>CAJNDS010002389.1:448166-450856 GCA_905221605.1 Symbiodinium natans | reverse complement strand
TGCGTGAGTGCGTGCGTGCGTGCGTGCGTGCGTGCGTGCGTGCGTGCGTGCGTGCGTGCGTGCGTGCGTGCGTGCGTGCGTGCGTGCGTGCGTGCGTGCGTGGTGTGTGTGTGTGTGTGTGTGTGTGTGTGTGTGTGTGTGTGTGTGTGTGTGTGTGTGTGTGTGTGTGTGTGTGTGTGTGTGTGTGTGTGTGTGTGTGTGTGTGTGTGTGTGTGTGTGTGTGTGTGTGTGTGTGTGTGTGTGTGTGTGTGTGTGTGTGTGTGTGTGTGTGTGTGTGTGTGTGTGTGTGTGTGTGTGTGGGTGTGGGTGTGGGTGTGTGTGGGTGTGTGTGTTTTTGGCAATTAGCGGGTAAAATGAATAATGGAGTGAGCGCATTGAGTTTTCAAGCGGGTTTTTTGAGGTGAAGCCGGGAAGAGACCTCCTCCCGCCCTCCGCGCACTGTCCAGCCTCGTCTCGTCTGCAGTTGCATCCAGGGCCTCCGACGTAGAAACCGAAAGCAACAAGCGCACACAAAGATCAACAGTGTGCAGCCTCAAACAGCCCCAAAAGGCTGAGAGATGCCCTGAATCCATGTGAGCACATGCCACAAGCCCGGCGCTTAAGTCCCAAAACTAATATAGGTCCTAACCTTGAGTAGGGTTTAATAGGGCTCAATAGGGTTTGATGCGTTTAATAGGGTTTAATAGGGTTCAGAGGCTTCAGCTCAGCCCTAAGGTGGCCAGAGGTTTTAAACTCCGGGATCGATGTGTGCAGGGGGGCTTCAGAGTGCTCAAAGAGCTTCAGGGTAAGGGGGTTCTGCTACCAACAGCTAGAAATGGCAGAACATCTGGCTGCTGGTGGGTTGCGGCCTCATTTGCGGAAAACTTCGGGGGTTAGAAGCTTTGAAAGAACAACATGCAGCTCAAACTTGCACATGACTTCATTTCATGGCTCTTCTTGCAAGCTCCATGATATGAAGTATATGACGGCACTTTCGAAGGGGTGGAAGGGGTGCCTGGGGAGTGGTAGTCTACGGCGCCGAGCGAGGCTTCACACTTTATGCAACTTGTCAGGCCCCAGGTCCCAAACTCTGCGCTAGCAAACCTTCACTCAATCCCACCCGATGCAGTGTAGGAAAAAATGACCGACACAAAACATCTTGGACGTATGCAGTCTGCAAAGCCGAAACCGGATTCTTGGTGGGGGCCCCCTGTTGTCGTTGCTCTGTAAGTAAAGGTTCATGTCTCTGGGCTTCCCCAGTGCATGAAACATTCTGGAAAACGACCCTCAGCCTTTCTCGACCTTGCGCCCTGCAACTTCCTAAATGACTGCATGCAAGCGACTGACAGCAGCAAATCCTGGAAGGCCGTGGTCAACCTTACTGCCCAGTCAAGCCGGCTCTCGCTATCGCACTCCCGAATACTTGCAATTGGAGCACAGTTGATCTGATTGAGCTGATTCTCGTGCTACTAGTAGTACCAGCTGAGTTTTCCGAGCCGGGTCCGCAAAACATAGGTGGGCTTTCTCTTATCGTCATGAGCTCCAACAAGGACACCTTGAACTCCGTTGCTCCGTGCTTCTACCACACTGTGGAATAACATCGGCATGAGAAGCTGGCCCCAAAAAACGTTCCTTACTCGCACCTTACAAGCCGAATGTATAAGGACAGAGAAGGCCCAGCGTGCGGGCTTGAAATCACCAGAGTCGGGCCCCATCTCCAAGCCAACAAGCAGTCGGTCTTTTCAACGGCAAATCTGCCGAATCATCAGCGAGCTGCAGCGCAAGCCTCCCACGTCTGAATGGCATGGAACGTGACATACATGTCCTGCCATGATTCAAGCATACTTCGCCGAGATATTTATCGCCTGTGTGCAGTTCGCATAACATTCCGGTTTTTTGGCTTCCTGGCTGCTGGGCAAATGAGCTAAAACGTGTCTTGAGCATTTGTTGTTTCACCTCACGGACTATCTCAGAATTTCGCGGCTGTTGCTTGGTGTCTCAGGCTCACAACTGATGACATGTGACCCACAAGCAGTGAAACGACTAGGGTTTAGGGTTTAGGGTTTAGGGTTTAGGGTTTAGGGTTTAGGGTTTAGGGTTTAGGGTTTAGGGTTTAGGGTTTAGGGTTTAGGGTTTAGGGTGTAGGGATCGGTTGGGATCTGCCTCTGCCACCCACTTCTCCGCCCTTCTGCTCTCCACCACCCACCAACTTCGCCGCACTGCACAGCTCCTTCGTGAGGGGCCCAGGATGGGCTATTCGGCCGTGTTATCCCCAGCATCAACCCTACAAAGGGCCGTTTTTAAGGAGTTATAGGGCAGAATCACCCATCCTGGAAGGGCTTCATAGAACTTCCAACTGGCCCATGAAGACCATCGGACGATCTGAACCACGCCTAGAACTGCAAGAGTCAGGCTCTCCAGTACATGGAACCTTGCAGGATCCTCGCCGTCAACATCGTAGCGTGTAACAAGCTTCTGGCACTTCTGAAAACCCCAAACAACCAAAACAACCTGAACACCATAGGCCGCGAGACCTGGCAGAAGCTTCCCAAAGTTGGTTAAACCGGCAAGAAGCCATTCGTCACGCCCGGGATCCCGAACGCAAAATGCTCAAACCCACCCAAAATTTGCTGAACCGTTTATGTGGGCATCACACCAATCCTTGATGAACTTCAGTGGCCACCTCCTCGGACATGTGAGTTTTGGGAGCT
>CAJNDS010002389.1:398166-443166 GCA_905221605.1 Symbiodinium natans | reverse complement strand
GCGTTCAGGATGCATAATGGCAGATCCTCATTGTAAGCGCCTTTACTACAAGCTGCCTGGCTTGCTCATCATGGCCGCGAAAAGCAGTACATACTCATGCCTTCCTGTGAGTGTCGCCACGGGTTTGCTACTATGTCAGTTGAGGTTTGAGGGCTTCAGAAGGAATCGCTCCTGTGGGAAGGCCAATAGAAGCTGTATATGACGGGCGTGGCCTAAGATGTTCAGCGTGTGAAGGCGTTAAAAGGGAAGGTCGCGAGCCTCACTTGCAGCGTTCTGCTTTTGCTTCTTCGACCCGAGAAGCACGAACTATCAGTTTCCAGGCCTCTCCCAGGCCTCTGCATTTAGGGTTTAGGGCCTATAGGGTTTAAACTGGATTTAGAATGAGCTCCAGGGACAGAGTATCTTTTACAGGTGCAAGATTGCAGCTTTGTTTCCTAGGCTCGCGACAGCCTGTGAACCCAATGCAATTGCAGGCTCAAGCTCGAACAACTCAGACTGAGAAGCTAAAAGCCACGCCTCGTAGTGTCCCACTGCTGTGAGCACCGGCTCTTTACCTACAGAGGGTGAGAGTCGCTTTCGAGAGGATTTTTTAACAACCTCAGAGGCTCTAAGGAGGGCAGGGAGGCTCTGATGGGCACTGAGGAGCTGAATGGACACTCTGATGTGATGAGGCAGAGACAAGACCAGACGCACGACGGACGACACGGCGATCGCGTACGGGGGGTGGCGGACCACCAACAACCCTCGGTGACCGACCTGAAGCGATTCTTGAAAAGTTGTCTCCAAAACAGCTTCCCCGAATATAACCTGCCGGAAGTGTCGCCCTTACTCACAGAGGCATGCTGGTGAGCCTCGCAGGCAAACGAAGAAGGCTTTCGCCTGGACAGCTGCGTAGGCCCCTACTGAGAACTTGTGTAGCACTTCGTGCTGTTGAAGAAGCCGGTGGAACTCCTAGGGTTCATCTTCTCGGCTCGATCTCATTTATGGGCCGAGGAGTTCCCTCTGAAATTCAGCCGAACGTTGCGCGTCGCACTACCATCTCCATATGTCTCCATCAAAGATCGTGCGTTTAGGGCAACGCCTAAGAATTCAAGACCTTAACGAATCTCACCAGTGCGTGCAAGCCTTTTCCACGAACACGTGGACGGCAAGCTCATCTCCTGGATGCACGGACATCCGAATGTTGACCTGCGGCCATGGCTCGCAGGAGGTCCACAGCAAGATGCTTCGGGCTGCAAGCCGACTTTGTTTGGGACCTTGAACTCTCCCTAAACCCTAAACCCTAAACCCTAAACCCCTAAACCCCTAAACCCCTAACCCCTAAACCTTAAACCCCTAAACCCTAAACCCTAAACCCTGAAGGTCTGCATCCCGAGCCAAAGGGCACCTTCTTGGTAGTTGTAGCCTAAGGGGCAATGTTCCCAGCCACCGTTCAGTACAAAACCCTGAAGCGAGGACCTCAAAGCTTTCTACTAAAAGTGCCCGACTCAAGCCCCGAAAGCCCTACAAAACCTTGGGTGTCATAGTGCCCTAAGACTGCTGCTGGCCCACCACTGGCAAAGTACAGGGGTCTCGGATGGAAAACATAGGCTACACCAAGCCTCAAGAACCGGGAGGGAAGCAGAAACACCAAGCGGCGAAGCCTCAAAACCTCTCTGGTCTGATTCTCTCTTGAAGGCTGGGATTCCGGCATAGAATGCCCTGGCATCGTGCTGCGGATAGCAGGACTCCATCATGGACGGAACTCGTCCCTGGAAGCAAACATAGAGCACGAGGTTGTGCAGAAGGTCTGGCTGGGTGGATATGTACAACAGTACACAGGAAAAGGGCTGGAAGCCTCCTTGACCTCTAATCTCTCGATCGGCAACTACGGGGGCGGCTCCTTCGATTTTGTTTCGTTTCACGTCGAATCTGTTGTCCCACTGGGTCTTGTTGGGCAAGGGCGCCTCACTCTAGGAACCATAGCCAAGAATGCCAATAACAAGAAGGAAAAAATGCCCAAGACCCCCAAATACTAGAACACATGGGGTCGTTGGTCATGCGCTTGGGGACGATGGTCGTACTGGCAGAGAACGAGCAGGACTCGGAGAATTGCATGGGGGGGGGGGGCAAAAGTATATCAGTGACGTGGGACTGGCCACAAGCAGTGCGCAGCATCGCATACCGAGAATGCTTGCTTGCTTGCCGCACAGGCCATCGCAATCACAGGAAGGGTCAGGGGTTCTAATTTAGGCGCTGTGCAAGAGGTTCCGCTTCCGTTTTGCCAGCACCTTCAACACCATGCGCGCTGAAGGACCTTATCGGCACATCGGCCCCAAAGCCATCAAACGTCCACTGGCCGGCCTGGAACAGGACATTGTACATGTCGCAGTCTGTGGATCTGACCACATAGGTCGCCTTCAAAGCGAGATTGGATGCCTGACCTCAACATTGCATCCACCAACCTTTGCTCATGCGGCAGGCAGGCTTTGCAGATGCATATGCTTGGAAATGCCCAAACCAGACGAACCACGTAGTCAGTTCTGACCCAAAACCCTTAACCCTAAACCCTAAACCCTAAGCCCTAAACCCTAAACCTTCTGACTTCGCACCCCCCGGTGGATGGCAGCTGGCCTTTAGGTGCTTCTCTGGGGTGAAAGGAGCCCCGGCCTTCCTGGCTAAGCGACTTGATGTCGATTCCAAAACGGTTTAGGGTTTAGGGTTTAGGGTCTAGGGTTTAGGGTTTAGGGTTTAGGGTTAGGGTTTAGGGTTTCCTTGTTGGCATGGCTGATGATGGCTGTGAGGCTGCAGAGACGTCGGGGCTTCGTGCCTTAATCGGTTCAGGCCTCAGTAGTGTGTGTGTGTGTGTGTGTGTGCTTCAGCGGGGTCAAATACAAACGCTGACGATCGGGGTTCAGCAAGGTCTTCTTTCTCCATCGGCCCCGCCGATTTTATGAGTATGATGGAGAAACCATGGAGAAGCCACTGAAACTCGGGAGCATGAGCTCATGAATCTCCGAAAGTGTTGCTTCTCAACGAATCCATGCATGCCGGAACACTGAAACTCCGGGCTCCAAACCCCCGACCCCCGGACCTACCTGCAAACCCGGCAATCAAGCCGACCATTAGCCCATATTAGAGCAGCAGAATACAGTAGGGTGTAAAGGATTGAGCAGCTTAGGAAGGTTTAGGGCCAGTCACCCGCAATTGCTGGCAAGGCTCGGGTATGCGGAATAAAAGCGGAGCGAGGTCGTTGAAAACTTGCTTCTGCTGGGGTCCGTGAACTTCCTCAGGTCCTGCTGTGAGGCACAACTCCACTTCGCATCTGATTGTCGTGAGGATCATGCAAGAAGGAACACGCTGTTCTGCTGGATGAAACACTGATTCTGGAGAAAGGCATCACGAGCTTGACAGTTTCAACGTCTACGGGTGTTGCGCAAAGTCGGTTCTTCAACGCGCCTGGTGGCCGTCATTGCGTGCACCCTGCACTTTGCAACACACGTGCACAATGTCGAAACTGACATCAACAGCAACACAGACACAACAAGCCGCAACAAAAACCGACAAACACCGACAAACAACGACAAACAACGACCAAGCAACGACCCAGCAACGACCAAACAACGACCAAGCAACGACCAAACACAACGACCAACCACAACGACCAACCACAACGACCAACCACAAGAAACAACAGCCACCACAGCCACCACAGCCACCACAGCCAGCACAGCCACCACAGCCAGCACAGCCACCACAGCCAGCACAGCCAGCACAGCAAGCACAGCCACAACAGCAAGCACGGCAAGCGCAACAAGCACAGCAAGAACAGCAAGCACAGCAACAACAGCAGCAACAGCAACAACAGCAGCAACAGCAGCAACAGCAGCAACAGCAACCACAACAATAACAGCAACAGCAGCAACAACAACAGAAACAACAGCAACAACGGCAACAACGGCGACAACGGCAACAGCAGCAACATCAACAACAGCAACGACAGAAACGACAGCAACACCACCAACGACAGCAACGACAGCAAGAACAACAAGAACAGCAACGACAGCAACGACAGCAACATCAGCAACAGCAGCAACGACAGCATCGACAGCAAGAACAGCAAGGACAGTAAGAACAGCAAGAACAGCAACAACGGCAACGGCAACAGCAACAGCGACGACGACGACGACGACGACGACGACGACGACGACGACGACGACGACGACGACGACGACATTCGGACGTGCTGAAAACGCGCGCATTTTTGCGGAATGCGCTGCGCGTGGCCATAATTTTGAAATTGTTCAGACATGCTGCGAGGTAGTGGAGCTGAGAACGTTGCTAACATGTTCGGCTCCAAAACCCTAAACCCTAAACCCTCGCCCTAAACAGTTCCCTGAGGTGCGCCTTCGCGAACGCATTATATGCAGTGGTGTCGGCTCCGCCTCAGCGACATGATTGAGGAAACGAGCCTCAAAATCCAAGCCTCAACACTGCATGCTGAACACGCGGTATATTCGAATGTTCTTCCAGGCCCAATTTTGTGGTCTGCAACATGTTCTTCACGTAGCAAGCGTAGGACATTCAAGCATGCAGCGATACCAGCTTCCTGAGGACAAATATCAAAGATATCTATCAAAGCCGCCGAAAAATTTGATACATTCCAGCCCCTTTCTTGGACCCTAGGCCCCCACATCTACACACACACTCAGATGCCCCCACCCCTGCCCCCCCATCTCAGTCCCCAACATCAGTTCCCGCTGCCTACATGACCATACGTGCTTGTCCAATGGAGAGCAATGGGCACTTCAGGAGCAGGGCGGGCATAGGGCATAGGGCATAGGGCATAGGGTTTAGGGTTTAGGGCTTCAAAGGGATAAGGGATGTCTTGGGAGCTGGGAGAAGCAGTTGTGGAAATCGCGTCGCCTGATGGGTGGCGTAGCAAGGTTGTTGAAGGTTGATGTTGCTTTTTTGA
The DNA here is from genome assembly GCA_905221605.1 of Symbiodinium natans. Taxonomy (NCBI): domain Eukaryota; class Dinophyceae; order Suessiales; family Symbiodiniaceae; genus Symbiodinium; species Symbiodinium natans. Next base: position 438,212 of record CAJNDS010002389.1, on the reverse strand, counting down.
AGCATTCGAAACAGCAAGTGCACGAACTACGAGCATGCGTCCTCACACAAGGGGAATTTGGAACCATCTCTAAACCGCATGTGCTTGAAGCTCGGAACCCCATCTCATAAGAATCTGGTGGCTGTACGCGCCCGTGGCGGAGATCTGGCAGAGGTTCAAGCCAAATAGGCCTGCCAGCGACACAACTCACACAATGATGCTTGGTGAAAAAGCGAGCGTCATGAATCCTGACCCCCCTTCTAGGTCCGGTCAGGATGGTTGCTGGCAGCAGTGGGGTGGGCCCTGAACCCTAAACCCTAAACCCTAAACCCTAAACGCCCATGCAGTCGTGGAGATCATCGTGGCGCGGTGTGCAGTACGCTATGACCTGGCTCTATGAAATCGATGGTCGGAATTCAGCTTCTGAAAAAAAGGCCTTGCTATCGGTCCTGAACCAAAACGTTGGAAAATGCAAGGCAGCCCGCGAAACTGTGAGCCTGCTGCCTGCTGCGATGCCATGTTGCTTTGCTGTGCTGTCTTGTTTCTCTAAATGGGTTTACGCTTTCCTGAGGTGCATTTTGTGACCAACATGTCCGCACATCTCGCGTGGACGAATTGGATGCCGCGTGTCGCGTTAGGGCTTGCGGTCTCTGCCAGGCTTAGAATGCTTCCCAGGATGATAAGCAGGGAAGTGTCCAACAGTCCGCTGCTCCCTGTCCGATGACGGTCGAGCAGGTCTTAATCCACAGAAACAGCAGACCAACACAAGAGTTGCCGAGTTCCGCACACTACAGAGTCTTCTGAATTTCCCAACACTGCCAGTCTCCGAAGGTCGCCAACATGCCACCAGCAGCAACTGCCAAAAAGTTGACCCAGGCCTCGCATGTAAAGCGAGCCGTCTTCTGCAAACATCTGAGTGTCCTGGTGGGCGAACTGACACCTCTCTAAGACTTCGGGTTGTTGTAACGTCTACCTTGGCTTCAGGGTTCAGATTGATCGCATCTGGTCTCGGTGAACTGCCGGCTGTGAAGCTGCGATGGCAGTGAGAAGCTAAGAGGCTGTGGTCGTGCTCATAATGCTAGAGATGGGATTCATTTGACCTGAATCATCGGTGGGATTCAGGGCTATATTGAGGTAACCCAACTCTGGCTGAAAACCTTCACCCTTGCCACCCTTGCAACCCTGAGTCAGCAAAGTGTGCCCAAATCTCTTCCGGTCCCAGGGAAAGAGAGGGGCCGCCGGAAACTCCGGCGTCGTGTCAATCCGCAGCGTGTCGAGGACGCGGATGCCTGGTAGGAGCAGGTCCAGGCGTGTCCTCAACCCGAAATACCCTGAAGGTCCTTGTGATTCGAGTGTTGGAACAACAGATAGAGAGATCGCTACTTGTGATCAGTGCTTAGGATCGAGCATCAAACTTGCACAGGATGACTAGAAAGGGCAAACCGGGGTTGTCCAAGCTTCATGCGCAGCACATCGCGGCGCACTATAATTATCGCCAGTGCCCAGCCAGCCAGTGTTTGGTTTTCTAGCAAAGCAAAACAAGGAAGCCGGCGACCTGTTGAAACCACGAGCAGGGCGAAAACTCTTAGTACAAATTGCTCGCTAGTGCTGCAGACTTTGCATCGGCAAAGCGCGACTTCTGGGCAGCCAAAGCCATTGACTCAGAAGAGCAGGCAAATCAAGCTTTCATCTGTGCCCAAAAAACCTTGTTGAGGAAAAAAGCCGCTCGAGTTCAGCACGGGCAAAGTCTGCGTGGCACATGGAAAGGTGCATCCCTGCACTGCGCGCAAGGCAAAAGGTGACATGCGATGCGTGCATGAACTTAGAGAAGGGGCAAAGTGAGGGCGATCAGACTCTGACCAGCCCACCCCACAATGGATACGGCAGATGCCAGAGAATCACTACAGGTGACCTTTGGAGAAAGCTTGAAGTGAATGGACAATCGCAGCCCGTATGAGAAAACGGGGTTCCAGGACAAAAGCCTCTACACTAGGGGTGTCTGTCCAAGTCGGTGTCTTCCAAGCCCCACGAAGCCAAATGCAAAAACACAAGTGCATGTTCGCCTTTGCCCACGATCTCAATGACATACTCCGTTGCCAGAATGGCCAGGCCACGTTCCTCCGCGACTCAGGAGCCAAGCCACAAGCAACACAACGAATTCCAAGTGCTACCGTATGTTACAGCAATAATCGCTGGACGAGAGAGGGATGTTCGCAGCATGTGCAGAAGACTATCGCATGTATTTGTAGGATTCTTGGGGGCAAGGCCTAGCAAGGTCGGGGGCGTGTGGGAGAGGGATCTTTCGGCGATTCTCATTTCACTGGCAAGGGCGGAACTTAAATGAATTGAAGGCTGTAAAGTTCAACTTCCCTTTCTGAACCCATATGCCCGGCACATGGGAGGGTCAGTCGTAATCAAACGAGATGCTCAACCCTGCGCTGTTCATAGCAGGAGGGCGATGTTCACTTATGAAGGCTTTTGGAGGGCTTGTCTGATAGGCCCCCTGTTCCACCCCCAGCAGCCCCTCAAGCAGTCTATCGACTACCCTACGGCCTGTTAAGGGTTGCAGGTCTGACTAGAGATTTATAAGATCGCAATCAGCCCCCGATCTGTCGGGTCAAGGCCCCCGTGTCCTTCAGATCTGCCAGGGAGATGCCCTTGGCTCTGCTTTCAGGTCGGATGGGTGTACCTAGGGTTTAGAGTTTAGCGTTTAGGGTTTAGGGGTGGCTATCGGAGATTCACAGCAGCGGAAGTTTCGGAGCTTTGGCCGTGGCCTGGCTGAAGCGTTCCCGTTCTGTTGCGAGAGGTTTGGGCTTGGCCGATGAGAGATGGAAGCCTGGGATGTAGGTGTGCATGTCCTGGGAGCTTGCGTGTGGTCAGGGTTCTCTAATCATGTCCTACAGGCCTTGGCCATTTGCCAGCATCGGTCCCACGCAATTAGCAAATTGTTGGCTTAAACTCGGCAGCCTTGCGCGTTGTGCTTGTGCCGCCTCGCGCTGTGCTGCTCTGAACGATATATACACTACCAAACCTGATCTCGATTCTACTGGGCTTTCATAGGTAAGCCGAATGCTGTCGTAAGGATGGCAAGGGGTTCTGTTGCAAGTAGAGTGAGCTGCAACGACATTGCAGATCCTGTAGATGACAGCATGACGAGGTGTTCAACTGCAAGTGCTTGTATCAGGGCATTTCGAAACTGAATCTGAAACTTACAGTGACCACGGAAACAGGAGGACTACCGAACCCGTGGACCCACCATAGCCGGGCCTAGGAACCCACGCCAGGGCCAACCCATTTGGGGGTTTCCGAATTTAGGGGTATCTTGTTGGGATCCTTATTTTTGAAGGGAATCCTGCTGTCCTACTATTTGGGGATCTATATTGGGGATCCCCTATTTCCGTAAACCCCCATTTCCACCAAGACACCATAACCTGCTTCAGGGCCAAACTCCGTATTCGCTCGGCGAAGGCGTTCAAGGACTCGATCCGGACCTTGGTCATCGGGTCACTTAGAAACCAGCCACTGACATGCACGGCAGCAGCTTTGTTAAACTTACCCTGTCAATTGGGACAACTTCTGCAAGTTCTGCGCGAGGGCCTAGTTCTTGAATGAACATCGACGAGTTCCGGTCTGAGCCATGCTGGTTTGTTGGTTGTCGGTCTTGGAGTGGAACATCTGACGAAGACTGATTGCAAGAGGTGGAATGCAGTCTACGAGAACGTCTGGGTCTGGTCAGGAAGCAGAGAACAATGAAGTCCCAAGATCATGACAGAAGGGTCTGAACTGTACGGGTACAGTCCCTCCAACAGATAGTATGGAGCTCACGAGAAAGGCTTGTAGCGGAGTGGCGTGGCTGTTCCCACGTGTATCCACATGTTTACGTGCACGAACCAACCTGCACCCCCGCTCCATCTGTTGAGTCTTTGACGTGTCCATTGGGCGCGGTGTCCTGCTGTGGCTGTCAGAGTGTAGAGTGGAGAGATGCGACAGAAGATTTGCTGTGCATAAAGTAGTTCTTCCCATGAGCTTTGAGAAAGGTTTTCTCTCCGTCTGAAAGCATCGATCCAAGACCCGAAGACGTTAAGCCATCACGTTACCAAGGTTACCTCGAGTGCTCAATGCAGCTGCAGGCGGAATCGCGGTAACGATGCTTGGTAGCTGGCCTATACAGCACAAGGTCTCTACACCAGAAGTAAACGGTAGTGCCGGCCAACCGCGCTCGCTACTGATTTAGGGTTTAGGGTTTATAGAGTTACACAACACCCCCACTCATTGACCACCTGTCCTCGCAGTGCACGCGGACGGGCATGGTCAGCGTCTTGCGATCCTGATCCCCGTACTCAGGTTTTTTTTCAAATTCAGGCTTCAAGACCCAAACAATCCTTGCGACATTGGGTTCAGGACTCAACAAGCTTTTAACCATGCGATTACACAGCGTCTTCGTTTTGGTGGAAAGTTAAAAGCTTGAGCTAAAAATGCGTTAGAGGGATTCGACAACTCGGGGAATCGCCGTTGGTGCACGAACCCACACAGCAACGTCTGCAAAAGCCAACCCAAGCCTCGACACTTTATTTTTTATCTTGTCCTGAGTTTGGGCCTGCGCGTGCTAGGAATGGCATTAGGCACATCACAGCTACACACAGGACGATTTGACGACAAGGCTGTTAGCCCGTGAGCAGTTGCAAACCTGCAAGCCATGAGCTACTTCGAGCATTTTCTTGGATCACAAAATTGCGCTCCCCTTAGTGTTAATTCCAACCCAAGCAAACCTGCCGAACGAACCGACACCTTGCTCACCTTGTTTACGATGTTCGTTGAAGTTTGTGGTTTTGGGGGGCGAAGCGCCAAGCAGCTAAGCAGTGGGTTCGGGCTTGGCTAGACAAAGGGGTGTCAAGGAACTATCTGAAAGGTCTGCCTGCACTGTCTGAAGGCCGCACCTGGTTGAACGCAGGCACCTCAAACGCCGCGGCTGGCTCGGATGAGGAAGTGGCCGGATAGCCAGAGTGCGCCTGCTCTGAAGATTGTTTAGGGCCCTGGTGGCTTGAGAGGGTTTAAAACACCAGGGGCTAGGAGTTCGGGACACACCCAAGCAGCAAGGGTTCGAGCAGCTTAGAGCCACTAGTAGAACGTTCGGGCCTTTTGTGCCAGGTTTCAGACTGCCATTTCTCACCAACTTGGATTCGAATACACCTAATTCATCGCTAGAGCCGCTAGAGTGAGGCTTTTGGGCTCAATGTGCGGCTGTTGGCACCGCACAGCAGCCCCACCCTATCCAGGAAATCCAGCCTATCTCAAGGACTAAGATTCCAACAACAATACCATTCCAGCAAAAGATCCGTTTCAATACATACTGGCACCAAGGCCGGCGTATTTGGTTCTGGGATGGTGGTTGGGATCTTCGGGGGGTAATCCGAGGGTGGGGTTCAGGTTGAGATCTCAGGCAAAATATCCTAGTGTGGGAGTGCCAATAGCCGAAAGCAGGCAAGCACATCACTGACCATAGGGAACTGGCTTTCGGGCTTGCAAGGTTGAAGACTCTCAAAAAAAAACTCGGCCTCGGACACTCGGATCAAAATGCCAAAATCTCGAACCCGAAGCCATTAAATCATTTCACCCTAGACCCCGAAACCCTAAACCCTTAAACCCCCTAAACCCTAAACCCCTAAACCCCGAAACCCCTAAACCCAAACAATGCAAAGCCCTAGCAGTGCCCTGAGGGCTCCTCCTCGGCCGGGGCGGGCGTGGGCACATCTGCCGGCGCCGGCGTGGGAGGAGGTGGCGCTGTCTTAACTTCGGCTGCCTAGGCTCTTAAGGGGCTGAGGGGCCAAAATCGAGTCATGGGTTTCTGGGCAGGAACTTAAACCCTAAACCCTAGACCCTAAACCCTTTTTGGGGGTTGGAGGCCTCTGTAGGGGCTGCGGGCTCGGGTTCTGGGATCAGGCACGTGGGACTCAAGGTGTCGAGGTTTTCTCTGCTGCTTTGAAAGTTGGGCGAACATGCATGTATCCCAGCTAGGTACATGCAACGGTTTTGGTTGCTTACCTACTTTGTCTATGGCAGATCCTGGGCAAATCGTTCTACGTTCACTATGGGATCTTGGCCCCTGAACCGCCAACTCTTGGAGCTGAAGCTGAAACCCCGACCGAAGGAGCCGTGAAGCACGGCTTTTAACAGGGAGCCCGGCCTTCTTGGACTTCTTTGGCTTGAGAAAACCTCCACTTCCGATGAACAGCTGCACGTCCTCGTTTGATCTTGTTTGGAAAGGTTGCAGAACTGGGTTCAGGGGTGATCTAGAGCAAAGCCAACTTTAATTGCACTCGACAACGCCTTGAAGCAACGAACCAAGTGGCCCTGACATATGACAGACCAGTTCAGGCCCTGGGGGATGCTAGTACGGGTGCCCAATCTGTTTTGTGCATGGGCTGCCCATTGGAGGCGCAAGTCAAGTGTAAGCGAAGTTTCTTGTTTTGCCACTCATTTGGGGTGACTCGTCTACCCTCTCAAAGCGCGTTGCTGAAGCCTAACAGCACCTGCACACCCGCGATCTCCGGTTTGGGTTGCCTTGACGCAAGGCAGGCCTCGGCACAGGCAGGTCACGTGCGCGACAATTATTTACTTCGATCATCCCAACCCTGGAGTCTAGAGCTCCTTCATGAGCCATCCTGCCGTTTTCAGACAGTGACGTGTGTAGGGGGACTCCTCCGCGGAAATCTCTGTGGGGCACTTCAGGATACTCGGTGGGACTCTCGCAGGCTTCTCTGGGTCCAGCGATACTCAACGGGACTTTCTGCAGGCTTGTGTGGGAATGGGCAATGCAGGGATACTGGGCGGGACTCTCTCCTGGGACCCGGCCAAGGAGAGCATGCGGGACACCGGCGGAGGCGAGCAGTTGACGTAAAAGTCTAGCAACCCCACAATGAGGGTGGAAAGTCTCTGTGTACGTGTATATATGTATATGTGTATGTATATGTATATGTATATGTATAGGTATATGTATATGTATATGTATCTGAATATGTATATATACACATGTATTTGTGCTTATACACATTTTCTATAAACTAATGTATTCACAACATATGTTTCTTTTGCCACATAAAGCCCTAAACGAACCTGTCGCGTGGCGTCCTTCTGCCGGAAAAATATTGTTTCTGTCGCTTCCTGCCGGTCTGGTAGTTGTTCGGGTGAACAAAAACGATTGCGGCCTCTTTCTCTCATTCTCTCTTCATTCTTTTCTTTCGATATGCCTAGCTTTTGTGAAGCAGCTTCTTGACACGAGCGATTTTTCCCACACCTGTAGATGGTATGAGCCGCATGTAAAGAAGCCCTTTCAATGCGCTGAACCGTTGCTACACCCTCGTTTACAAGTCCTCTCTTAAGAAGGCTGAAACAAGAAAACCTCCCCCCCCCCCCCCCCCTAAACCCTAAACCCTAAACCCTAAACCCTAAACCCTAAACCCTAAACCCTAAACCCGACCGGCCTTGGCCTCCCAGGTTTCGGCCCCAGGAGGCCAGGGCAGCGCCGCTGCATCCACGTCGGGGAATTCGGCCTCGTGAGACGGGAAGCTTCTGAAATGAGGGTTTAGGGTTATAGGGTTTAGGGTTTAGGGTTTAGGGTTTAGGGTTTAGGGTTTAGGGTTCAGGGTTTAGGGTTTAGGGTTTAGGGTTTAGGGTTTAGGGTTCAGAATTTAGGGTTTAGGGTTTGGGGTTTAGGGTTTAGGGTTTGGGGTTTGGGGTTTAGGGTTTAGGGTTTAGGGTTTAGGGTTTAGGGTTTAGGGTTTAGGGTGTAGGGTGTAGGGTGTAGGGTTTAGGGTTTAGGGTTTAGATGTTAGGGTTTAGGGTTCAGGTTCAGGGTTTGGGGTTTGGGGTTTAGGGTTTAGGGTTTCCGAAGTTAGGGTTTAGGCGGTTTAGGGTAAATGGTTGAGGGTTTAGGGTTTAGAGTCTAGAGTTTAGGGTTAGGGTTTAGGGTTTCCGAAATTAGGGGTACCTCATTGGGGTCCTTATGATAAGGGAATCCTACAGTTTGGGGAATATGCTTTCTGCAGCCGTCCGGTCTAGCCCTACATGCCTGCTGCATCAAATGCCCAGCTAGTGCTCTTGATATGCAGCCGGAGGCGAGCATCATGAGCATTAGCTGCGACAGGAAAGTGGGCAGGCAGCCAGGAGGCGAGCATCATGCGCATCATCTGCAAGAGACATGTGGGACAGGCAGCATCATCAGCATCAAGCTGCAAAAAGGAATTTGTGGCTAGGCAGCCGTAGAAGTTGCAAAAGGCGTTGAGGGCTAAGCAGCCGGCGGCGAGCATCAGCAGAGCACAATTGGGATTTGGCCTAGGTGGCTGAAGGCGAGCATCATGTGTGGGGCTAGGCAGTGGCAAACGAGCATCATGAGCATCCTCTGCAACAAGGTGAGAATCATGAGCACCAGCTGCGAAATTGAATTTGGGGCTAGGCAGGCGGAGGCGGGCATCCTGAGCATCAGCTGCGAAAGGCCTGATGGGCCAGGCAGCATCAGCTTCCAGCTGTTTATGTGCTTGAGCATGAACCACTGAGAAAAGATGCACTGATGGAGAGTGGATGAGAGTGAGGACGGACTGTCTGCAGCAGTTTACGGAAGTGTAGATTGAGCAAGTGTTTGGTGATGCGCCGTGCCCAGCATGCGTCGCATGCGTCTTGCGCAGTAACCTCCAGCGATCGCCAATCTGCATCTTCGGGACTCCCTGCTATCACCCCCAGCGGTCCACCCTAAACCCTAAACCCACAACCCACAAACCAGAATCCTAACACTGACACCCAGTCGCACCCGAGGGTAAACTTGCAACCAAGGTGCCAGGACACTCTTGAGATGCGGATTGTCCATGGCAAGCGTGTGGGGTTTCAAGGCTTCGGATTCGGTTTCAAGAGCACGGTTTTTTTAGGGGCAGCACTTCGGATGACATCTGCTTCGGCAATCCTTCCACGAAAGATGCCTTCAGGTCATTTTGAAGCTGAATTTGCTGGACACCCTGGAACTGCTTTCGTATACTTTCGTGCTTGTGAGGGGTTGTGAGAACTCCAAGGCTGCAGGCTTATGAGTTTTCAGGCTTCGGGGATGGGTTGTGGCATCAGCAGCATGAAAGACTGACAAAAGCCGCGAGCGGTGACTCATTTAGTTTGTGTCAACGAGCTGCCTACTTCAGGAAACCGCCCCGCAACACGCCCCCTTTGGCATTATTGACAAAACACGAGCAAGCATTGCCAGTCCTAAATCCCGAAACTTCAAGCTCTTCAATCTGAAGACGTCTAACCTTCCGCAAGCCCCAACTTTCCAGCTTGCAATCCCGTGCCCGGACTCTGTGCAGGGTCCAGGCATCATGGGGCTGTTGGCTAGCGGCTGAGGATGCAACCACACGGCTTCGATGGCCTCGGCCAGGAGACTACTATTAGGGTTCGGGTTGTGCTGAGTTTCGGGGTTTCAAGTAGCCTATACTGTTCGTTAATCGAAAGTACCAACCAGCTTGCAATTGAAAAGCATTACTTCATCCATTGGCGAACTGTACTTATAGGGTTGCACTCTGACTAGTTAGATATTCGTTCCCTCAAGTTGTTGCTTGATGATAGGCCGGAAATATTGGAAGATAAGGAAGGACGGGGCTAGTTGTCGTTTTCTGTTGCAGTTGCAGCTAGCTATACTATTCGTTGAAAAACCATAATACCAAATGGCTTGCAACTCAACAACATGCTTATACCCGTTGAGCGAATTGAACTTATAGGGTTGCACTCTTACTACTTAGATAGTCATTCCCTCAAGTTTAGACGTGAACAGCCGGGAATATTCGAAGAGAATGAAGGACAGCTACTGGGACAACCGCAGTGCCCGGTAATCGTTAGCATCAGGGGTGCCTGGAGACCCTGTGCCGCCAGCCGTTGCCTACTTTCTGATGTTTCAAGTGGCTCATCTGAGTTTGGCTCCTGACTGCAATTCGCAGATAACAACGGACATGCTCTTGCACTCTTGAGCGGGCCCCAGTGTATCGTCAGGCAGTGGGCTCAGCCCGCTTTGGTGGGCGATTCGTATTGCGGTATTCTTGGTGGGCACGATGGATTTTAGAAGAGGGGAGGGTCGTTCTACTTCGCGAATCACTGAGAATAGGGTGGGCCTGTCTCTAAACAGTCTGAAGCAAGCTCTTCCAGCCTAAGAGCCAGGCCCAGCAAACAAACCTGCCAAACTTATCAACAGCTGCAAAATTGAACAGAAAACCCATCAAACCTTGCGACCTACTATAAGGGCCTTAACAATTAAACAATGGGCCCTTATCGCACCTTAGGCTTGGAGCGTGACGCGGCCGGGAACGCCGAGATCGTCCGCCGCATCCTCTCGGAGATCCTTTCGAGCTTGTAGGGTTTAGGGTTTAAGGTTTGCCTGACAGGGCTGCTTGGAAGGAGGCTTCGGGCAAATCCGGGGCCTACTGCTGCCTGAAATGCCTGAAAAGGTGCAAAACTCGGGATTAAGAGGGCTCGGGCTCGTGCCTCAGATGTCCTGAAGGAGGGACCCTAAACCCTAAACCCTAAACTCCACGTCCTGGCTTAGGTCACCTCGGGAGCCTTAGACCAGCCTTAGATCTTTAACTTTATGGAAACTTACATTTTGGTTACGGGGTACTCGAACCCCCATTAAGGACTGTAAGTATAAGGGGGAACATCCAAACTTACAAAGTCATACATCACTAAGCAAAGCCATCAGCCGAGGCCCTGAAGTTGTCTCCCTCTGCGTCTACTGGGATCGGCACTGTTGGAGCCCCCTGTCCAAGACCACAAAAACTGGGACCCCAAACCCTAAACCCTACTACACCCCAAACCGTAAACCCTAAACCCTGAACCCTGAACCCTGATCCCTAAACCGATTCCTTGGCCCAAACGTCGCCTCCGGCGGCATGTTCAGCATCTCGGCGACATCATCCAAGGAGGACCTATGCAGCTAGAGCCCCCAGTGCCCGCAGCTTTGAGACTTTAACCGAGGGCTCTGGGACCTCAACGATGTCGCGTCCTAGCAAGAATCCCCCCAACAGCCCTCGCGAGGGCGCTGGAGCAAGCACACCTTGTGGACAAGCGTGGTCGCTTTGGACTGGCAGCCAGGTCCTGGCCGAGCTTGTCGTCTGATATATAGGGGCCTTAATAATTAGAATGACAGGTTTTAATTTTTATTGGGGGGGGGGGGGTGGGTGGGTTGTGTTGTTGTTGCAGAATGATATAGGGATCGTAAGGGAATACCATTAGTAATGATTCCGACCCCATACCCAGCGCGCAAGCACAAGCACCAAAGCCGGCACCTAAAGCTCTAACCCACAGCCTACGTGTCTTGAGCACCCGAAAGCCTAGATCACCAAGTACCGCTAAACCCTAAACCGTACATGAAACAGCTTCAGGCAGGCAGAACATACTTCACTGATCTTAGTAGCTTAGTACTTAGTTGTCCAGTAACCTGGGAAAACTCAAGGTTAACCTTTGAAATTATAAGGGGGTTCTACTACCCCAAAAAGGTTAAAGGTTACCTACTCTACTACTAGGAGTAGGTTCAGGGACTGTAGAGTGGATCGGCTGGGCTCGGAAGCTTCTGGCTGGACCTGGGCCTGCACGTGCACTTCGCCCAGCGCTGGCGCCGCCAGGAGTGCTGCTGCGGAAATGCGGAGCCTGTGGCACACGCATCGCACTCTTGGGTTTAGGTTTGGGGTTTGGGGTTTAGGGTTTGGGGTGTAGAGTTTAGGGTTTAGGGTGTAGGGCTGTGGTTCTTGAAACAGAGGCAGCTATGTCTCCGCCGACTTAGCCGCGGTGAGTGGTGCATCGACAGGTGCTTAACGTTTTGGGGGACAGCATTCTTGAACCAAGGACAACTGGAACGTGGAGCTCAGCACCATGGTTGGGGCACAAGGGTCCCAGGCATTGACTGCGCAATGCTAGCTATCCGAGTCTGCTGGATACCTGCTCAGAGACCTGAGCCCCGTAAACCCAAATTACGTGCTCCTGCATCACTGCAAATATCCTAGAAGTGTGATCTGAATGTTTAAGCACATAAGTGTCAGTGCAAGTGAAAGTGTCTGCGTAAGCCACGCGGACCTACGAGACAAAATAAGACACGGACGTGCCAAAGCGGACCAAAAGCAGACCTGCGCCCTTCAATCAAAAAAGTCAGGGCCTTGAGTGCCGGGTTCCAAACTACGCCCTGACCCAAAGCGAGAAGGAACCGGGAAAGAACGGACAAGCTTGCGAGTTTTGAATCGCATACACCTCGGGTGCTTGATGCGCGTGACCTTTTTTTGGCCTCTTAAGCCCTAAACCCTAAACCATAAACCCTAAACCCTAAACCCTAACCTACATTCTGTGTCGTGGAGCCCGTGGCGAGCCGCCGCAGCCGCTGCAAAAACTGCAGCCACGGAGTTGCCACCGAGGGCAGCAAAGGCGTCGCTGGGCCGAACGCGCCGGGGAGGTCGGAGGACCTTCCATACCAGGCTGGGCTATTAGGCCTTAAAATTCCCACAATGAACCCTATCAAGGGCCTTTGAAGAGATTATAGAGTATAATCGCCCATCCATGGATCATGCAAGCGACTTGGGAAGAACTTCGGGCAGTCTTCGTTTGTGTGCGACGTATCAGCATCCGAAGTGGTTATCCGTACCCTCCAACTTGCCAGAAGTCAACCTATACTGTGAACATCAGCCTTATTGTCGGCCACCTGTTGCAGTCATGGCTGCGGTTGCGCCTGTGGTTATTGTTGCTAGTGCTGTTGCTGTTGCTTTGTCTTTGCACTTGTCTTGGTCTTTATCTTTGTCTTTTGTCTGTGTCTTTGTCTTCGTCATTGCCACTGTCATTGCCTTTGTCTTTGTCCTTGTCGTGTTGTCTTTGTAGTTTTGTCTTTGTGTTTTTGCATTCGTATCTTTTTGTCTTTGTATCTTTGTTTGTCTTTGTGTGTGTGTGTGTGTGTGTGTTTTTGTCTTTGTGCTTCTTTTGTCTTTGTGCCTTTTTGCCTTTCTGCCTTTTGTCTTTATGTCTTTCAGCCTTGTTGTCTCTTTGTCTTATTGTGTCTTTGTGTTTTTGTGTCTTTGCCTTTTGTGTCTTTGTCTTGTTGCGTCTTTGTCTTTGGTGTCTTTGACTTTGTCCTTTCTGCGTCTGTCTCTTTGTGTCTTTGTATTTTTGTCTTTGTCTTGTTGTCTTTGTCTTATTGTCGTTGACTTGTTGTCTCTGTGTGTTTGTGCCTGTTGTGCGTTTGTGTCTCTGTGCCTTTGTGGCTGTGTGTCTTTGTGGCGTTGTGTTTTTTGTGTCTTTGCGTGTTTGTGTCTTTGTTGCTTTTTCTTTCTGTCTCTTCGTCTTCGTCTGTTTTGTCTTTGTCTCTGTGTCTTTGTCGTTGTCTTTGTAGCTTGTGGCTTGCGGCTTGTGGCTTCTGGCTTGTTGCTTGTGTCTTGTGGCTTGTTGCTTGTGGCTTGTCGCTCGTTGCCTGTTGGCTGTTGCCTGTTGGCTGCTGTTTGTTGGGTGTTGTTTGTTGGCTGTTGATTGGTTGTTGTTTGTTGGTTGTTCCTTGTTGCATGTTGTTAGACGTCAGTTGTCAGTTGTCAGTTGTTAGTTGCTAGTTGGTAGGTGTTGGTTGTTGGTAGTTGCTAGTTGGTTGCTCGTTGCTATTTGTTACTTTCATTAATTGTTAGTTGTTAGTTGTTCGTTGTTTGTTGTTCTGTTTGTAGTTTGTCGTGTGTTGTTTGTTGTTACTTGCTGTTGCGTGTTGCTGGCTGTTGTTGCTTGTTGCTACTTGTCGTTGCTGCTTTTTGCCTGTTGCTTCCTCTTGTTGGCTTGTTGTTGCTTGTTGTTGCTTGTTGTTGCATGTTGTTGCGTGTTGTCGCTTGTTGTTTGCTGTTGTTTGTTGCTGTTTGGTGTTGTTCGTTGTTGTTTGTTGCTGTTTGCTGTTGTTTGTTGTTGTTTGCTCGAACAGGAGACCCCCTGTGAATGAAAGCCCGGTCATCCCTGAGGGCGTTCACCTCCTCCACAACTCTCAGGAGCGTCTCCTCATCCTCCCTCTCCTCCGGCCTGCATCTCACTGTGTTCGGGTTGAGGCATTAGCTGTTTCTCACATTCCCACGAACGAAGCACGAAAAACCAGAGGCAACCCCAAAAGCCTGTGACACCTGGCCTATCATGCATCCCTAGGCCCTCAACTCATCCCTCCTGGTCGGAGCCGGAACGGGCGTGGAAGTCGCAAGCGGCAGCCTGGAGTGCCTGACTTCTTGCAGGTTTGGTCCGCGAGAATGCGCTTGGCAGGCCCACAACTGATTGCTTCTCGCCTCTCTCTACGCTTGCACGCCTGCGTTGGAAGATCCGGGGGGGGGGGGGGGGGGGGGGGGGCAATGATGGGCTCGGGACGGGGCTGACAACTAACTGCCGATTGTAAGCGCCTGCATGGGCCACAGGTTCCCGAATGTTTGCAAGGGCAGGTGCGAGCATGATGTGGTGATGTGCTCCTGCGTACTACAGCGCCTCGGAACTGGTCTCAGAACCTCTTAGAGGCATCTTTGTCTGAAACTTAGGCGCCGGGCAGACGTAACAAACACATTAAACGCATTAGACCCAACCTCGTGATCTGCAACACTTGGCGTGACTGTACACCTGAACTCCCTGAGGCCTTACCAGCTGCAAGTCCCTAAACCCTAAACCCTAAACCCTCCAATCCAGCAGCAGCACTTAGCCGGCAGCTGGAGAAGCTCCAGAAGGCGCTGTCGATCCACCTGCGACTGCACTGGTGACAGGTTGGAGTATATTGTATAATCTTAATTAAAATGTATTCTAGCATATCATATTTTAATATAGGATATTCAATTCTATTCTTCCAATATATTGCATTATATTATGTTATACTATGCTTTATTTTGTTATGTTATACTATGTTAAATTAGATTAGGGCTTCATCGGCTTGAGGCGTAATTTGAGTCGAGAGGGGTTGTATGCTCAAACTTCAAGCAAGGCGTGCCAGGCTCACGCCTCACATGCGAGGATGCAAAGGGTACCAATTGTGGATCTTGGCAGCTACCTCCCATGTGGGGGGTTTACGAAACCCCCAATAAGTACTAGGATTTCCTTGTAACCCAATAAGGTACCCCCGAAAGTCGGAAACCCTTAATGTGGCAAGACCTGCCCCACCCCCGACTAACCGATGCAGGTCACGGAAACCGGCAACCCTAAACCCTAAACCCGAAACCCTAAACCCGTCCTGCCCATCCTACATGTACAAGCCCGCGAGTGGCTCTTAGTGAATGTATTGTGCCTTGAAAGCCCCTGTTCTGGAAGTTGTGTTAGGCACACAGGGCTTGGTTGCGCCGACAGCGGATCAATACGGCTCAAGCGAACGGTTGAATGCTAATAACTAGTGCGCGCTGCAGGCCTTGTAGCGCAGGTATACGAAGGGCATCTCACTTGTCAACATCCAAAGCCCTGAACCATACCTCATCAGACCATCGCTCTACAAGGAGATCCGAGGGTCTGGGGCCTAGAGGGGTTGGAAGGTGTCCTCGCGTAGAAAGTCGAAAGAGATGCAATGCCGTGAACCCAACGGTCCGTCACCGAAAGCTCGTGGCCTGGCCTTGCGCGTCTCGCCATTTCTCGGTAGCGGTTCGCCAACAAGCCTGCTTGACGTAGAGTATTTAATTCTTCGCTGAACTGTCTTTGGTTTCTGGTAATATCTCTGAGCTCGCACCTAGTGGATGTGCTCGGGGCATCATCCAACACTGTCGCGACAACACCCACGCCAATTCTAGTTATACAGCTCCACCCGCCCTCGCAACTATTCTTCACAGGGTGGGGGGGGGATGTAGGTAGTTTTGCAACCGCAGCACATCGAAAAAATCACACCAACATGAGTCGCGCCTTACATGGATCCCTTGGATGTAAATGCTTGGAGTTGCGCCTGTCTTTTGAAATAACACCCTTCTTGGGCAATGAACCGATAAGAGTGGAACAGCGTGGCTGTCAGCCGGTGCTCGTTTGGGCAAGGACGTCCATGTTCATCACATGCTGTTTACGATGTGACTTTTGGCGGCAATGGACCCACATATCACGCGATCTTCCCCGACCTCTACCAACAAGAACCTTTTACGTGCGACCGTGCCACGTTTGCAGGCGCACTCCACCGCTGGGAGGCAAAATCTGGCGATTGGAGCTGGGGATGGTTCTTCAGATCCTTTAAATATTCAGGACCCATAATGTGATCTTGTCGCCGAATACCGAGCAACAGGAGGAAACATTAGGGTACACAAGGATGCTATAGTCCGGTTTTGCCGAGTTTGTCAGGTGTGGCATCGGCTTTGGTTAAAAAAACGAGCTTCAGGAGGCAGAGTGACGTTCCAGGCCTTACACTTTCTCTTCGTGTCGAAGGTTACGTGTTCGATGTTTAAGTTGTTAACGCTTAGGCTAAGGGTTTGCTGCGCTTTTTCTGGGCACGAGCCTATAGCCTGCAACAACACGAGCAGACAGAACCACTTGGAGCCCCAAATTCGAAATCGAAAAGGCTCGAAGAGTCTGTCCGGCATCGCTGCTTGTAGCTATGAAGCCCTTGAAAATGCAGGTGTCGGCCGAGCCTTCGCAGATGCCACTGCGCTTGCGAGTGTTGCGGGGTCGCACCCGGCAGCAAGCACTGCCACTGCCTTGGATTGCTTCAGGCTTTTCTGGAGGATCCCTAAACCCTAAACCCTAGGCCCTAGACGCATAGACTTAGGAATGGGGAACATGGCAGCTAACCTGAAACTTTCTCAAGTTCGGGAGAATTTCCGCCACAGTGACTTTGTTGTCGACTGTTCGCAAACTGTGCCACGAGCAACGGGTTGGATGCTGTTCACGCAGTTGCACAGCAATTCATAGGTACATTGCGCAAGGCGCAGCCCCCCCCCCCAAGCACCTCATTATTCGACAGTTCGTACATTTCATGGGCCACAAACGGTCAACGGAACCTCACATGCGCGCGGGCCCGCTGCCAGTGCTCTTAGTCTCAGATAACAATGCTCTGCGCAGAAACCGCTCGAAAAAACGTAGAGACATTGCTCACTTGACAACTCGGGCCGGTGGCCTCCAAGAACTGCCCGTTGGCATGTAGATTCCACAATACACATTCCGCAATCATATTGCAGCAGCAACTGCGCAAATGTCTCGGTTCTAGAGAACGTAATGCACTTACAGATTAGGTTCGTGATCAGCAACCTGTCCTGATGCATGGAAAGCACTGGCTGTTTGCAAGACTCGTTCGCATTCACAACCGTACCATACTAAACAGTACAAAAACTGGTATGTTCAACTTCTTGCTTCACTCTTGCCTTCATCCACTTAGACTTTCTATTTCCATACCGCCATGCTTGGAGAAGTTGCGTCCTAGCCTGCGACCAGAGTTTAGAAGTGAGTCGTTTCTCTCTCGGACAGCTGGCCAAGGGTTCTAACAAAAAAACGCGAAGTACCAAATTCCGTCATTAAAGCAAAGTCAAGAACAAACATGTCTCATGGTACCGTTACGATGGTTGTATGAGATTAATGATGAATGGTTCAGGGTGAGGTCTTGGAGGCTAGAATTTGGTGCTGGGCTGGAACTACACGTTTAGGACTGCTGAATACGGGGTTCGACTAACAAACACGAGCCGCCCAATCCGCGCAGACACATATGGGAGTTTACCGTTACGAAAATAGGGGAACCTTAATATAGACCCCAAATAGTAGGATTCCCTTATCATAAGGACCCCAAGAAAGTACCCCTAATTTTCGGAAACCCCCATATTCCCGACGTGGCGCATAGTGATCGTCGCTCCCTCGACTCACTGCAGCAGCCTCCACGACGCCGGGCCTGAGCGGTAAGCTCCATCCTCCCTCATTGATTCCGAGAAAAACGGGGGTTTCCGAAGTTAGGGGGACCTTCTTGGGGTCCCTACTACAAGGGATTAGAAGGGAATTCTAGAATTTGGGGTCTATAAAGGTTCCCCTTCTAAACGATGTATGTCCTTGAACCATTAGCATTCAGACTAAATACGCCGAAATTCGGCAAGGCTTTTTGTCTCCAGCAAGGCCCATGTAATTGGGGGCCCATACTGCATGGCCTGGACGGGCCGAGAGCAACGCGAGCCAAAACAAAGTTCGCATAACTTAACTTGGCTGAATGGGATAATCGCCTTTACCATTGCCTTACCCCAGGATCCCAAATCCTGCTCAGCCCATTTCCTCGCAACTCTTTGCCATGGCAAGGTCCACGCATTTCCGCAAGCTTGCGGGCAATATCTGCAAGGTCCACCCACCTGGCTGTGCCGACTTGAGAGGAGTAGGAAGCACAAGAGTTCGTGCATGTCTGCGTGTGCGGACACGATCAAAAAAATGCTCCCAACTATCTAAGCAGTCTAAGCAGGGCCACTTGTACATTCTATGGTGGGTGGCATACGGCACCAAGCAGGATTCTGTTTAAGGCTGCAGGGCCTCAGGTGTTGGGGGAAACGGACGAAACGAGGAGGGATTGGCGTGATCACCAAGTCCCTATCGTCCCTATCTTCGACCCCTGCGCGGCAACCGATGCCGCCGACACAAGGCTGAACATCATAAGTATAACGTAGGGGGCCTGAATAATTAGAGTACGGTTTTGGGGAGCCGCCAATCTGCCAGATAGCTTAAGCCTCATAGTTGGGTCTCGCAGCCTTCTTCTAAAGGTGGTAGAACGACACGATGGGATTTCAAGGAATACAGCAACACGGGACTGTTGTAACGAAGGGCAACTTGATGCTGACTCTCACCCTCCTTACAGCTTCTTGAGTGAGAAGCCCTCCCTGCAGGCAAAAAATCTATGTGTGTGTGTGTGTGCAGGCTGCGTTGGGGCGGGGTGATCTTCCTACCTGACCCTACAGGTGGTTTCAGATGCCCATCCATTCCCCTAAAGGCTTGATCAGAAGCAATCTTGGGCGTTCGAAGTCTGAAGGTTCACCACCCAAAAACCTGAACCCCTGTCATGCACAGCTCGGGCGCGGCGCACTTCCCGAAGACCTTTACAAGCTCGTCCCCGCCTGAACAGCAACAAAAGAGCACAGCACTCACTACTGAGAAACTGGAAGTGCTCGA
This sequence comes from Symbiodinium natans, assembly GCA_905221605.1. NCBI lineage: Eukaryota > Dinophyceae > Suessiales > Symbiodiniaceae > Symbiodinium > Symbiodinium natans. The sequence continues at coordinate 419,144 of CAJNDS010002389.1, read as the reverse complement.
GAGTCGGCCAAGATTCGGTAAATGTCCGGATGCTGAAATGAAGAGTTTAGGTGCTGTTCGAGCAGTGGCACAAACACTGCAGAGCTTCGTGACCAGGGCCACAGTGCATTGCGCAGTGCCTCGGAAGACCTGATTGAAGATTGTTTTTCAGTCCCACCCCCACGCCGGCAAGGACGACCAGCCCCTTCGTAAAAAACATGGAGACTTTCTCGGCTCGCTTCTCCTTCCTGGAAATGGTGCTTTGGGTTGGATCCTGAGGGTTGCGTTCGCGCTTGATGGCAAGGCCATTCGCGGCTCCAGGGGCCCAGCCGTAAGGCCTTTCCAACACGTCAAAGCCTTTGAGACTTCTGCAGCGTAGCCTAGCAGCGCTAGCAGTCACACGCAGGATCTAGCGCAATGAAAGCACGCATCCGAAACTGAACTTGAATCCCCCAAAGCTAAAGGCAGCAAATCCATCTTCCGAGAGCGCGAGCCCTTGTGGGGGTTTACGAGTTCAGGGGTACCTTACTGGGGTCCTTACAAGAAGGGGAGCCCACCATTTGGGGATCTATACAAACCCCCTTGTCTGTTCCTGGGAGTCCGGCGGCCGGCGAAGGCAATGCGACCTCCCCGACGACGTGCGAGATCGCCAGAGCGATACGCCAAGCGTCCTGACATAGAGCTGGCTTGTGGTTAGAGGGTTCTTAAGGGAGGGGGGTTCAAGGGGTATGTAGCCCAAGGCTCCCTAATGCTCCGTATTATTTGAAGGAGAAGAGCCGGCAGGATCTGTAATAACTTAAAATGACACTTCAGAGCGTTAGGATTCTGATTTTCAGAAGAACACCGGCCCAAAGAAGCCAGGACCCTTGGATTGCAAGAACTTCTCGAACGCCTACGCTAGGTCCAGCATCCTTCAAGGATGTCTGTGACACTGCAGACCTTCAACCCATCAGCCCCTCAAGTCTTTAAACGGGAACACGTTCTAGCTCTCTGCCATTTTGGATTACTGCTTACAGCTGCAACCAGGTTTGTGTCAAGCATGTCTAACTGCGAGCTGCCGAGAGGACTGGAGAGAATGAAGCGAGAAGCAAAAAGCGTATTATGTCACTATGTGTCAGGACACATCAGCATCGCTTGCGGACTACGACCTTACGTTGATCTCCAAGTAAGCTGCACCAAGCAACAGGAGGGGGGGTGAGGGGGGGCGGGGGTGAGGAGGGTCGGGGTTGAGGGGGCGCGGGGGGGGGGGGGAAGGAGGAGGGGAGCGGGACAAGAAGGCTCAGGCCAACATGAAGCATTGGAGACTCCCATATTTAACATGAACCAAAAACCATTCAACCAATTAGCGCCCAACCCGCATTGATCCCGGATCGCATGCCTTGGGAGTTCATTTTGTCCCCGGCTCACGACGCTTTTGTCTTCGGTCTGAGTTGTGACACTCCGGGGTGTGAAAGCTCGTTCGACGATTTCATGTTGGTGGAGAGGGGTTGGTGTATGATCTCTGTGAGGGTTTCGGGGGTTTTTAGGGGCTCGAAATTCGCCTAACTCCTGGGCTGAAACGAATCTCCTCACCACGCTGGCTCTCCTATCCGCACGCTCTCGGCATGCACCGGAATCGTCCCAAAGGCTCTTCCTTCAGCTTGAGGGTCCAGGCCTTGACTGCTATGTGGCATGGACCTTTAGGGTCTATTTGGCACTTCCTTTTTGTTTGCTATTTAAACGGTTCAATTCACACATACAATTTGTGGGGTTTAGGTTTAAGGAAAAATTTATGGCTTAGGGCTAGTTCGGTTCACGGCTCAGGGCTCCCATGTTTGGCATCACATCTCTTATTTTCCTAGGGCTTCGCCACCTACCTCTCATTCCGTTTTCCATTCAACCCTCGTCTAAGGGTCTGGTGTTTGCGATAAATATACTACTTTAAAAAATCAATAATAACATAAATAACGCTAACTACAGGAGCTGCTGGAAATGACAAACCCTGAGCGCCCTCAAGTGTGTTGCTTTAATTAAGACGATAATATACTCTTTTGTTGATAAATATTCCCATGACCATATTGTTGTTTCAGCCGCTTTTAGCCTTTTCCTATTAGTATTGTTTTTGTTTACCTGATATAACACCAAGGAAGGGGAAAGGGAAAACACCACTTCATCTCGATGTGTTTATCTCTCCTTTCCTTCCCTCTCAAGATTTTTCTTTTGTTAATCTCCCTCTCTCTCTCTCTCTTCTTCGCTCTGTCTCGCTCTCTCTCTCTCTCTCTCTCTCTCTCTCTCTCTCTCTCTCTCTCTCTCTCTCTCTCTCTCTCTCTCTCTCTCTCTCTCTCTCTCTCTCTCTCTCTCTCTCTGTCTGCCATCTCTTGCTCTCTCATCCCTCCCCTCCCCTCTTTCCTTCCTCCCCTCCTTTCCAAAACTTTCTGCGGAGAATAAGGACAACAGAGAACAAAAAGGAAAAGATAGGATGAAGGCAGATGGTGGGGACAGGAAGGGAGAACTCCTCTTTCGCTCGGCTCACACGTTTTCTCTTCCCTTGCCTTCATCCTCTGCTCTTCTCCCTTTTCTCTTCATAAGAAGAAAGGACAAATGAAAGGAACCGAAAGCTCAGGGAAAGCAAGACGCCCTCGCTCTCATCATCTGCCCCTTCCTCGACTTCATTGCTCTATTCCTTGTTCTTCTCTCCTGTCTCATTGGTGATCAGTGATAAACCAAGACGAGTTTGCCGTTCTTTCATTTTCTTTTTCTGGTGGAAAGCTAAGAAGCAGGAAGGAGAGGAAGGAAAGTGGAGAAATAGAAAGAGAAGCAAGAACGGAAAGAACAATACGCAGAAATGACAGAGAGGAAGGGAGAACTGCAAGCCCAGCAGAAGAAGAAGAAGATAGAGAGAGAGAGAGAAGAGATGAAGATAAGATAAGGGTGAAAAGGTGAAAAGAATGAAAACAAAAATCTAACAGCAAAGTAGCTAAACAAAACCTTCTGGCCTACCCCTTCAACTCTAAACCACCCTAAACCCTCGGTACATTGAGATATAACGGCACAGTTCCCGTAGCATGCTATATCAGAAACCATTTATTCCTACGAGACGTACAACCGCCTAAAACACGGTGACAAAAAATAAAACAGCGAGGCATCTGAAAAGACTTTCTGGCCTTCCCCTTCAACTCTAAACCACTAAACCCTCGCTATATAAAGGCTTAACAGCACAGTTCCCGTAGCACGCTATGTCATTTCTTCTTACGAGACGCACAACATAAACCAAGGTTTCGTATACTTTTTGTAGTCAGGATGTGATATCCTGTTGCTTTGGACGAGTATTACGTAAGACTTTAAGCGCCTGTGGGTCTTGCGGATAATTGGAGAATAAGCATCATCCTTGACAAATGATAACCATGATGGGAGACCTGTGGGAAGCATTGAGAATGAAAAAGCAAGATACTTGCGAGCAATTACTTGCAGCCTGTTGGAAGGTCTCAGGAAATCGCGAAAGGACATTTGCTCACAGTATTCTCGTGTCCCTGGGGCTTAAAGTAAATGATTTTCCGCATTACCCTATGCGCTCGAATACTTCTGAGTCTCATGGTTCGTTCTCCGCTATCGGTATTTGATACGCCATACATTTATCCTATATACACACTTGATGTGGGCACCTATTCTACGTACTTTCTCTTTGCGTTTTGCTGACTGAGAGATGTTTTCGGGTGTGAAAAGGCCTTACGCGCCAACATCTGCTTCTGGACAACAAAGTAGAGATAATATGTTTTGTGAAGGGGGGGCCAAGACAGTGCTTAATCGGCCCTGGGTTTGACGATTGAAGATTGAAGACGCCGGGGAACTCTCCCCGGATTGAAGATGCTCCGGGGAGAGTTCCCGGGCATCTTCAATCTTCAACCTTCAAACACAGGGCCGATTAAGCGCTCCACCTGCTGCTTAATCGGCCCTTGGATTGAAGATTGAAGATTGAATATGCCGGGGAACTCTCCCAGGAGTATCTTCAACCCCAGACCCCTGCCGATTAAGCACTTCATCTGCCTAGTCGGCCCAGGGTTGAGAATCCAGGATTGAAGGTGCTCCGGGGAGAGTTCCCGGGCATGTTCAATCTTCAAACCCAGGGCCGATTAAGCAGGCGGAGCGCTCAATCGGCCTTGAGGCCGAAGGATCAGGATTGAAGATTCTCGGGGAGAGTTCCCCGGCATCGTCAACCCGATTAAGCAGCTGGAGCGCTTACTCGGCCCTGGGGTCCAGTAGTTCAATATTTCATATGCTCTGCTAAAGTCTGTAGAATTTTCAAGCCCCCCTCCCAAAGACCCATCTGTATTTTGGTGTTTGGGATACCGTAAGCCAAAGCTAAATGAAAGGGAAGAAGTCCCTTTTTCCTCTGCCAATCTTCTTCCTCCCACTCCTCTCTTCCTCTCCTATTCCTTTCTTAGCATAGAGCATGGAGTGATGAGAGGGAAGGGGTGAAAGCGGATGAGAAAAGTGACAGAGAGGGCAGGGCGAAATCTTCATTTCCTTGCCTTTTTCGTCCCTCTCACCTCTCCTTCTCATCGTTCTCTTGCTTTCTCGTTTGAGAAGGATGTGGACAGGGCATGGAACAAGGCGAGGGAAGGGGGGGGGGGCGAAATCGAGTGAGAAAGGATGGAACAAGGAAGAAATGAGGAAAAATGGACAGGACAGGTCAGGTGTTTGGTTTGGCGACTATACACGTACCTGGACCAGCAGAGCGACAAGCCCAAACCAAAGAGAAAAAGCAAATCCAAATCGCCCACCTCCCGCTCACCCATCTGAAAAAAAACAACAAAAATGCATCCGTAGCGAGTGTTCGCCTACGGTCAAATCGATCTACAGAGGTCCCGGCACATCCCTTGTCGAACAGGCAAAAAAGCAGAAACATAGCAAGGGGGGGTCGGGCTTGCCATTGGTGTTGGCATGTGGCCAAAACACCGCCACAAGGGGATCGTGTCCCCCTGCACCCTTCGGCTAGTCGTGCCAGCCAATCCCTTGACAGGCAAAATCCGACCACGACGTATCGACGCCTCCCCCCGCCACGAACCCGCCTTTTTCGTAGAAGCTGTCAACAGGCCCGATTTCGCCGATTCCGAACCGGCTGAAAACGACGACACACTCGCAACAGCATGTGAACAAGCGAGTGAGGGTACTCTGGGTGTGAAGTTACCGCAAAAACCTCGAGAAGAACTTGACCGAGAGTATCTTCGTCCGACAGCCCACCCAGGAAGCTGCCCGACACGACACCGCTTCGAGAGAAGGCGGCGAAGGCACTCCATGAGCACCCCCCCCAACACCTTCCCCCGAACAAAGAAACCCAATGGCACGGGACCAGTGGAGCAAGACCGCAAGAGTGCGGATGCCGTTAAGAGAATTGGCGGCACTCTCACCCCATCAGTATAAAAGGCCCACCAAACTGTAACCAACCAAAGTGACAAAGGTGACACCCCTCAGGGTATGGAGTTGGTCTCAGTAGAGGCACTACCTTACCCCTAGCTGAGTCCCTTCCCTCGCCCACGTGGAGGACTCCGCCGTCGGGGTGAGGAAACATGGCTCAGAAGAGGAAGCGAGAGATACCCTATCCCATCCCAATGTTGCTATATCTCAGGGGCCTCCCGAATGCAGGGGCCTTTAGAGGCTAGAGCTTCCAGTAGCATCCAACCCTCCCTCCCAGCTCGACATGAGACATTGCCTCTCCTCCCCTCCCCTCACCTCTTCCTTTCCTCGCAGAAAGAGACAGACCATAGTCCGCAATCTTATAATGCCCTTCATTCTCCTTGCTTAAGCTTGCCTTTTCTATCTCCCTACTTAATGGCAAAAGGAACAGAAGAGGAAAGGCTCATGGGCTGGACACGAGAAAAGCGAGAGCGGGGTCAAGGAGGAGAACGAACATGGAAAAGAAAGGAAGGAGAGCTAGAGGGAAGATAGAGAGATAGAGAGGAGAAATGAAGGACAAAGACCGTGGAAGAAAGGCGTGAGCAATGCTCGGGACATAAGTGTAAGGGGTGAGGAAAAGGAACAGTGGATAACAAAAACAAGTGTCCTGCTTGACCCCTTTTTGTTCTCCAAGCGGCCCTCTTTTCACCATCGCTTCCTTCTTCTCTCCTTCATTGTTTTTGTTTCCTTCACCCTGTTCCCCTATCTGTCGCTCTTCCACTGTCTTCCTTCTTCCTCTTCTCCCTAATTGTTGTCTCCTTCTCTTTGCTTCTCTATCTGTCTCCATCTCTCTCACTCCGGTGCTCCCCGGCGTTTTCTGTTCAATTGCTCATCCTTTCTGACTTTACGAGGCGGACCCTGTACAAACGATGGGTCCTGTTCTGGACATGGTCCCGCACTGCCTCTTTCCACACACTCCAGACCCCTCTGAGCCGCCCCAAGAGTTTCGGGCGGCCTTCAGAGAGCGTCTCCCAGGGGCCTCCAAGAGCCCCCATATTGCCAAGAAGAAAAACCACACAGAGACATGTAGAGAAGTAGTTACGAGGAGCTGGAGAAGTCCTCCTTCCATCATATCATTCCCTTCATTCTCCTTGCTTAACCTTGCCCTTCTTCTACCCCCCCTACTTAATGACAAAAGGAACAGAGGAAGAAAGGGCCGCAAAAGGGACACAAGAAAGGGAGAGTGCAGAAAGCGGGCGCACGAAGAGCGAAAACGAAAGGAAGGAGAAAGAAAGCTTCTTAAAGACAATAGCATTCCAGAAGAACAACGAAATCCTGTCATTTATTGAAATACTGGATGGACTCGTTGATTCCTTTTCAAATGAAGGGTTCTATCGTTCACGGTGTTCCTTAGAACAGGAGGGCCTTTCAGGACAACGCCCTCATCTGTATTCAACATAGGCAGGGCTACCTCTGATTAAGAATACACGGAACGGTTCATTCTAAGAAAATAAACTCTCTCATTTCAATCGGAGCGGACGGACCCACTCATCTATCAAGCAAAAGAGCCGAAAGCATTTGGGAGGAATTAAAATACGAATGAGGGGCTATCGCAGTATCCTTTTGTCTTCTGACACGGATTCTTTGACAGAAGGGGTTCCTGCCTCTTGTTTCTTTCAAGAAAGGGAGGCTTTCGAGTGGCAAGGGGCGAACTCACGCCCACCCCAGTCTTTGGGGCCACTCTGAAAACAGCTTGGAGAGGACAGTTGCTTCTCTCTCCTTTTTCTGTTTCTCTATCTCTTGCTCCGTGTCTGTCGTTCTCCTTCCCTCCTTCTGCGAATCTGCTTCTTTCAATATCCACCAGGGCCCCGCCGTTTTCGGGTTCCTTGAAGGGGCTCCCTGAAAGGGCCTCCCAGGGGTTTGAGAGAAGACTGCGAAAGGGCAAAAGGGGACACTTCTTGAAGGATGTTGAATGGCAAGTAAAAAACGGGAGGGGCGAGGAGGAAAGAGGAAAGAACAAGAAGAAGGAAGAGGGGAAGAGAAAGGAATGATGGCAGGAAGGAGGGAAGGAGGCAGAGAAGGAGAGAGACAGAGAGAGACAGAGACAAAGAGAAGAGAGAGGGAGCGAGAGAGAGAGAGAGAGAGAGAGAGAGAGAGAGAGAGAGAGAGAGAGAGCGAGAGAGGGAGAGACAGAGAGAAAGCGAGAGCGAAAGAGAAAAAGATGGAGAGAGATACGATGAATAAAAGAACCACACTGAGCTATTTAAAGGGTGTTAAGTCTTTTAGAGAGCCCATAATCTGAACATTTTGAATAATTGAATTCAGGTCTTCATTTTTTATAGTATTTTGAATTCAGGTCTTCATTTTTTCATAATATTTGGGAGGCTCAAGATATCACATTGGGCGCAATCACTGCAACTGAACGATGCAAACAGTTTTAGTTATGGTTACCGCAAAATATCCGCCGAGGCCTCGGGCCGAAGGTGTATAGGTAGTCAGAACAGGACCCCCCTCCAACTCTTCCCAGACGCAAAGCCCTTTTTCGGACCCCTTTTTTTGCCTCAAATGGGTACCCCCCCTAGGTGAGCAGGGTCCGCAAGCGGATGGTTCGCCAGGACCAGAGGCAGTTGCAGCCCTTCCAAGCAGGGCCCCCCCCTTTTTCCCCTTTTTCCCCACCGCCCACCTCGACCCCCCCCTACCCCCCCCCCCTACCCCCCCTACTGCCCCCCCCCCCCTTACCCCCCCCCCTACCCCCCTCCCCCCCCCCCCCCACCCCTTCCCGAGCGGCTGGGCTCACATGAGCGGCTGGGCTCGAGGTGCTAATGGACGCAACAAGCGGGGCTTGATGTTTGTAGGTGTCGCTATAGCACACCCAATGGTTCATAACCTAGGGGTGTCGCTTTTCAAGTGTTCCCATCGTTTTACAGGGTTTTGGGCATTCGTGTCCACCCCTTGCTTAATTGAATGGCTGGGGGTTTTGGCGCTTGCTCACATAAGGTGTTTGTGAAAGGCGGAGTTTTCCTGCTCCGACGCGCTGGCTTGAGGGCCGGAGGCTCAACTGGTGTGAGCACGGCCGCAAATCCGCATTTGTATAGGTTGTCAGAACAGGCACCCCCCAAATCCTCCCCCCACCCAAAGCCCTTTTTGGGACCCCTTTTTTTGGCCTCAAATGGGTACCCCCCCTGAAAAACCGGGGTCCGCAAGCGGACGGTTCGCCCAGCAGGGCCCACCCCACCCCCCACCCCCCCCCCTTCCCCCACCCCCCCCCCCCCCCCCTCCTCCCCCCAACCCCCCCTCCCCCCACCCTGCCGAAGAGTCGCCTTAAACCTTAAGGGGCCTGGCTCAACCCTACGATCACTCCAAGCCGAACCCTAAACCCAAAAAAACCCTCAACCCCAAAGCGTGAACCTTGAGCCCTAAAAACCCTCAACCCTCAACCCTCAACCCAACCCTTATTGCTTGGGGTCCAGCGACTTGGGCGCTGCGGAATCACCATGCTCACGCGGATGCGCTGGGCCGGGCCGAGGCGGGTCGCGTAGCGTTAAAATTAAACTGTAGGGTGGAGACCAGAGACCTCAATCATACGATTTGTTTACAAAAATGCACTTCTTGTAGCCTGGTAAACATCTTGAAGCATTGAAAAAGTAAGACTGCAACAACGTTAAGGAACGTTGTTGTTTTGCAAAACCTTAAAGCACCATCATTGCTTTAACGAAAAGGTTCGATTTGACCTTGATATGTCCTCAACATCAAAAAACGAAAGGTTTGTTTATCAACCTGGTGCGCCTGCATTTTTGCGTAAACCCTAGTGTGTCCTAAACTTCAAAAACGACGGGATTTTTGTAAGCCTGGGTGTGCCCCCATCCTCGAAAACGAAGGTGTGTTTGTAAACACGTTCAAGCGAAAGGGTTTTAATTTTTGTAAACCCTAGCATAGGGTTTTTGTCAGCCCTAGCGTGCCCTCAACCTCAAAAACGAAAGCTCCTGTTAAATATTAAAATCTCTTAACATCCTTAAAACCTAGAAAATTTCAGCGTAGAAGAAGGCAAGGATTTTTCAAATTTAAAAAGGGGTCCCGGGGTCTCAGGGTTAGGGGGTAGGCGCTGAGGCTCTTAGGAGCTTAGGAGCTTAGGGTTTAGGGTTTAGGGTTTAGGTTTAAGGATTTCGGAGCCTAGGAGTATAGGGTTTGATTTAAGGTTTAAGGGTAGGCGCTTAGGCGCTTAGGAGCTTAGGAGCTTAGGAGGGTTTAAGGATTTAGGGGGTAGGCACTTAGGTGCTTAGGACCTCAGGAGCTTAGGGTTTAGGGTTTAAGGGTTTAGGGGTTTAGGGGTTTAGGCGGTAGGCGCCGAGGAGCTTAGGAGCTTTGGAGCTTAGGGTTTAAGGATCTACTAGTGCAGGGGGTAGCTTAGGAACTGGTTTAAGGTTTTAAGGGTTGAAGAAGTAGGCGCTTAGGCGCCTAGGAGCTTGATTTAAAATAGAAGAAAATCCTTAAAATCCGTAAAAAATAAAATCCGAGGCGCCGAATTTGGTTTTAGGAGAAGCCCCAAACGATTTAAATTTTTAAAAATCCTTAGAATCCATAAAAAATAAAATCAAAATAATTTATTTTTTAAAGATTTTAAGGATTTTCTTCTATTTTAAAATGCATAAAATCCTTAAAAAATAAAATCAGAGGCCGAATTTATTTTTTAAGGATTTTATGCATTTTAAAATAGAAGAAAATCCTTAAAATCCTTAAAAAATAAAATCCGAGGCCGAATTTGGTTTTAGGAGAAGCCCCAAACGATTTAAATTTTTAAAAATCCTTAAAACCCATAAAAAATAAAATCAAAATAATTTGTTGTTTAAGGATTTTAAGGATTTTATTCGATTTTAAAATGCATAAAATCCTTAAAAAATAAATTCGGCCTCTGATTTTATTGTTTAAGGATTTTATGCATTTTAAAATAGGAGAAAGGCCGAATTTGGTTTTAGGAGAAGCCCCAAACGATTTAAATTTTTAAAAATCCTTAAAATCCATAAAAAAAATAAAATCAAAATAATTTATTTTTTAAGGATTTTAAGGATTTTCTTCTATTTTAAAATGCATAAAATCCTTAAAAAAATAAATTCGGCCTCTGATTTTATTTTTTAAGGATTTTATGCATTTTAAAATAGAAGAAAATCCTTAAAATCCTTAAAAAATAAAATCCGAGGCCGAATTTGGTTTTAGGAGAAGCCCCAAACGATTTAAATTTTTAAAAATCCTTAAAATCCATAAAAAATAAAATCAAAATAATTTATTTTTTAAGGATTTTAAGTATTTTATTCGATTTTAAAATGCATAAAATCCTTAAAAAATAAATTCGGCCTCTGATTTTATTTTTTGAGGATTTTAAGGATTTTCTTCTATTTTAAAATGCATAAGGTTTTAAGGGTTGAAGAAGTAGGCGCTTAGGCGCCTAGGAGCTTGATTTATAATAGAAGAAAATCCTTAAAATCCGCAAAAAACAAAATCCGAGGCGCCGAATTTGGTTTTAGGAGAAGCCCCAAACGATTTAAATTTTTAAAAATCCTTAAAATCCATAAAAAATAAAATCAAAATAATTTATTTTTTAAGGATTTTAAGGATTTTATTCGATTTTAAAATGCATAAAATCCTTAAAAAATAAATTCGGCCTCTGATTTTATTTTTTAAGGATTTTATGCATTTTAAAATAAAAGAAAATCCTTAAAATCCATAAAAAATAAAATCCGAGGCCGAATTTGGTTTTAGGAGAAGCCCCAAACGATTTAAATTTTTAAAAATCCTTAAAATCCATAAAAAATAAAATCAAAATAATTTATTTTTTAAGGAGTTTAAGGATTTTCTTCTATTTTAAAATGCATAAAATCCTTAAAAAAATAATATCAGAGGCCGAATTTATTTTTAAAGGATTTTATGCATTTTAAAATCGAATAAAATCCTTAAAATCCTTAAAAAATAAATTAATTTGATTTTATTTTTTATGGATTTTAAGGATGTTTAAAAATTTAAATCGTTTGGGGCTTCTCCTAAAACCAAATTCGGCCTCGGATTTTATTTTTTAAGGATTTTAAGGATTTTCTTCTTTTTTGAAATGCATAAAATCCTTAAAAAATAAAATCAGAGGCCGAATTTATTTTTTAAGGATTTTATGCATTTTAAAATCGAATAAAATCCTTAAAATCCTTAAAAAATAAATTATTTTGATTTTATTTTTTTATGGATTTTAAGGATTTTTAAAAAAATAAATCGTTTGGGGCTTCTCCTAAAACCAAATTCGGCGCCTCGGATTTTGTTTTTTACGGATTTTAAGGATTTTCTTCTATTTTAAAATGCATAAAATCCTTAAAAAATAAAATCAGAGGCCGAATTTACTTTTTAAGGATTTTATGCATTTTAAAATCGAATAAAATCCTTAAAATCCTTAAAAAATAACTTATTTTGATTTTATTTTTTATGGATTTTAAGGATTTTTAAAAATTTAAATCGTTTGGGGCTTCTCCTAAAACCAAATTCGGCGCCTCGGATTTTATTTTTTACGGATTTTAAGGATTTTCTTCTATTTTAAAATGCATAATATCCTTAAAACATAAAATCCCAGAAGTCCTTGAGGTCGAGGCCAAGCGCAGCGCCAAATAGACCCTAAAGGTCCTACGTACTGACTGCTATATAGTTCTGACGTATTTGGTATTGGTTCTATGGGTATTTCCCAAAATAGTGGTACCCCTTTTTCTGCCCCAAATAGAATAGAATCCCCTTTAAAAGGGACCCCCAAAAAACGAACCCTATGTTCGGAAACACCCCTATAGGCCCACAGGTCTCAACGGGCACGGAACCCAAAGCCCTAATTAAATGCCATCTAACCCCTTGCAACTCTCGCGTTCAGGTGCGAACACCGGGAGCGCAGTTCAGTTCAGCGAGACGCGGAATTGACGGATGCTGTGCGATCGGATTTGCACAGGCGCATTATGCCACGACAACGCCAGCATTTGCTAGCAATAAAACCGCTGCTGCGGCATCTGAACATTCTGGACTTGCTGGTGTTGTTGAAAGCTGGGAGGGGCAAGTTACTCGCTGATGGCAAACTTCTACCAAGACCGTACTCATAGCCGGTGGGTGCTTTGCCTCACTACAGTACCTGCAGCAACTCGTCATCCGATCGCGTGGCAGCTACACGGGATGCGCGATCTCCCCAGATTAAACCTGCAGACATACAGGACGGCTTTGGGTTTAGGGTCATGTGCTTGGGCACGGATCGAGGGATCTAGGTGCAGCCCAGGAGAACTGAAGATGCAACACACACACACACACATACACACACAGACATCACCTGAAGGGACACTAGTTTCTGCTCTGTCAGTCCCAAACAGTGAAAATCTTTCTTTCCAGCTTCGAGCCACACGAGCTTCAGATTCAACAACCACAACAGTAACAGGTCAACAAAAGCTTTGGAATTCGGGTCCAGGTTTCCCAAGATTCCACCCGGGGGTATGCCGTAGTAGGGAACAGTACTCCCCAGAATGGTCCCAAGGAGCCAAGAATTGGCAGGGCGTGGTGGGGCTTAAGACGCTCCAGAGTCTTTCAACCTGCAAGAGCTGAAAGTGGTCCAAAAGATTTCCTATATACTATAGGCAGTAACCTCAGCCTATAGCTCATGCTAACTTTGAACATGCGGCAGAAGCGATGGCATGCCTAGTTCGAAAAGTCTCAGCAGGGTTAGTACTGGAGAAGGTCGCGCCTCCCCACGGGTCCCATGTTCATGGACCCGAAGACTACTTTGTGCTACACTAGGCAGCTGAGCTCTCTCCGACGTGCGCCATCCTTGAGAGTTTTCGGATTCAGGAGATCCAGAAAAGGTCGCAACTGCCGATTCAACATCGTCTGATCAGCCGAATTGCTTCATCATACTACGCATGGGTAGTTCTCTACATTAGGGTCCCTTTTGGGGGCCCTTATTTTAAGGTGCCGTACTAACAAATCGGACCCACTATGTGCCGCAGTTATAATCGGGCCCAAAAGAGAACCTGATTTAGAGAAGTATCCGTATACATAAAGATAATGATGAATATATATATATATATATATATATATACATATGACGTATGGGTGTATATATATATATACCCAATATACGTGCAGCAGTCTCAACTTGTAGTGATGGCTGTCACTTCGTCGGAGGCAAGCCGCCCATTTCTCGTACAGCTTTGCACAGTGGAAAACGCAGAGAACAATCTTCTAAGGGTACCCATTGTATGGCGGCTCCCTTTAAAAAAGGGATCCCCCAAAGGGACCCTTTTTTTGGGAAACTACCCATATACGTGTAACAGTCATAATTTTGTGAAGGACCAGAGTGGCATCAGATTCCACTGCACGGTCAGCATAGCTTGCACATGCTGCCGTAATCGTCTCTCTCTCCACCGCTTGCACACAGCTCCCACCAAGGTTCTTCAAGACTTGTGGTGGCTTAAAGTAGCATTATTAAAGGGGGCGCGCACATGAATTAATCTAGTAAATTTCGTGCGTAAACTTGAGAATTTAATGGCGAAAGCAAAGGGAACAGAGATGAAGGGCCCCAAAATAATTTGAACAAGGGCCAGTAACACACAAGATTATAAGCGAACTCTCGTGTTCCACTCTCTTTGGTTGGGGGGGGGGGGTCAAATAAGTCCTCTGCCGGGCCATTCAGGACCGTGCGACCGTTTGGGGCGGGGGGTGGGGGGTGGGGGGTCCGGTGGGATCCCCTGTGTCAGGTCAAGCCTTCCGGGTGCCGCGTGAATGCGCCCTTTAAACCGTTTGCAGATGACCAACATCAGCTTCGACTAGTCGGGGCGAAAAAGCAAAGGGGGAAACACTCTAAAGGGGGCGGAACATTGCAAGGCTTTGACATTTTTTTGCAGCACCTGCCATTATGGAAACCCCTTTGTGCGAAGGTCTTCTCGGTGGGCGCTGCTGTGTTGCTGACCCACTGCCCGAGGAGAGGGGCAGCCCCGTCTCATGGATCCTGAGATCCACCTTCAACACCCTGAACTGTGTGGGGATGGATGCCATTGCACTAAGATGGCCCTCAAAGCCCTCCTTAGAATATGACCCTCTTGAACCCAAAAAGGGAAATACAACACAGAGACCTACCGGCTGCATTGCTGAGTAACTCAAGTACTTGGATGCGGAGATTTGCCTACGGGCCCAGATAAGTGTAGAGCCGCAGCCCGAAACTCTCATTCAAAACCCTAAGCCCTAAACCCTAAAACCCTAAACCCTACCTAAACCCAGAAGTCCCCAACCCAGTGCCAGATGGGGAGCCCCTTTGCTTTTGCCCCTCGGTCACGGTCTCTGGCACGGATCTCCTGTTACGCGGCCCTACCTGAAAATTCAGGGTACTTATGAACCCAACACTAACTGTACTTATAACCCAACTAATCACCACATTAGGGCACCTAAGGGCCTTATAGGTGGGTAATAAGTGGGTGCTAAGTGCAGTTATACTTGGTTGATAAGTACCCGGCAGGGTCCTTTCAAGGTTGCAGGGCGAAGTGCAAGAGGCTCAGGGTTGAAGGCAAATGTCCTACATGCTGCCACACTTACATAGCAAATCCTGCGGCAGCTTACCGACCTCAACTCAGCTAAGACCTTGCCTAAAGTACCCCACATGCCACATGTCACCGCGACTTCCATCTAAGATCCTAGACTGAAAAGCCACCGCTCTCTACCGTACCGCCCTCTTTCGCTCTTGATATCTCTTTCTTTCTCGCGCTCTCTCGCTCTCTCTCGCTCTCTCGACCTCTCTCGAACTCTCTCGAACTCTCTCGAACTCACTCGAACTCTCTCGACCTCTCTCGAACTCTCTCGAACTCACTCGACCTCTCTCGACCTCTCTCGACCTCTCTCGAACTCTCTCGAACTCACTCGACCTCTCTCGACCTCTCTCGAACTCTCTCGAACTCTCTCGAACTCACTCGAACTCTCTCGACCTCTCTCGAACTCTCTCGAACTCTCTTGAACTCTCTCCAACACAGCAGAGAGGAACTTCCAGGAGGGGGGGGCCCCGGCCACGATGGCCCGCCAGGTCTGACGGAGTTGCTCGACATGACTCCCTCTCTCTCGTCCTTTCTTGCTTGCCGCGCACCCAACCGAAGTGGGCCGCCCCGATGGGCGTGCGTCACTGGGTCCGTTGGAGCGAGACATGTGCCCAATGCAGTATGGAGATCTCCCATCTTGCTCTTGCTCTCTCTCTCTCTCTCTCTCTCTGCAAATATACATATGCATATTTACATATACTTCTGTCGCTATGCACGGATACTTGCTTACATTTGAGCTGTGAAGAAGAATTACTCTTGTACCACAGCATGCCGGGTTGTAGCCTAGGCGGCGCTCTTTCCGCAAACCTACACGAAATGCGCATACACAAACGTAATCTGCTACATAGCCACCCCCCCCCCCCCCCGTCTTTGACAACAGGAGCTCAGATTGAGTTGGACCGTCTCAGGAAGGCGGTGCCTTGCCTCGGCCCAGGGGGGTGGTTCTGGGACTTGGGATGGCTTTGGGGCCCTAGGATGGCTGGATATACAGAGCAGACCGCCCCTTCCCACAGAAAGACAAAGCCTCAAATTTGAAAAGCACACACACACACACATGACCTATAGCCTCGAAACCGAGGCTCAGGGTGACTTCCGAGAATGGGCAGGGCGCAGAAAGCCCCTCCAAGACGGTAAGCTCGGCCCCCAAGCTCCCGCGAAGCACCATATAAGCCACACATGTCGTTGTCGTGCTCTGCGCGCCTGCGCTGGCCACTTCCGGCCAAGCTACTTAGCAAAAGTCACCTTCTCGTACAAGCTCGTGATGCGGGTAGCCATCTGCTGGAACTCGCCTGGGAGTCTCAAACATGTTCCAGGCCCAGGAACACACGCTTAAGGACACTAGACTGCTGCAGGGCAATCCCCCTAAACCCGAAACCCCAAAGCCCTAAACCCTGAACTCCTTCTCAAGCTTGCAGCTGAGTAGCTTTTGGAAGGATTAGCCGTAGATGCCCACTCTTCGAACCATGACTTCACGTTGCCCCACATTGCCTTTCGCTTGCTGCCGTGCAGGGTGGGGAGCTTTTGAGCTTGGAAGACTGGCCCACACAACGCCCGATAAAATTTCGCGCTGACATAGGAATTCTCCGGGCCTCAAGGCTGAACATGATAATTTTGGGATGTTCCGCCTTCTCCTAACAGTCCTTCATAGGGATAAGATTGGGGGGGTACGATAATCCCTATCAAGGACTGTGAGTGTAAGGGGGAATATCCCAAATTGTAATTAATTAGCAAGCATCTAGATCAGTTCAGCTCAAAGTACGGCCTTGCTGATTGAGTGAGCCACTGGGAGGCCCTGGATGAGAGTAGGGATTTAGGTGATATGCGCATGGGTCTGCTGCAGAAGGCTCTGACAAGGAATGGAGCACCCCCCAAGCATCGGCAGGGTAGGAACCAGGGTTTTGACAAGCCCTACGACAGGGGCCCCAAGACATCCCCCGGCACGTCACACTCCCTAAGGTCCATTAAAACAGACTATAACACACTGGAAGTTCTCATCCCTGCAGGCTATTGCGTGCCTGCTCCGTGTAGCCCAGCGGTGGGAGTATCTTCACCTCGGTGGCCACTCCCCTGACTCCATACGAAGGTCACAAACTGCGCGAAACAAAGATCTCTTGGTTTAGGGTTTAGGGTTTAGGGTTTAGGGTTACATTGATGGAGGGCGCAGACCCTGCATAGGCGCACAGGTGTGTTGGGAGCGGTCAAGTCGCACAGTAGGACTGGGAAAATCGGTAGTTGCTTGGCGTGTTTGGGTCAAGGGCTTGGGGTGCCTTCTCATTCGCAACCCATGCGAATTTCATGCTCAATCTCCAGAATGCATTCAGAATCACTCGCTGGTGGTAGGATTTGCATGTCAGTGGAATTCCAATGCAAGATGGTCCGTCCACATCTGGCGAGAAAGGGAAAGAAACGGTTGCAACCCCATGTTGAGCTGAGCGGCTATCGTGAAGACCAGCGGAGACACGATGAACTCGATGAACCCAATCTGCGAGGTCGGCCCTTAGCATCCGGGGACTCGTCAGACCCATCTGTGACTCCACGCTTCAGACCTTCTGAGTTCTTCTACCCCTCTGTGGCCATGCAAGACCCAGTATGCATCGAACTCCCAAAGACGCCTAGTTCAGGAGCCATAGAGGAACCTTTCAATCACAAGAGCAGTACTCAACCTGCGGTATAGACGGTATAGAAGGTCTTCCCCATCTATGTCCAAGCTAGGCTGGCCCGCCAAATCCAAATCGCAGGACAGCTTCCGGCCCACGGCTGTTTAGGGTTTGGGGTTTACGGTTTAGGGTGTAGGGTTTCGGGTTTAGGGGCCCTAAACTCTGAACACTGAACTGCTTGCAGTCGAGCTTGGGATTGAGGATGGCGCATGAGAGATTCTGGCTCGGTGCAGATCAGGCGGCTGTTCGTCTTCTGACGGTCGTTGAGTGCCGGCACTGGCAGTCCAAGCTCTGTCATCTTCTCCCCTTGCGCAAAGAACCTCTGGAATGTGGCTTCTATAGGGTTTAGGGTTTAGGGTTTAGGGTTTAGGGTTTAGGGTTTAGGGTTTAGGGTTTAGGGTTTAGGGTTTAGGGTTTAGGGGGTGGCTTCCGAAATTCGGGGTACCTTACTAAGGCCCCGAGGGAATCCTACTATTTGGGGTCTATGCTAGGGGTCTCCTATTATTCGCACACCCCCTGTAGGGAGAGTATACAGGGCATATGAAGTTTCGGGATCACGAAGATCCTGAACAGGTTCAATAAGGAGCTCCTTTGGCACCCTAGTATCAGAAGCTCAAGGAGGCCTGAGGAGCCCCCTAACTGCTTACGGTCTTCTAACCGTCACCTGGCAGAAGCTGAGAATTAAAAATTCACGTTCGGGGTTCCGCAAGCCGACAGCCCTGCAGGGAGCTCCATGACCCAACAAAGGGCTACCAAAACCGTCCAAGAATATGGTCTAGGGTTTAGGGTTTAGGGTTTAGGGTTTAAATGTGCAGGACATCCGCAAAAACGCATCTAAAGCAGCAAGATGGCAAAACGAGGCATGCAGATTAGGTGGAAGTCTGAGAAATCAGGAGGCTGCGCCATAACCCTGATGTCCTCAGTCTGAGAGAGGTTTGGGGTTTAGGGAGATGCTGTGGCAACCGTGGTCTCAAAACCCCAAGAACGCGTTCTTTGCCAAGTACCAAAAATAGGGGCAGCTGAAAATATATATATATATATATATATATATATATATATATACATATACACATATATATATATATATACATTTACATAAATATATACATATACATATCTATATATATATATATGCATATATATATATATATACTTATTTGTTTATTTATGTATTTATTTCTACAGCAAAAAAAACGACTGCGGACATCGAAGTTGAGGTTGAATAGGGGCAGCTTCTGGGCTCGGCAAGCGGCTCCTCCAGCACCAGCAGTGCCCAGGGTCCTCGGAAGAACCGGCCTAAGCCCTAAACCCTAAACCCTAAACCCTAAACCCTAAACCCTAAACCCTAAACCCTAAACCCTAAACCCTAAACCCCAAGCCGACGAAGCGCCACAACACCGTTCCCTTGATCTTGGGATGTTCGCCCTTTTTTACTAACAGTCCTCAATAAGGATGATATAATAGGGGGTACCATAATCCCTTATTAAGGACTGCTAGTATGAGCCGGAACATCCCAACATACCCTGATCCCTGAACGTCAAGCTGCAACATTCTTTTCTGAGGTCTCAGTCAAGGTGTTTAGGACCTCAACAAAATGTGAGTTTGTCCGTTGTGGCTCTGGTCTTTGGGAAGATGTGTCTAGATGCTTGAATGCCCAGCCCGGGCCCAAAATTCGGGTCCGAGCTTGGGGCGGGGAGGAATGAGCTTGTAGGCTTGTGGCCTTGAGCTTTTTGAGCAAAACGGGGTGGTCTGAAACTTTCCTCGCTTGAGGGACCGATCTCGGGCCGCAGACGGCAATCCCCTCAAACCCACAAATGCTGAATGCCTACCCTATGAGTCGCATCGCGTAGAGCCTCACAGCCCACAAAAACTAAACCACAACCCTAAACCCTAAACCCTAAACCCTAAACCCTAAACCCTAAAGGTTCAGGCGAGCAGCTGGCCACTGCGAACGGCTTCATAGAGTTGGATATGTCTGCGAAGTGGAGCAGCATGTTCCTGGGGCGTTCTTTGGAAACTGGGCCCCTGGCACCTCAAGATATTAACGGCCTGGAGACACTAAGAGCTGCAAGGCTACAAGCAATATACCCTTCCCCCTGATACTAAACCCCACCCGAATTTTCCAGATTTTTCCCGGACCCCGCGGCACCTAGCCCAATACTAAACCTGTTTGAGAATTAGGGGGGGAGTTGAGCCATTAGGGTTTTCAATGAAGGTTTAGGGCTTAAGGCTCAGAGGGTTTTCAGGGTTTAGAACTCGAGGCTCAGAGGGTTTAATTGAGGTTTATGGCTGAAGGCAACCCTAACTGAACCCTGAACCCTGAACCCCAAACCCTTCAGATTTCAGGCTTTATAGGGTTTAGGCCCCCCTAGTTTTAAATACTTTTCCGGCCGAGGTGAATTTTGGAATTGCGGGGGGGGGGGGGGGGGGGGGGCGAGGTTTTAGTATTAGGGGGAAGGGATTCATCGGAGTACCGAGCACACAAGTCCGTTTCAAGGCTGTAGGTCTGAGGTCTGGAGTTTCGGTGCGTGTGCGGTTCCGGGCTTGTGGGACCAGGGATGCCGCCTGCTTCATTCTGCCAGGACATCGACCCCCTTACAGGAACATGTCTTTTTGGCATGTCTTTTTGGGATGTATACTCGTTTTATACAAAGGGGATAATAAAGGGCCGACTCCACAAACAGAATTCCAGTACCTCCCTGCCGCCCCTAATTCCGTTTGTTAAGGGGGGGGGGGGGGCTGGCAACCTTTCTGTCGAAGGTATGGAAAAGCAAGGAAAGAGATCTTCCGAGCCTGAGGGTGTCGTGGGTCTCCTTCTCCCCTAAGATCTCCAAGACTTCCGGCGAAGGCCAGGACTCCTGGAAGCGCGGCGGAGCAAACTGGAAAACTTTGGTGAGTCCTGAAGTTCGTGTTTGGACATATATACATATATATCATAATAGATCATTCCATTATATTATATTATGTTTCATTTTATTATGTTGTATTATTATTATTATTATTATTATTATTATTATTATTATTATTATTATTATTATTATTATTATTATTATTATTATTATTATTATTATTATTATTATTATTATTATTATTATTATTATTATTATTATTATTATTAATTATTATTATTATTATTATTATTATATTATTACGTAAACATTATGTATTATTATTATATTAGTATTATTATATATATGTTATGTGATATTATATTATATTATATTATGTTAGATTAGATTCTACTATATTATATTGCTTTACTATTATATGTATACCATGCTTTTCTGCAAAGCAGAGTTGAGGGGCTCGGCGTGCGGATACGATTGTACTCTTGCGGGATATAGGTTGCGGGCGCTATGTTGCTGACAGTGCTGTTCAGGTGGGTGCTCTT
>CAJNDS010002389.1:0-398066 GCA_905221605.1 Symbiodinium natans | reverse complement strand
TATCCCCCCCCTACCCCCCCCTTTTGTCCCTCCCACAAAAGCCACATGCGCGGCTGGGTTCGAGGTGCTAATGGACGCAACAAGAGGGGCTTGATGTTTGTAGGTGTCGCTATAGCACACCCAATGGTTCATAACCTAAAGGTGTCGCTTTTCAAGTGTTCCCATCGTTTTACAGGGTTTTGGGCATTCGTGTCCACCCCTTGCTTAATTGAATGGCTGGGGGTTTTGGCGCTTGCTCACATAAGGTGTTTGTGAAAGGCGGAGTTTCCTGCTCCGACGCGCTGGCTTGAGGGCCGGAGGCTCAACTGGTGTGAGCACGGCCGAGGTGTATAGGTTCACAAATCCTCCCCCCGCACCCAAAGCCTGTGGCCTCAAATGGGTACCCCCCCTGGGAAACCGGGGTCGGTTCGCCAGGACCAGAGGCAGTTGAAGCGTCACCCACACCCCCCCCCCCCCCCCCCCCCCCCCCCCCCCCCCCCCCCCCCCCACACCCCCCTCCGCCCCCCTTCCCCCCCCACTCCCCCTACGCCCCTGAGGGGCCTGGCTCAACCCTACGATCAATCCAAGCCGAACCGTCTTGAACCCTACTCCCAAAAAAACCCTAAACCCCAAAGCGTGAACCTTGAGCCCTAAGCCCTCAATCCTAAACTAAACCATAAACCATAAACCCGGAACCCTA
Source organism: Symbiodinium natans (assembly GCA_905221605.1). NCBI lineage: Eukaryota > Dinophyceae > Suessiales > Symbiodiniaceae > Symbiodinium > Symbiodinium natans. The sequence continues at coordinate 397,387 of CAJNDS010002389.1, read as the reverse complement.
AACCCTAAACCCAACCCTTATTGCTTGGGGTCCAGCGACTTGGGCGCTGCGGAATCACCATGCTCACGCGGATGCGCTGGGCCGGGCCGAGGCGGGTCGCGTAGCGTTAAAATTAAACTGTAGGGTGGAGACCAGAGACCTCAATCATACGATTTGTTTACAAAAATGCACTTCTTGTAGCCTGGTAAACATCTTGAAGCATTGAAAAAGTAAGACTGCAACAACGTTAAGGAACGTTGTTGTTTTGCAAAACCTTAAAGCACCATCATTGCTTTAACGAAAAGGTTCGATTTGAACCTTGATATGTCCTCAACAGCAAAAAACGAAAGGTTTGTTTATCAACCTGGTGCGCCTGCATTTTTGCGTAAACCCTAGTGTGTCCTAAACTTCAAAAACGACGGGATTTTTGTAAGCCTGGGTGTGCCCCCATCCTCGAAAACGAAGGTGTGTTTGTAAACACGTTCAAGCGAAAGGGTTTTAATTTTTTGTAAACCCTAGCATAGGGTTTTTGTCAGCCCTAGCGTGCCCTCAACCTCAAAAACGAAAGCTCCTTTTAAATATTAAAATCTCTTAACGTCCTTAAAACCTAGAAAATTTCAGCGTAGAAGAAGGCAAGGATTTTTCAAATTTAAAAAGGGGTCCCGGGGTCTCAGGGTTAGGGGGTAGGCGCTGAGGCTCTTAGGAGCTTAGGAGCTTAGGGTTTAGGGTTTAGGGTTTAAGGATTTCGGAGCCTAGGAGTATAGGGTTTGATTTAAGGTTTAAGGGTAGGCGCTTAGGCGCTTAGGAGCTTAGGAGCTTAGGAGGGTTTAAGGATTTAGGGGGTAGGCACTTAGGTGCTTAGGACCTCAGGAGCTTAGGGTTTAGGGTTTAAGGGTTTAGGGGTTTAGGGGTTTAGGGGGTAGGCGCCGAGGAGCTTAGGAGCTTTGGAGCTTAGGGTTTAAGGATCTACTAGTGCAGGGGGTAGCTTAGGAACTGGTTTAAGGTTTTAAGGGTTGAAGAAGTAGGCGCTTAGGCGCCTAGGAGCTTGATGTAAAATAGAAGAAAATCCTTAAAATCCGTAAAAAACAAAATCCGAGGCGCCGAATTTGGTTTTAGGAGAAGCCCCAAACGATTTAAATTTTTAAAAATCCTGAAAATCCATAAACAATAAAATCAAAATAATTTATTTTTTAAGGATTTTAAGGATTTTATTCGATTTTAAAATGCATAAAATCCTTAAAAAATAAATTCGGCCTCTGATTTTATTTTTTAAGGATTTTATGCATTTTAAAATAGAAGAAAATCCTTAAAATCCGTAAAAAACAAAATCCGAGGCGCCGAATTTGGTTTTAGGAGAAGCCCCAAACGATTTAAATTTTTAAAAATCCTTAAAATCCATAAAAAATAAAATCAAAATAATTTATTTTTAAGGATTTTAAGGATTTTATTCGATTTTAAAATGCATAAAATCCTTAAAAAATAAATTCGGCCTCTGATTTTATTAAGGATTTTATGCATTTTAAAATAGAAGAAAATCCTTAAAATCCTTAAAAAATAAAATCCGAGGCCGAATTTGGTTTTAGGAGAAGCCCCAAACGATTTAAATTCTTAAAAATCCTGAAAATCCATTAAAAAAAAAAATCAAAATAATTTATTTTTTAAGGATTTTAAGGATTTTATTCGATTTTAAAATGCATAAAATCCTTAAAAAATAAATTCGGCCTCTGATATTATTTTTTAAGGATTTTATGCATTTCAAAATAGAAGAAAATCCTTAAAATCCTTAAAAAATATAATCCGAGGCGCCGAATTTGGTTTTAGGAGAAGCCCCAAACGATTTAAATTTTTAAAAATCCTTAAAATCCATAAAAAATAAAATCAAAATAATTTATTTTTTAAGGATTTTAAGTATTTTATTCGATTTTAAAATGCATAAAATCCTTAAAAAATAAATTCGGCCTCTGATTTTATTTTTTGAGGATTTTAAGGATTTTCTTCTATTTTAAAATGCATAAGGTTTTAAGGGTTGAAGAAGTAGGCGCTTAGGCGCCTAGGAGCTTGATTTATAATAGAAGAAAATCCTTAAAATCCGCAAAAAACAAAATCCGAGGCGCCGAATTTGGTTTTAGGAGAAGCCCCAAACGATTTAAATTTTTAAAAATCCTTAAAATCCATAAAAAAATAAAATCAAAATAATTTATTTTTTAAGGATTTTAAGGATTTTATTCGATTTTAAAATGCATAAAATCCTTAAAAAATAAATTCGGCCTCTGATTTTATTTTTTAAGGGTTTTATGCATTTTAAAATAGAAGAAAATCCTTAAAATCCTTAAAAAATAAAATCCGAGGCCGAATTTGGTTTTAGGAGAAGCCCCAAACGATTTAAATTTTTAAAAATCCTTAAAATCCATAAAAAATAAAATCAAAATAATTTATTTTTTAAGGAGTTTAAGGATTTTCTTCTATTTTAAAATGCATAAAATCCTTAAAAAAATAATATCAGAGGCCGAATTTATTTTTAAAGGATTTTATGCATTTTAAAATCGAATAAAATCCTTAAAATCCTTAAAAAATAAATTAATTTGATTTTATTTTTTATGGATTTTAAGGATGTTTAAAAATTTAAATCGTTTGGGGCTTCTCCTAAAACCAAATTCGGCCTCGGATTTTATTTTTTAAGGATTTTAAGGATTTTCTTCTTTTTTGAAATGCATAAAATCCTTAAAAAATAAAATCAGAGGCCGAATTTATTTTTTAAGGATTTTATGCATTTTAAAATCGAATAAAATCCTTAAAATCCTTAAAAAATAAATTATTTTGATTTTATTTTTTTATGGATTTTAAGGATTTTTAAAAAAATAAATCGTTTGGGGCTTCTCCTAAAACCAAATTCGGCGCCTCGGATTTTGTTTTTTACGGATTTTAAGGATTTTCTTCTATTTTAAAATGCATAAAATCCTTAAAAAATAAAATCAGAGGCCGAATTTACTTTTTAAGGATTTTATGCATTTTAAAATCGAATAAAATCCTTAAAATCCTTAAAAAATAACTTATTTTGATTTTATTTTTTATGGATTTTAAGGATTTTTAAAAATTTAAATCGTTTGGGGCTTCTCCTAAAACCAAATTCGGCGCCTCGGATTTTATTTTTTACGGATTTTAAGGATTTTCTTCTATTTTAAAATGCATAATATCCTTAAAACATAAAATCCCAGAAGTCCTTGAGGTCGAGGCCAAGCGCAGCGCCAAATAGACCCTAAAGGTCCTACGTACTGACTGCTATATAGTTCTGACGTATTTGGTATTGGTTCTATGGGTATTTCCCAAAATAGTGGTACCCCTTTTTCTGCCCCAAATAGAATAGAATCCCCTTTAAAAGGGACCCCCAAAAAACGAACCCTATGTTCGGAAACACCCCTATAGGCCCACAGGTCTCAACGGGCACGGAACCCAAAGCCCTAATTAAATGCCATCTAACCCCTTGCAACTCTCGCGTTCAGGTGCGAACACCGGGAGCGCAGTTCAGTTCAGCGAGACGCGGAATTGACGGATGCTGTGCGATCGGATTTGCACAGGCGCATTATGCCACGACAACGCCAGCATTTGCTAGCAATAAAACCGCTGCTGCGGCATCTGAACATTCTGGACTTGCTGGTGTTGTTGAAAGCTGGGAGGGGCAAGTTACTCGCTGATGGCAAACTTCTACCAAGACCGTACTCATAGCCGGTGGGTGCTTTGCCTCACTACAGTACCTGCAGCAACTCGTCATCCGATCGCGTGGCAGCTACACGGGATGCGCGATCTCCCCAGATTAAACCTGCAGACATACAGGACGGCTTTGGGTTTAGGGTCATGTGCTTGGGCACGGATCGAGGGATCTAGGTGCAGCCCAGGAGAACTGAAGATGCAACACACACACACACACATACACACACAGACATCACCTGAAGGGACACTAGTTTCTGCTCTGTCAGTCCCAAACAGTGAAAATCTTTCTTTCCAGCTTCGAGCCACACGAGCTTCAGATTCAACAACCACAACAGTAACAGGTCAACAAAAGCTTTGGAATTCGGGTCCAGGTTTCCCAAGATTCCACCCGGGGGTATGCCGTAGTAGGGAACAGTACTCCCCAGAATGGTCCCAAGGAGCCAAGAATTGGCAGGGCGTGGTGGGGCTTAAGACGCTCCAGAGTCTTTCAACCTGCAAGAGCTGAAAGTGGTCCAAAAGATTTCCTATATACTATAGGCAGTAACCTCAGCCTATAGCTCATGCTAACTTTGAACATGCGGCAGAAGCGATGGCATGCCTAGTTCGAAAAGTCTCAGCAGGGTTAGTACTGGAGAAGGTCGCGCCTCCCCACGGGTCCCATGTTCATGGACCCGAAGACTACTTTGTGCTACACTAGGCAGCTGAGCTCTCTCCGACGTGCGCCATCCTTGAGAGTTTTCGGATTCAGGAGATCCAGAAAAGGTCGCAACTGCCGATTCAACATCGTCTGATCAGCCGAATTGCTTCATCATACTACGCATGGGTAGTTCTCTACATTAGGGTCCCTTTTGGGGGCCCTTATTTTAAGGTGCCGTACTAACAAATCGGACCCACTATGTGCCGCAGTTATAATCGGGCCCAAAAGAGAACCTGATTTAGAGAAGTATCCGTATACATAAAGATAATGATGAATATATATATATATATATATATATATACATATGACGTATGGGTGTATATATATATATACCCAATATACGTGCAGCAGTCTCAACTTGTAGTGATGGCTGTCACTTCGTCGGAGGCAAGCCGCCCATTTCTCGTACAGCTTTGCACAGTGGAAAACGCAGAGAACAATCTTCTAAGGGTACCCATTGTATGGCGGCTCCCTTTAAAAAAGGGATCCCCCAAAGGGACCCTTTTTTTGGGAAACTACCCATATACGTGTAACAGTCATAATTTTGTGAAGGACCAGAGTGGCATCAGATTCCACTGCACGGTCAGCATAGCTTGCACATGCTGCCGTAATCGTCTCTCTCTCCACCGCTTGCACACAGCTCCCACCAAGGTTCTTCAAGACTTGTGGTGGCTTAAAGTAGCATTATTAAAGGGGGCGCGCACATGAATTAATCTAGTAAATTTCGTGCGTAAACTTGAGAATTTAATGGCGAAAGCAAAGGGAACAGAGATGAAGGGCCCCAAAATAATTTGAACAAGGGCCAGTAACACACAAGATTATAAGCGAACTCTCGTGTTCCACTCTCTTTGGTTGGGGGGGGGGGGTCAAATAAGTCCTCTGCCGGGCCATTCAGGACCGTGCGACCGTTTGGGGCGGGGGGTGGGGGGTGGGGGGTCCGGTGGGATCCCCTGTGTCAGGTCAAGCCTTCCGGGTGCCGCGTGAATGCGCCCTTTAAACCGTTTGCAGATGACCAACATCAGCTTCGACTAGTCGGGGCGAAAAAGCAAAGGGGGAAACACTCTAAAGGGGGCGGAACATTGCAAGGCTTTGACATTTTTTTGCAGCACCTGCCATTATGGAAACCCCTTTGTGCGAAGGTCTTCTCGGTGGGCGCTGCTGTGTTGCTGACCCACTGCCCGAGGAGAGGGGCAGCCCCGTCTCATGGATCCTGAGATCCACCTTCAACACCCTGAACTGTGTGGGGATGGATGCCATTGCACTAAGATGGCCCTCAAAGCCCTCCTTAGAATATGACCCTCTTGAACCCAAAAAGGGAAATACAACACAGAGACCTACCGGCTGCATTGCTGAGTAACTCAAGTACTTGGATGCGGAGATTTGCCTACGGGCCCAGATAAGTGTAGAGCCGCAGCCCGAAACTCTCATTCAAAACCCTAAGCCCTAAACCCTAAAACCCTAAACCCTACCTAAACCCAGAAGTCCCCAACCCAGTGCCAGATGGGGAGCCCCTTTGCTTTTGCCCCTCGGTCACGGTCTCTGGCACGGATCTCCTGTTACGCGGCCCTACCTGAAAATTCAGGGTACTTATGAACCCAACACTAACTGTACTTATAACCCAACTAATCACCACATTAGGGCACCTAAGGGCCTTATAGGTGGGTAATAAGTGGGTGCTAAGTGCAGTTATACTTGGTTGATAAGTACCCGGCAGGGTCCTTTCAAGGTTGCAGGGCGAAGTGCAAGAGGCTCAGGGTTGAAGGCAAATGTCCTACATGCTGCCACACTTACATAGCAAATCCTGCGGCAGCTTACCGACCTCAACTCAGCTAAGACCTTGCCTAAAGTACCCCACATGCCACATGTCACCGCGACTTCCATCTAAGATCCTAGACTGAAAAGCCACCGCTCTCTACCGTACCGCCCTCTTTCGCTCTTGATATCTCTTTCTTTCTCGCGCTCTCTCGCTCTCTCTCGCTCTCTCGACCTCTCTCGAACTCTCTCGAACTCTCTCGAACTCACTCGAACTCTCTCGACCTCTCTCGAACTCTCTCGAACTCACTCGACCTCTCTCGACCTCTCTCGACCTCTCTCGAACTCTCTCGAACTCACTCGACCTCTCTCGACCTCTCTCGAACTCTCTCGAACTCTCTCGAACTCACTCGAACTCTCTCGACCTCTCTCGAACTCTCTCGAACTCTCTTGAACTCTCTCCAACACAGCAGAGAGGAACTTCCAGGAGGGGGGGGCCCCGGCCACGATGGCCCGCCAGGTCTGACGGAGTTGCTCGACATGACTCCCTCTCTCTCGTCCTTTCTTGCTTGCCGCGCACCCAACCGAAGTGGGCCGCCCCGATGGGCGTGCGTCACTGGGTCCGTTGGAGCGAGACATGTGCCCAATGCAGTATGGAGATCTCCCATCTTGCTCTTGCTCTCTCTCTCTCTCTCTCTCTCTGCAAATATACATATGCATATTTACATATACTTCTGTCGCTATGCACGGATACTTGCTTACATTTGAGCTGTGAAGAAGAATTACTCTTGTACCACAGCATGCCGGGTTGTAGCCTAGGCGGCGCTCTTTCCGCAAACCTACACGAAATGCGCATACACAAACGTAATCTGCTACATAGCCACCCCCCCCCCCCCCCGTCTTTGACAACAGGAGCTCAGATTGAGTTGGACCGTCTCAGGAAGGCGGTGCCTTGCCTCGGCCCAGGGGGGTGGTTCTGGGACTTGGGATGGCTTTGGGGCCCTAGGATGGCTGGATATACAGAGCAGACCGCCCCTTCCCACAGAAAGACAAAGCCTCAAATTTGAAAAGCACACACACACACACATGACCTATAGCCTCGAAACCGAGGCTCAGGGTGACTTCCGAGAATGGGCAGGGCGCAGAAAGCCCCTCCAAGACGGTAAGCTCGGCCCCCAAGCTCCCGCGAAGCACCATATAAGCCACACATGTCGTTGTCGTGCTCTGCGCGCCTGCGCTGGCCACTTCCGGCCAAGCTACTTAGCAAAAGTCACCTTCTCGTACAAGCTCGTGATGCGGGTAGCCATCTGCTGGAACTCGCCTGGGAGTCTCAAACATGTTCCAGGCCCAGGAACACACGCTTAAGGACACTAGACTGCTGCAGGGCAATCCCCCTAAACCCGAAACCCCAAAGCCCTAAACCCTGAACTCCTTCTCAAGCTTGCAGCTGAGTAGCTTTTGGAAGGATTAGCCGTAGATGCCCACTCTTCGAACCATGACTTCACGTTGCCCCACATTGCCTTTCGCTTGCTGCCGTGCAGGGTGGGGAGCTTTTGAGCTTGGAAGACTGGCCCACACAACGCCCGATAAAATTTCGCGCTGACATAGGAATTCTCCGGGCCTCAAGGCTGAACATGATAATTTTGGGATGTTCCGCCTTCTCCTAACAGTCCTTCATAGGGATAAGATTGGGGGGGTACGATAATCCCTATCAAGGACTGTGAGTGTAAGGGGGAATATCCCAAATTGTAATTAATTAGCAAGCATCTAGATCAGTTCAGCTCAAAGTACGGCCTTGCTGATTGAGTGAGCCACTGGGAGGCCCTGGATGAGAGTAGGGATTTAGGTGATATGCGCATGGGTCTGCTGCAGAAGGCTCTGACAAGGAATGGAGCACCCCCCAAGCATCGGCAGGGTAGGAACCAGGGTTTTGACAAGCCCTACGACAGGGGCCCCAAGACATCCCCCGGCACGTCACACTCCCTAAGGTCCATTAAAACAGACTATAACACACTGGAAGTTCTCATCCCTGCAGGCTATTGCGTGCCTGCTCCGTGTAGCCCAGCGGTGGGAGTATCTTCACCTCGGTGGCCACTCCCCTGACTCCATACGAAGGTCACAAACTGCGCGAAACAAAGATCTCTTGGTTTAGGGTTTAGGGTTTAGGGTTTAGGGTTACATTGATGGAGGGCGCAGACCCTGCATAGGCGCACAGGTGTGTTGGGAGCGGTCAAGTCGCACAGTAGGACTGGGAAAATCGGTAGTTGCTTGGCGTGTTTGGGTCAAGGGCTTGGGGTGCCTTCTCATTCGCAACCCATGCGAATTTCATGCTCAATCTCCAGAATGCATTCAGAATCACTCGCTGGTGGTAGGATTTGCATGTCAGTGGAATTCCAATGCAAGATGGTCCGTCCACATCTGGCGAGAAAGGGAAAGAAACGGTTGCAACCCCATGTTGAGCTGAGCGGCTATCGTGAAGACCAGCGGAGACACGATGAACTCGATGAACCCAATCTGCGAGGTCGGCCCTTAGCATCCGGGGACTCGTCAGACCCATCTGTGACTCCACGCTTCAGACCTTCTGAGTTCTTCTACCCCTCTGTGGCCATGCAAGACCCAGTATGCATCGAACTCCCAAAGACGCCTAGTTCAGGAGCCATAGAGGAACCTTTCAATCACAAGAGCAGTACTCAACCTGCGGTATAGACGGTATAGAAGGTCTTCCCCATCTATGTCCAAGCTAGGCTGGCCCGCCAAATCCAAATCGCAGGACAGCTTCCGGCCCACGGCTGTTTAGGGTTTGGGGTTTACGGTTTAGGGTGTAGGGTTTCGGGTTTAGGGGCCCTAAACTCTGAACACTGAACTGCTTGCAGTCGAGCTTGGGATTGAGGATGGCGCATGAGAGATTCTGGCTCGGTGCAGATCAGGCGGCTGTTCGTCTTCTGACGGTCGTTGAGTGCCGGCACTGGCAGTCCAAGCTCTGTCATCTTCTCCCCTTGCGCAAAGAACCTCTGGAATGTGGCTTCTATAGGGTTTAGGGTTTAGGGTTTAGGGTTTAGGGTTTAGGGTTTAGGGTTTAGGGTTTAGGGTTTAGGGTTTAGGGTTTAGGGGGTGGCTTCCGAAATTCGGGGTACCTTACTAAGGCCCCGAGGGAATCCTACTATTTGGGGTCTATGCTAGGGGTCTCCTATTATTCGCACACCCCCTGTAGGGAGAGTATACAGGGCATATGAAGTTTCGGGATCACGAAGATCCTGAACAGGTTCAATAAGGAGCTCCTTTGGCACCCTAGTATCAGAAGCTCAAGGAGGCCTGAGGAGCCCCCTAACTGCTTACGGTCTTCTAACCGTCACCTGGCAGAAGCTGAGAATTAAAAATTCACGTTCGGGGTTCCGCAAGCCGACAGCCCTGCAGGGAGCTCCATGACCCAACAAAGGGCTACCAAAACCGTCCAAGAATATGGTCTAGGGTTTAGGGTTTAGGGTTTAGGGTTTAAATGTGCAGGACATCCGCAAAAACGCATCTAAAGCAGCAAGATGGCAAAACGAGGCATGCAGATTAGGTGGAAGTCTGAGAAATCAGGAGGCTGCGCCATAACCCTGATGTCCTCAGTCTGAGAGAGGTTTGGGGTTTAGGGAGATGCTGTGGCAACCGTGGTCTCAAAACCCCAAGAACGCGTTCTTTGCCAAGTACCAAAAATAGGGGCAGCTGAAAATATATATATATATATATATATATATATATATATATACATATACACATATATATATATATATACATTTACATAAATATATACATATACATATCTATATATATATATATGCATATATATATATATATACTTATTTGTTTATTTATGTATTTATTTCTACAGCAAAAAAAACGACTGCGGACATCGAAGTTGAGGTTGAATAGGGGCAGCTTCTGGGCTCGGCAAGCGGCTCCTCCAGCACCAGCAGTGCCCAGGGTCCTCGGAAGAACCGGCCTAAGCCCTAAACCCTAAACCCTAAACCCTAAACCCTAAACCCTAAACCCTAAACCCTAAACCCTAAACCCTAAACCCCAAGCCGACGAAGCGCCACAACACCGTTCCCTTGATCTTGGGATGTTCGCCCTTTTTTACTAACAGTCCTCAATAAGGATGATATAATAGGGGGTACCATAATCCCTTATTAAGGACTGCTAGTATGAGCCGGAACATCCCAACATACCCTGATCCCTGAACGTCAAGCTGCAACATTCTTTTCTGAGGTCTCAGTCAAGGTGTTTAGGACCTCAACAAAATGTGAGTTTGTCCGTTGTGGCTCTGGTCTTTGGGAAGATGTGTCTAGATGCTTGAATGCCCAGCCCGGGCCCAAAATTCGGGTCCGAGCTTGGGGCGGGGAGGAATGAGCTTGTAGGCTTGTGGCCTTGAGCTTTTTGAGCAAAACGGGGTGGTCTGAAACTTTCCTCGCTTGAGGGACCGATCTCGGGCCGCAGACGGCAATCCCCTCAAACCCACAAATGCTGAATGCCTACCCTATGAGTCGCATCGCGTAGAGCCTCACAGCCCACAAAAACTAAACCACAACCCTAAACCCTAAACCCTAAACCCTAAACCCTAAACCCTAAAGGTTCAGGCGAGCAGCTGGCCACTGCGAACGGCTTCATAGAGTTGGATATGTCTGCGAAGTGGAGCAGCATGTTCCTGGGGCGTTCTTTGGAAACTGGGCCCCTGGCACCTCAAGATATTAACGGCCTGGAGACACTAAGAGCTGCAAGGCTACAAGCAATATACCCTTCCCCCTGATACTAAACCCCACCCGAATTTTCCAGATTTTTCCCGGACCCCGCGGCACCTAGCCCAATACTAAACCTGTTTGAGAATTAGGGGGGGAGTTGAGCCATTAGGGTTTTCAATGAAGGTTTAGGGCTTAAGGCTCAGAGGGTTTTCAGGGTTTAGAACTCGAGGCTCAGAGGGTTTAATTGAGGTTTATGGCTGAAGGCAACCCTAACTGAACCCTGAACCCTGAACCCCAAACCCTTCAGATTTCAGGCTTTATAGGGTTTAGGCCCCCCTAGTTTTAAATACTTTTCCGGCCGAGGTGAATTTTGGAATTGGGGGGGGGGGGGGGGGGGGGGGGAGGTTTTAGTATTAGGGGGAAGGGATTCATCGGAGTACCGAGCACACAAGTCCGTTTCAAGGCTGTAGGTCTGAGGTCTGGAGTTTCGGTGCGTGTGCGGTTCCGGGCTTGTGGGACCAGGGATGCCGCCTGCTTCATTCTGCCAGGACATCGACCCCCTTACAGGAACATGTCTTTTTGGCATGTCTTTTTGGGATGTATACTCGTTTTATACAAAGGGGATAATAAAGGGCCGACTCCACAAACAGAATTCCAGTACCTCCCTGCCGCCCCTAATTCCGTTTGTTAAGGGGGGGGGGGGGGCTGGCAACCTTTCTGTCGAAGGTATGGAAAAGCAAGGAAAGAGATCTTCCGAGCCTGAGGGTGTCGTGGGTCTCCTTCTCCCCTAAGATCTCCAAGACTTCCGGCGAAGGCCAGGACTCCTGGAAGCGCGGCGGAGCAAACTGGAAAACTTTGGTGAGTCCTGAAGTTCGTGTTTGGACATATATACATATATATCATAATAGATCATTCCATTATATTATATTATGTTTCATTTTATTATGTTGTATTATTATTATTATTATTATTATTATTATTATTATTATTATTATTATTATTATTATTATTATTATTATTATTATTATTATTATTATTATTATTATTATTATTATTATTATTATTATTATTATTATTATTATTAATTATTAATTATTATTATTATTATTATTATTCTTATTAGTTATTAGTATATTATTATTATTATTATTATTATTATATATATGTTATGTGATATTATATTATATTATATTATGTTAGATTAGATTCTACTATATTATATTGCTTTACTATTATATGTATACCATGCTTTTCTGCAAAGCAGAGTTGAGGGGCTCGGCGTGCGGATACGATTGTACTCTTGCGGGATATAGGTTGCGGGCGCTATGTTGCTGACAGTGCTGTTCAGGTGGGTGCTCTTGCATCATGCATTCGCAGAAACCCGAACTCGAAGTTCTCACGCGATATCCATGATATCATGACAACGACTTGAGAAGTAGCTCGTAGACAACACGCAAGAGACCCCTGAACCCAAAATGCCATGCCCCTTCCCTTCAAGCCACCTTTCAAATCCCGAAGCCCCCCCCTTTTGGCCTTATGATCCTCAACGGAGCCGTGCCTCAGCACAGGGCTGAAACTGTGTGAACTAATGTTCTGCTGCAATTTGACTTGGGATCTGCGAACGTGTCCTCAGGTCACAGCCTTTGAAATACGTTGGGTGCTGGGCGGGGCCATAGCAAGCGAAGGGTACACATGTTTTGATATCTGAGAGCTTCGAATGTAGATTCCCGAGGCTTCGCGCTTCAGGTAAGGAGGACACAAAACTCAGACATCATTGAAGCAAAGTGTTCAGCAAGTGTGTTGCCATATCCATTCAAGAACTCTAAGCCGTATGTATCCGAATCTGCGGTAACCTCAATAGCCAAGACATGATGCCAAGACCTTACAAAGCCGAAGCCTCAACGCCTAGCAGTCATGGTACCTCGTTATATCTCATAGGTTCAAGAAAGCCGCTTGCACGATACCCAGTTGCTGGAGCAGCGGGATATGAAATATCTACGAGAATAGTATGTGCTGGCTGCTGGGTCACAGCAGTAGTGCCGGGATGTGATGCCTCTGATGCTACCACATGTCTCGTCTACCTCGGGAACTTGGAGCAGGTCATAACCCCCCGTACCACAGAGCAATATCCGGATCACGGAAGCAAAAAACCCTGGGGCATAAGCACTCCAAGCCCAGAATGGCCAAATCTCAGCTCCGAGAGACGTGGACAGGACGTTGGAGAAGACCTCGTCGTGGACTTCATGTATCATCTGACAAGCCTTGACGACCTTAGCCAGCATAAACTCGTTCTTTGATTTTAAGTCTGCGCTTGAAGCTTTGGCCGTAGACTTCACTAGTCTTTCCAGAATTCGGGAGCGAAGCTTTGGTATGACCCATGTGCATGAAGATTCAGATCGGGCCCAAGACGCTGAACCGGAACGGAACGAAGCGGGTTAAGGCATGGGGTTGACAGTCACAGGGGGTGGCTTCGGGCCTCCGGATGTCCCCCGGTTTGTAGGCTGTATGTGCGTACTCATGTACTTGCTGCGCCGGCTTTAATTGGACCTGGGACCCAGCCTTACACTTTGGGCACTAGGTCGACAGCTTCACAGGCCCTGGGCCAGGGATCAGTACCCAGTTTCGGAACTTTCGGCCCACATCCATGCAAACACCTGGCCTTCTCAATCCTGCAACCAAAGCCTCACAAGACCCTAAAACCCCTACGCTAAGCCCACAAAGGTCGTCTCTGTCGCGTACGTTGAAATGGCAGCTGTTGTCTGTGTGCAAGATCGCCTCCCAGGGGCTGCTCTCTTTCTGTCACTACCGTTGTCTTCAAGAAAAACTTAGGGACATGAGCTCTTAAATCGGTTAATACGATTCAATCAACCTGGTCTGTGCTCTTCAGCTGCACGCTGACGGCCCTGAAGCCTCACGAGAATCCCCAAGCCCTCAAAATCAAGAGTTCGGACGACAGGTATTCTCCACGTCGACCTTGCCTCGATCGCCTACACACCTGCAGCATATAGCTCTAAACCCTAAACCCTAAACCCTCAACCCTAAACCCTAAACCCAAAGCCAATGGTACTAGGTCTGTGGGGCCTCGATGCACATCTTGCGGATATCCTTCCGCGGGCCATCTTCCAGAACTCCCCAAACGTTGGTGCTCGGGTCCGCCAATATCTCCTCGAATTTCACAGCCACAGAACGCTACTTAGTTGTCCAGTAACCTGGGGGAACTCAAGGTTAACCTTTGGGATTATAAGGGGATTATACTAGCCCAAAAAGGTTAAAGATTACCTACTCTACTACTAGGGCTAACTGAAACGTCTCAGATCCTGCACTGTCTAAAGCAAGTTGTCGGTTGCATGAGGTTCGGTTGTCAGCCTGGGATGTCGGATAAAGAGAACCCCCGCACGCTGGTTACCTCTAAAAAACTATCAGTTGACATAGCCCGTGATACAGCCGTGATTAGCGATCACGTGACTAGCGCGTGATCGCTAGTCACGGCTGTATCGCGGGCTATGTTTAAAGAAGAGGTATCCAAACACAGGGGCAACCACAAAACTCTCACTATTGGACCTGCTTCTAGGGTTTTTGGGCAGGATATCTTGTCCCCCCCCGCTGTCCACCAAACGCAGCACCTTCTCTGGGCCATTGGAAAGTTCGGATGAGCCCAGCCCTAGACAAACAAACATGTATACTTTGCGCCACGAATCTCAAACTCAAACTCTGGACCCTAAACCCTAAACCCTAAACCCCGTGCAAACAGGCGTCGAAAAGCCTCGCGCAGTGCATGCTTTCCAGAGGCGCATTGTCATTGTATCTCATGGCCAGGTCGTGGTGTGTCTGGACCAGGAACCTTGACACGCAGAAGACTACATGACTAAGTCCGCACCCTCTTAGGGATCCTAAGGAAAGCATGGGCCCTCCCCGAGTAAGTCAAACGAGACTTTTGGTATGGCGGGCGTGCGCTCTCACGCTCTGTCCGTCTAGATGTACGCAGTCTACCTGACAAAAGATTCTTGCATGGGCACAGCTTGCAATTACCTTGAACGAATCACAAACCCAAGCCCGCGCTTAACCACCAACCGTGACCTACAGCAAGTCGCAACGCCCAGACCAGGTGCAGTCATTAGGGTTTAGGGTTTAGGGCTTGTCTGCGGATTCGCTCGACAGTTAGGCGCTTTGAGGGTTTAGGGTTTAGGGCTTAGGGTTTAGGGTTCAGGGTTGGGGGTTTTTTGGGTGAACCTGCGTGTGCCGTCTAGGCGCTCATTGCTGACACCCGGGTGCTGGATGTCATGAACCACGGCACAAATGAGCAACGCATACCTTGACCGTCTGGGATGCGGTTCAGGGTTTAGAGTTTAGGGTTAGGGTTTAGGGTTTAGGGTTTAGGGTTTAGGGTTTAGGGTTTAGGGTTTAGGGTTTAGGGTTTAGGGTTTAGGGTTTAGGGTTTAGGGTTTAGGGTTTAGGGTTTAGGGTTTAGGGTTTAGGGTTTAGGGTTTAGGCCTGGGATTCAGAAGCTTAAGGACGCTTCTTCTTGGTTGATTGATGCTTTGAGGTCCAATGGGGTGTTGCTTCGTCGTAGAAAGTTGAAGTACAGCGTGATTTTTAGCATTCTTAAGCAGAGGATCTTCTGAAGTGGTCTTAGACAAACTTAGATCATCAACCCCCCCACTGCACCGAGAAGAGCCTAACTGTCCGGGACTACTGCACCAGCCCAGCACACATCGCCTCCTATCAGGCTCAGCCAAGATGGGGATGTACGACAATAGGGGGGCGGGACATAGACCCCCAAATAGTAAGATTCCCTTGCAACAAGGACCCCAAGAAGGTACCCCTACTTTCGTAAACACCCAGAGCTCCGGTCCACCTAAAGCTCAATCTCTCAGACATTATCCCTTGTCCGTGGTACCAGGCTCAGAAGTGTCTTTCTAGCTTAGAAGGGTCTCAAGTATATGCGGTGAGAGTACTGTGACAAGCAAACTCACAGCACCCCCTAAACCCTAAACCCTACGCCCTAAGCCAGAGCCGGCCCACCTCTCAGTCCGTGAGAACGCCTCGCGGAGATCTTGCAACAGCACGTAGGCCTCGATGGCTGCCGGAGGATTTTAGGGCTCAGGGTTGCGGGTTTAGGGTTTAGGCTTACAATGTAGGGTTTAGGCTTGAGGAGCTAGAATCCTGGATTGATAGCTACAGGGTAATAGGGCTTTAGGACAGCATGCAGACCGTTGGAAGATTGTTCGTGCTGTCATTCAGCGAGGAAGGTTCCTTGCTCCCTAACGTAAAGCTCGAATATTCGGCCAAGCAATCTTCCAAAACAGCATGTTTGACGACGGCTGCTCTAGCATTTTATCGCGTGCAATCTGGACACCCCCTTTCCCATAGCCTGTGATCCGGGGAGTCTCCTCTCAGCCAAAGAAAGAAGTAAAGGGGAATAAATCTTCATGATTAAAGGTTGCTCTGCGAGCCGGGTTCCCAGTAAGAGGCAGGCATAAGCAATGGGCCGTACTCCCCCTGCCCCCCCCCCCCCCCCCCCCCCCCCCCCCCCCCCCCCCCCCCCACCCACCCCCACAACGACCCTTGAACAACGAAACACAAACAAAATCACTGGAGAACCCCAAACACTTCTCGGCCTGCTACCAGAGGTTTCGAAGAAAGACAGTCGGACTATGAGATTATTCGAAGGGTCCGAAATGGCCCCCGACTGCGAATGCTTTCTTCATATTGCAGTCTGCGCGGCTGAGTGCATCACGTCCACTGCGTGGCTCCAGTTGTGGTACCTTGTGGCGGCATCTCTGAGATCAAGGCTATATCATTATATCCAGCTGCAGGGATTCCATTGGCTTCAGGGTACGAAAGTGCAGAAACCGCAGAAGACCGCATTCTGTCACTACCACTTGTCAACCATGTTGGGGAGGTGTCCACGACAAGGACACTCCTGTCCAAGGTTCGAGCCCTACGAGCATCCATCAGCCCTCCTGAATCCAAACCCTAATCCCTAATCCCGAAACCCTAAACCCTAAACCCTAAACTTCTTAGGTGCGGCTTGACGTTTGTACTTGGCGGGCATGGCTTGGCTCGGGGGGGGGGGGGGGGGGCTTTTGCTCCTTAGGCTTGGCTTGGCTCGGAGCTTTGCTGGAGATGGATGGTTTTATTGCTGGCTTGGCTTGGGGTTGGCTTGGGGTTTGGTTTTGAGTTTGGTTTGGGGTTTGGCTTGGGTTGCGGCTTGGCCGTAGGCCGAACGTCAAGATTCATTTTCGTCCTTCTTTGGTTCGGCTTGGCTCTTGGATGAATTTGTACGTGTCTCCGACATTCCGAGAATGCCCGTCAGCACCACGTCCCACGCAAGCCTTCTTCAAGGAGTACCGAAGACACCCACTTCATTTCAGCGGCGTCGTCTGCCAGGACCCAAAATCATGAGCCATATGCAAGACCAAATCCTACATTGTAAGTTCAAACTTCCAAAAAAAGAACGGTAGACAGGGTCTTACAGCAAGCATCCACGTGCGCCCTGAACCAAAAGGCCTCAACCATCAGGTCTAGAAACGAGGAAGTCTCAACAGCTTGGACACACAGAGCGCTAAGATACACATGTAAGCCTGAATCCTGCACGGAGCCCCTCTACTTGTGTCCTGCTTCCCTGACTGGTACCTTGTGTCACAATCGCGGATTTCAATCCCAGAAACGGAACGCTCTTGAGGTAGCCCTCTTCGACGGTGGCGATGAAGGCTGAGATTTCCTGCTAAGGGTTTAGGGTTTAGGGTTTAGGGTTTAGGGTTTAGGGTTTAGGGTTTAGGGTTTAGATTTGAGTGATTTGATTGTGTCGGTGTTGGAGTTCTGGGGCACTCAGAGTTGAAAGTTTGGACTCAGAGTGGCAGACAAGACCGGACTTGAGGGAGCGAAGGGCAGCGAAACCGAGATCCGATTTTTCTTATTCGTGAAGTTCGACTCTTTGGACATTTTTTCAAGGCAAAACGGCGACTCTTTGGATAATTCTTTCTTTCAAGACAAAACTACACAAGGGAGCATGTGGCGGCTGTTGTCTATCTCAGGTTGACACGGGTATGTGTCACAGCACAGAGGGGATTCCACACTTCAATAAAACTTGAGGAAGTGCGAGATCTTCCAAGAAAGTAGGGGTGAAGGGAGGTCTCGCTTCCTGAAACTTGTGATAGCTTCCAGCACATCAATCACAAAGATACATGTGCAATGTCTTCGGAGGGTTGAACACCAACATGCTTCCTTGGAAGCTTGGGTCAGGAAATCGCAACGCTTCCATTTCGTAGGCTTTGACTCCAGGCATTTTGAGTGGAGGGTTTAGCTTGGAAAAAGGCTGAACCCTTGCGTCCCCAAACCTATAGCCTGAGTACGCCCCGCGCCAGCGCCCCTTATCAAGCCCGGTTCTATCACACCCTGCTGGGCCGCTGGCAGTCTCAGTGACGCCATTTGCTTTGATGGCGCTTGGCATGTAGGTCGATAGCAGCTTTGCGCAAACCTGACTTGCACTGCATAGCTGTCGCATCAAAGGTCTTTCAGGCTTAGGGTCGTCTGGGGTTGAGAATGCGCGCGCATGTAGACACACGCCGGAAAAGCCGCCTGCAAAGGGACAAGTGCCTGCAAGTGCCAGCAAGTGCCTGCAGGTCACTATAGCCGCATCTCAGCTCACAGGACCGAAGCCCTGAACACTGAACTGAGACCGACACTCTCTCCAGCAAAGACGACCCAAGCAGCAGCCGCACAAGTAATGACACCTACAACAGCGAGGCCCAAGCCGCGTTTAGGCCCTGAACCCGAGCACCCTATAGGACCCAAGGAGCTTAGGACCCTAGGAGCCAACTCTGCGTGCAAAGCAGCAAAGCAGGTCGTCGTTGTCTCTAAGTCCAAAGGATTGAACCTGCATCACGAGCCCTTGAGGGGCCTGAATAATTAGAATAGGGTTTGGGGGGTTTATCATTAGTATCATTACAAATTGACCATTTTGGGAATACTACTCGCAATTCTTCCGACCCCTATATGATAGATTTCCGGCCATGGGATCGTGGGGTTTTGCGGGCGTGCAGGTCACTGCAGGTTTCTGCGGGATTGTTGGACGCAGGTTGCAGCGGAGGCTTAGGACTATGAGGCTACCAACCTGAAAGCCGACAACACTAGTGTACGTTTCACAGTCGGCAGGTCCCTAAACCCGAAACCCTAAACCCTAAACCCTAAACCCAAAACCCTAAACTCTAAAGGAGCAGCAAGTTCTGGCATGCCCTGACGCTCCATTCCCTCTCAGAGATGCTAAGCGCGAACCCACGCAAGCCATGCGTGTGGCCTCCAGCTTGTCAAGTTTTCGACCTGTCAAACAGCAATGCTGGGATCACTTCCCCACGCTGCCGGAAGCCTAACCCAAACTTTGTTGAACACATCCGACCTCAACAGAGAACGGATTCGTCGAAAACACGATCCGGGCGCAAGATTAATCCGAACAACAGCATCATGCGACTCATTCGATCAGTCGTCCTTCTCAGAGTCCCGAAAAAGGCCGCTCGGAAAGCCCCCCCCCCTCCAAACCCTAAACCCTAAACCCTAAACCCTAAACCCTAAGCCCTAAACCTCAGACGGCCTCTAGGTCGGATAAGTCTTCGTGGACGACGGTCTGCAGGCGCGATTGGATCATCTCCCTGAGTGGGCGGAACAACCCTCAGACCCAATCTGCTAATTGCTTAAGAGGCCCCCCCCCCCAAAAAAAAAAAAAAACAAAACACACACACACACACACACACAAAACATCCCCCTTGGAAAGGGCAACATAGGGATTCTCATTTCTTTGATCATAGTCACTGTAGATACGAGTATAGGGCTGAGGACGAAAGCGTTGGAGCGCTGTGATCTAAGCCCTAGGCAAGAAATAAGCCAAGAGGGTGAGGAAAGGCCCTGTTCATCTTAGAACCGAACTTCTTGCCCGAAACACCACCACTCGCTTATCCCTCACTGCTCCGTAGAAGACCTGTCAATCCTGTCCTATTCAAAGAAACCCGAAGTCCCACATGTGCCAGCGAGGCGCCTATGCTGCATCGTCAGCGTGTTGCTCGGCCTCACAGTCTCAGAAGCGACGCCGGTGCCGAGGAAGACGACGGCCTGTGATGAAAAGCCTACTGAAGGGCCAAAGCTTTGAACCCCTCGCTTTCAACCACATATCCTGAAAAACTCCTGAAACCCTCAACCCTGGAAGCCCTGCGTCCTACACCCGGCATCCTGGACCCTACATTGAAGTCGAGCGGACCTTTATATGTGAGCTGGACGCCTGCTACTTGTGCGGGGGGACCTCCGGTGGTTTTGAGTCCCAAGATTGTGGCGGGCGCTGGGGCCTGCGAGTTCTCTCGGTGTTTGGGGTGTTTGGGCTCAGAGGTGTCTAGCTAGTTTAGGGAATTGAGTGCGTGCTGTTTAGCAAGTATCGGAGATCCTTTGGGTTCAACAGCTTGCTACACTTTCGGCTCCGGCCGTTTCGGCAGGACGCGGGAAGAAGAACTCGCCTTGGGCACCTAACATAGCTTAGTTGTCCAGTAACCCGGGGGAACTCAATAACCTTTGGGATTATAAGGGGATTATACTACCCCAAAAGGGTTAAAGGTTACCTCCTCTACTACCAGGGGGTCAACCTGACTCGAAACGTCCAGCCTGGGCATCCTCGTCTGGGCGGATGAGCCTGAAAGCAGTGGGCGAAGCCCAGGTAGGGGAAAGGGGTTTAGGGTTTAGGGTTAAGGGTTTAGGGTTTAGGGTGTAGGGCTTAGGGTAAAAGGCTTCCGGGACTTCTTCTTGCCGTTTGGACCCTCGGCTCCATTTGAAAAATTAGCTGTCGAAATCCTCTTGCACCGTTGGATGCTGCAATTCCTTCGTGTTAAGGCGCTCCCTCGAGAACATACCAGCTAATTCCGATTCTTTCCAGCACTAGCTGCCATTAGCTGCCTACCTTGGAAAAAACTATCTCTGTTGACTTGCGTAGGGTTTGCGCTGGAGACCTTCGTTTATAAAAACAAGGTGGCATTTAAATCTCTACATAGCGAATGCTTAAAGTCACGGGAACTTCGCTGAAACGATGATGCCCCGTGACACTTAGTACATCTTAGTACGACCAGTTCCTTCTTGTGGCGGATGTGCGAACCAGAACTACGAGGAAACAGCTACAACAAGACTACGTCACATCTCCAGAACCAGGGGGTTTACGAAAATGAGGCATCCCAAATATAGATCCCCGAAATAGTAGGATTCCCCTACAACAAGGACCCCAATGAGGTACCCCTAATGTCGGAAACCCCCGGTGCAAGCCAAGTGGCTTTAACGCGCTGAGGAGGGAGATCCTGCCCAGCACCTCCTTCAACAGCACCTTACCATTGGGGGGGGGGGCTCCGAAAATAGAGGTACCGGGGTATTCTAATCTAGTTGGGGGCCTAGTTTCCCAAATGTAACTGCGAGAAGCATTGATGATGTTTAGGGCATTTAGCGCATTAAGGGGGAGGCATCTAAGGGGTATTTAGGGGTTTAGAGCATTTAGGGGTATTTGGGGGCATTTAGGGGCATTTAGAGCATTGATGTCGCTCACCTTCACCCGGGCTTCCCCGTCTCGGGCCCAGCAAAGGCTTGTTGATGGCCCCTCAGGCCCAGGGAAAGGGAACACAAAGGAGGTAACGAAGGTAACGCAGGTAACGCAAGCGCAGTGGCGCTCCCTGGAAGGAAGCGGCATCTTCGAGACTTTTCAGGTGCTATCCTCACTGTTCACGAGTTTTTGTGTGAGCGTTCGACTGCTCTAGAACCTTATCCTCCTAAACCCTAAACCCTAAACCCTAAACCCTAAACCCTAAACCCTAAACCCTTAGGTGATCCTTCTAGTTCCCGACTCGACTATGACTTCTCAGCTCAGCCTCCCAGCATGGTAACCCAAAGGCTGCTGGCGCCAGGCTGCTGTTTCGTCTCCCTCCTCTTTCTCATCGTTCTTGTTCTGGTTCTGTTTCGAGTTGCCTCAATGGGGTCTAGGGTTTAGGGTTTAGGGTTTAGGGTTTAGGTGCCCATTCAGAGCTGAAGCCTGGACCCTGAAAGCTGCAGAAACAAGGGCCCAGGGATTTAGAATGCACGGCACAACATACGAGAGCGCAACTAGTGGTGACAGGGTCTCGGGGCGCAGGGGACAAGATTCTGGGAAAGCGAGGTTGGGGCATCATAGTACACAGTGACCGTAGCTTGCGAGTTCTTGCCAGATTGCAGAAAGGGGCGGCTGAGGGGAGGGTGGGGTGGGGGGATTGCAGTTTGCACCCGGGGTACTGAGCAGCGTGTGGATGGACTCCACTTGCAGCCAGATCAGCCGGCCAATTTTCCTGCACAAAGAGAAGATGTCTTGTCTGAATGCTTCTGGCATAGGATAGAAGGACACCTCTGGGCTTGCGGTACGTCTTGACGTGGACAGATAAGCTTGGGCTTGCGCATATGGAAGCTAGGGTAAGGAGAGTTCAGGCGTCAGTAAAATTCAGTGCAGAGTCTTGCATGGGGGCTCAAGCTTAAGACACTCATGGTGGGAGGATCATGTTCATTGAAATGTTTGGGTCCGCAGCATGGCTGGCCCAATAAAGCATCCTGAAGGCATGAGCTTTGCTGGCTTTGTTGTGGTACATCCTCACGCATCGCAGTCCAGTGGAAAAGGTGGTGCCTTGAGTGCACCAACATCCCCTTTCAGACGTCAGGACCTCCGACACAATC
Organism: Symbiodinium natans; assembly: GCA_905221605.1. Lineage (NCBI taxonomy): Eukaryota > Dinophyceae > Suessiales > Symbiodiniaceae > Symbiodinium > Symbiodinium natans. The sequence continues at coordinate 374,815 of CAJNDS010002389.1, read as the reverse complement.
AGCCTCTCTATGTTTCGTTGCTTCGCTACCTAGACTCTGAGATGCCTCAACGAGTTCTGTCCTGACTTTCAGAAGCATTGTCTCCAGTGGCGCGAGCGCGTGCCGGGCGATAGCTCGAGAGATCAGGAGCGAGAAAAGCAGCATCCTCATTTCAAGCACAGCATAGCAGCGGAAGCCCTTGACAGATACCTTTGAGATGCTACGTTTGAATAAGGTCCATGCCCACTCTTTGCACTTTGGATACAACGCGCACTGCGTTTTGGTCGTGCGACCTGCTGCTCAAGGACGCTTCACGGAACACTCCAAATTTAACCCTAAACCCTAAACCGTAAACCTGACTGTCCCATGCATCTTGCTGCCAGGTGGCAAGATGATGGTGATGGTGATGATGCTCATGTTCAGAGCTGCCTCCACTTGCACCTGAGCAGGCTTCGCAGACTCGAATCGGAAAAGAACAAGTGCAAACGCGGCAGCCGGGCAACGCCTGCTATATATAAGTTATCCCATGTCAGGAACAGCTCATGTAGAGCAGTCAACCTAGCCGTCACAGGTGAACATCGGCTGAAAGATGTTTTGGAGTGTCCTGCGAAGTAACGACATAATCTGCCACTCTGCCTGAGCAGGCGCAAAACACCCTATCCCATTTCCGGACGGGTGACTATCCTCATGTAGTCCCTAAACCCTGAAACCCAAACCCCTAAACCCTAAACCGTGGGAATCCCAATGATCTGGGGCCAGCTCTTGCGTGGTGAAGTCGAAGAGCACCGAGACAGCACCATCCTGGATCCTTCCAGGGGGCTTGTGCGACTGCGCACCGGGCTTTGGCGGATGAACCTTTGGATGTTACCCCCCTTCTACGAACAAGTGCTTCACAAGGATCATAATAATAAGGGGTACTATAATTCCGATTAATAGGGATCATAGATGTTCGCCCTTCGTAGAGGGCAGTCCTTAGTAGGGATCATCATAGGGGGGTACCAGAGATCCCTCTTGAGGACTGTTTGTAACAGTCCGTAGTAGGGATCATAGTAGGGGGGACGATAATCCCTATGAAGGACAGCTAGTATGAAGGGAACCCACGCCAAGCTTCTCAATCTCCATCAACGAACTTTACCATCTGCAATGCTTAGCATTTTTGCTGCCAAGCCTCCTCCACCCTCCCCTCCCTCCCTCGTTTCCCCCTTACCCCTGCCCTTCTTTCACCACATCGCATCAGCAAGGGAAGTACTTCTGAACAAGCTGCAGGTGTTTCACCGAAGCTTGAAATCTCGGGGCAAACCCTGATTGGCAAAACCTGACGGGCGATAAGCCCAGATTCTGAACCACTGGCGCATGTGTGTGTTTGGAAGTGGCTCGAGCTTCAACTTGTGGAGGAGCTGCGTGTAGATGCGCGTAGGCACAAGTTGAGTCAAGGATTGAAGGAAACCACGACCAACATACGGACCGGATCTGAGTCTGCGAGGTTTCTGTTGAGGTCGAGTGAATCTGAAGGCTGGGTAAAGGAGTCGCTTTCATCTAGCAAGTTGGGCTTCTTCGCCCGGCAAGATTCCAGGTCTAGCCCGAAGCACTGGGCCAGATTGTTCACGTGCTCCAAACCTTTTTTTTTTGTGTGATGAAGCCGCCCCCCGGAAGCAAATGCCACCTTGAGATCAGGAGCCGAGGCAGATGCCTGGAACGTCAGCGTCTCCAACCCCTAAGAGTGAGGCAACAAGTTTGGGGGCTTCGAAGCTTCCTGTGTGAATTTGCAACCGACATGAGATCCAAATACGGTGTCGCGGTCCAGCACCTCATGATGGCGCCGAGGAGACGAACCAAAACGCGTACTTTGAAGAGTAGCGAAGGGCAGAGAAGGCGTGCTGCAATTGCTTTCCAAAAAGTTCTGGACTCTAGACCCCCCGAAGTCCTGACGCTGCGATCCGGCTGCAGCGGCCCACGTGATTCCCAAAGAACCTGATTCAAGAATGGCCATGTTTGGGCGTTGGCGGGGAAGCCAATTCGGCAGAGGGGTGCCATGGCGCCTTTCGGAGTGGGGTGGTTGGCTTGTACGACAGACGCAGGAATTAGTTGCTGTAACGGAGACTCCTGGCTCGGGCCAGGGTACCCCAAGCAGAGGTTCAGATACACAATCAAAGGAAACAAGAACCCATGATTTGTGAACCCCGCCACAGAACTAGGTGCCGTAAACCGCGAAAGAAAGTGCCATCTCTCTGGCACTGTATACTCGTCGACCATCAAAGCAAGCCCTAGTACTCTCGTTCACACATGCATCGGCGATCCAAAACTATCTTTAAAGACGAGTCGCACCTTCGAACCCCGATCGCCTGCCCTTTTGTATCTTTGTGCGGCAACAATGGTCCAAGTACGTTCGTACACAAACTTTACGAGATGGATGCCGTGGCTGCCCATGTATTGCGTCGTTGGCTTTGTTGCGACCTTTTGATACCGTTCTAAATTATCAAAACTTACTCTCTCTTTCATCAAGCGCGGCAAAAACCAATCAACCCTCAAGCCCGAAGGCCCTCAAAAATGAATGAATCTCGGCCCTGGGCTCCTCGAGCCTGAAGTCTTTGAAACAGATAAACTCGCAGGTCAGCATCAGCGCAGGGACTTCGGTTGCGGGCTCTGCGGTTTTAAGGTTGGGCTATCGAAGCACTGGCCTGAGTGCCGTTGAGGAAGACGTAGGGCTTGTAGGCCGTCCGATCATAGAAGGCCTCGTGGGTGCGGCCGACTTGAACCACCAGCAGACCCTACAAAAAAACACACACACACACACACACCAAATGCCAACAAGAAACTCGGAATTGGTTCACGATCTCAGAAATCTTTTCCGGGTCGGTTGACTCCTCAGAGGTGTTTCAATGTTCGTGTTCGGCATCATGGGGTTGTTCGGGGAGGAAGGGAGAGGCTAACTCGGGCCTTGCTGATACGGGCACGCATTGCATGCGCCTATGGCAAACGCAAGAGACCATCCTCTTAAGTAGTAGGGGTGTTTGACACCATCAACTTCGCGAGTCGCCATACACTCTGAGCGACAATGCGGTCGAAGGTAGCCCAGCCAGTGGAAGTACAGCAATAGTCATAATAACAATATTCATACTAATAATAACACAACAGTAATCATAATTAACAATACTAATAACTACGCTGTTTTGGTTTTGCGCTGATCCCTCGACCCCGAGCCCGTGTCCTCTATAGACCTGCTGAGGTGTTCCGTCCACATCTGGATGGAAAAGTCCTGGTCGACAGCACAAGCTCGCCGATGAAGGCCACCCCGCCCCCTCCACCCCCGACATGGGTCGAAGCTTTAGAGTGAGAGGCCTCATGAAACATGTACACGAGGGCTGGGTAGCTTTGTCCTCAAACAGTGCTTGCCCTATGGGATTCTTCGGCTTAGGACGTCTTCGGGGAAGGCTAAGATATGCAGAGATTACCCGGCTCTCGGAAAGAAGAGAAGGGGTGGGGTGCTTAGGGGGGGGGGGGTGTGCATTTTCGCAAGGAGTCAGCCATGAGCTCTTCGGCTGCGAGAGTGAAACCTCAATGGACCTCTGCTTCGGGTACAGCTGGCAGAACCGATTGGGGTTTAGGGGTTTAGGGTTTAGGGTTTAGGGTTTAGGGTTTAGGGTTTAGGGTTTAGGGTTTCGGGACTTAGTTGGGAGGATGTAGGGTGCAAGGGCATTCAATGGGCTTGAAGTCTAACTGCGGATGCTCCCCCCTAAAACTAAGCGTCCTTAATAGTGATTATAGTGCCCCCTACTATAATTCCGATTCAGGACTGTTAGTATGAGGGGGGAGCATGCCAAGGTCTGACCGTTTAACCAAACTCTTGAAGGACGTCCTGCGTAGGGTATGAAAACGTGCCCGGCAGAGGCAGCACCTCGAGGGATCGAGGTCTGGGCAAGAACTTAATGCAGGGGCCTTAAGAATCAGAATAGGGTTTTGGCGGGACCATAAGGGAATACTGTTGTAGTAATCAATCCGACCCCTGTAGTATGCCTTACAGGGAACCTGGGCGCACGCCTCTAGGCCATTCAGGATCAAATGCTGACGGCCATCAAGGTCTTCTGTTGAAGGTTTCAGCCAGCTTCCGTGACAAGAAGCGGCCGGACGCAAGTGACCCATCGAACGGTTCTGCTACCGGTCTACTGGTACCGAGCTGCACTTCTAAGCAATTCCAACTTCACCCTAAACCCCCTGATTTCCTGAAAGCCTTGCGAGCAGACACTCCACATTCCCGATCTCTCGCAACCCTTCCGACCGATAAGAAATGAGCGCTCAAATTGATTCCACACCACATCCTAGAAGCCAAAAACTGAGAGAGAGAGAGAGGAGAAAAAAAAAAGCTCCGCAGCCCTGAGCACATCAATGCAAGTTGAGCCCTTGGTCAAACTAAGAGCCAGTGCCCAACCTGAAGCAAGTTTAGGGTTTAGGGTTTAGGGTTCAGGGTTTAGGGTTTAGGGTTTAGGGTTTAGGGTTTAAAAAAGCTGGGCCAAGGATTCCTGGCCTGGACGGACAGGATGATGAGGCAGGCGACGGTGGAGGAGACACGCGAGATGAGCTTGGAGCTGATCACCTCCATGGTTAATGTATCTTATAACCCTGGGTTTAGGAGCAGTTCAGGAGGCTTCAACCTTACAAGGTCTTCACGGAATTGGGTCTCGGGCTATTGGAACTCCACGTAGACTGTGAGAAGTGCCTCCATTCGACCTCTGTGTTCAACCCTTTGGGACCCAGACAGCCAAGCCCATAGCCGCAAACCACAACGCTCTTCAAGCAACGGCTCCTGAGTCGAGCTTGCTTTCTAGGGTTCATAAGGGAGGGGGTTCAAGGTACCGACCCCCCTTGAACCCCCCCCCCCTCCCTTAAGGATCCGATATAACTACTTGTAGTTCTAGTAGACGGACTACGAATACTGTCCGGATGGCAGACCTCAGAAAGCAAGTGTCGATTTTCCTGTGTGCGTTTTCGATTTAACCACTGCGGGCACTGGGAGCTTGGTCGCTTCGAAACCTTTCGGGCACCATAGGGAACTCTAATGTTGCATCCGGTTACTTGCGCTTGCCACTTCCTGGGCAAAATGGACCCGTCACCGAGAAGAGGACACAGATATGGGGGTTTACGAAAATAAGGGACCCCTACTAAAATAGACCCCCAACTAGTAGGATTCCCATAATATTATAGTATGGACCCCAATGGGGAAACCCCTAACTTCGGAAACCCCCCATATGAGCTTTGGAAAAGGCAACAACAACGACCTGCCTGCAGACGGCCGGGAGAACACCGGCACGTTTAAAGTTTAGGGTGTAGCGTCTAAGGTTTAGGGAACTCCCCGAAACTCGAAACTCATAAGTCAAATGGCGGTTTCCGAAATTAGGGGTACCTTTATCGCGGTCCTCATTCTAAGGGAATCCTACTGTTTGGGGGTATACATTAGGGTCCCTTATTCTCGTAACCCCCCCCCCCCCCAAATCTGCAATCCCAAAGCCTTACACATCGCGGCAATGCTTCTCCTCAACCTGAACTTCCCCAAGTGCCAGCCTTACTAGATCCCTCATTCTTGGAGCCATTCTGAAACCCTCTCAACCCTAAACCCCAAGCCCCTACAAAAGAAGCCAAAACCCATCCAGAACCCGATTCGGCCCAACACCCGAGATGAGCTTCGTCGCGCCTTGGCGGTGCTTCCCGGCTCGCGTGCCTGAGCTCAGGCAACTTCTCAGGTCGCTTCATGTTTCGGCTACCCATGGCATAAGGGTTTAGGGTTTAGGGTTTAGAGTTTAGGGTTTAGAGTTTAAGGTTGAGGGTTTAGGGGTAGCTGTGAGGTGTTAGCTGGCCCTGCCTCAACCTATGGCGTAGTTGTTGTTGCTTCACATGAGTTCTTGCCGAAGCATCAAGGTGCGATGTCTTCACCGGAAAGACTATGGCCCATGTTTGATTCGATGTTGTTGAATCCGAAGCCAAACCCCCTCAACTCTAAATGACCAAACACAATCCAAACAATGCTGAATAGCTCTAGAGCCTTTCCCATACACCTTTTCCCCGTATCGCAGCAGTGGCTTAGTGCAATCCCCACAGGCACAGCACACTAGACCAAACATCTCTCTCCGAGGGCAGGAGCTGGCTCGACACGCAACTGTGCCAGTGTTGTAGTCAAAGGGCGTTTCTGTTCACATCAATGGTTGGGCCTACTTGGGGGATTTCTACCCTCTGTGTTCCAGCTACTGAAGGCGAACCCACTCGTCTCAGGCTCTGATGTGCCAAATTCTGTGCAATCACCACACAGTGTGCGAAGACACACACCCCCCCCCCCCCACATCTTCATGTTTCGGGTGTCGTGTACATCTAAAGCTGCTTACTGCAGGCGTCGGAGGCCCCTCTATAGTCGTGACTTTGGGTGCCACTTGTTGAGCCCTCAAACCGGAGCCCGACATCTCCCTGGTGCGCTAATGCCAGGCCATGAAACCCCGTGCTTGGACAGGAAGGGAAGGAAGCGTAACCTGCTTCTGGTGCTTCGGCGTTTGGGTCGGGTAGGGTTCTCGGGGTTCAGGCTTAAGGCCGACGAATGGCCCCGGTAGAAGGGAACCTCACCCCAACTAAGAACAAGGAACAAGAACCTACTCTGGGTCCTACACCCTCAACCCTAAACCATATGGTCATACTGTTGGGCTGCCCCGGGCGATCGCTTCCTTTTACCGACCGATGTCCAACGCGGGTTTAGGGTGTAGGGTTTAGGTTTTTGGGGTTTTGGGTTTCGGGTTTAGGGCTGAGAAACCGTAGCACCCAGGCTCAGCCAAGGCCAACAGGATGGCAAGAGTGCTTTTCCACCAATAAGAATGCGCTAACCATATCGTAATGAGTAAAAAGCTTAAGTGCCGAATCTCAAGCTCGATCTCAAGAACCGAGCTAGGCACGCACAGCTGCAACGACTTACCTCTGTTCAACCAGCCTGTACTCAAGGTTTGCAAAGGTTTGCCAACTGAGGTCTCAAGCCCTGGACCCAGACTTTGAGCAACTGCTGAACATACTCATGCAGCCAAAGGGCAGCTTTACCAGCCTCGTCAGACGCCCCGCACGTGCACCCAGCTTGGCCGCTCGGGTGGCGCGCCTTGTGGTGGGAAATCGCGAAACCTCAAACCAGACGTGCCTGGAAACGCCCTCAGACTCATTCCCAAGTTCTTGAAACTCTTGTGACATGACTATGCCCAACAAAAGAAAAGCTAGCAGATGGGCTGGTATCTACCACACACGTGTTCGCAAAGCGCTTTGCCTGAGCTTTCCTACACCTACGGGAAAAAGGGCGGCACTCGTGCATCGAGCAGGCAGCTCTACTCTGCCTTGAGGGTGATCCCTCGGGTCTCCTGGATGACCTTCTTTACCCTTCTGAGCCAATGTTGAAAGCTAGCCTGTCCCAAAAGATTTTCTCAAGCCTATCGGAACTCACCAGGGCGAACAATCCCAATCCTGGGCATACCTTGCAGTCACATCCTGTATCAGGAGGTCAGAGAGTGCATGCCACAATGCCACAGCTCCCTACCTATAAAAGCGTCTGTAACGGGATGGCTGGTCGCATGGGTCGCAACGGCCAAAGCTTTCAGGTTTCACTTCGTCTGAACTAGACTTCGGGTGCAGAGGTTCGCTGCAGGCCACGGCAAACGATACTTGTGATTGGGGTGGTCGGAATTTTTGTCAAGGCAGAACGGCCTCTCTAGTGTAGTTGGAGTCTTTGCAGGTTGGGAGATGTGCCGACTCTGCTCCAGCATGAAGCATCAAGCATCAGGAGCAAGATGTCGCATGCTGCCGAGCCACATCACGACGGAGTTCTGTGTAATCGCATTCCTGACAGCGGCAGCACTCAATGACCCTCAAGGTTGCCGGCTGTCACAGTGAGAGGGGCACACCCCAATCACCCCAACTCTTTGCAAAAGCGGCCAAGAGTCACCATACAGGATCTAAACCCCGGAAAAGCCCAAGAACGAAAAAGTGCACCGGCTATTGGTATGCAGCCGAGAGGAATCACGGCCTGATGCCAGGCTTCCGGGAGCTAACCCTCAAGCTTGCAACCGTTTCTGAAAGCATTCATTCATTCATGGGTTTGGGGTGTGCTGCACTCTTAAGATCTGGTCGCTTCGAAAGTGAAGATCCATGGGTGATCCCGAAGCCATTACAAGCCAATGCCAGGAGACCCCTGCAGCGAAATCTTCACCGGCGAAAGCTCGACAATCAGTGAGAGAGTTCCGATGACATCCATGTAGAAGAAGAACGACAACCTTGGTCCCAGAGTGGGCCTTGCTGGGTTGAGGATGTGTTCTCGCCCCAACTAAAGCGTGTGAGCGACATGGAGCCGGAGCTAAGACAAACTTCGCATTCGAAACTCAAGAGGCAAGCCTCTAACATCTTTGAACCTCTGAAAGCCTTCAGCATGCCCACACCTCGTCGAGATGTCCTCATTCCTCGAAGCCTTTAACTCACAACATCTTTGTAGAACAAACTTACGCTTCAAGGTGCTTCAAGAGAATCAGAAGAGTTCTCGAAGAGTCCTCTTGGGCCATATTGACATCACGCATTGCGTGAGTGGGCTGACGCTCAGAAGAAGGTGCATCCCAACCACATTCCCGACAACAGAGGTCAGGTAGAAGGGTGAGAAGCAAAGATGTGTCAGGAGAGGTGCATACCATACGGGTGAAGGCCGAATCAGGGGAACAGATTCCGAGACCAGCAGGGCCGAATCAGAGACCAGCAGGGGGGAATCAGAGACCAGCAGGAGACCAGATTCAGAGACCAGGCAGCCAGATTCTGAGACCAGACACGGGATTCCGAGACCAGCAGGGCCGAATCAGAGACCAGCAGGGGGGAATCAGAGACCAGCAGGAGACCAGATTCAGAGACCAAGCTCCCAGATTCCGAGACCAGACATCGGATTCAGAGACCAGGCTCGCGAGTACAGACTCCAGCCGACCCGACCCGCCCCACTGACCCCTGACCCCCGACCAAGCAACCCACCCGACCAGCCCGACCAACCCAACCGCCGCCTCGACCAATCCGATCGACCCGACGAACCCAACCAACCCGACCAACCCAACCCAAGCAGCCAGGGACCCTCACAAGTGGGCGAGGCGACCGAAAGAGTAGACCATTGCATTCAGTCACCATGACGCACCCTTGTGGCAGAATGCTGTCGGCACGGTCCTGTGGCGCAGTAACAAGACGACCCGACCCACCCCACCGGCCCCTGACCCCCGACCAAGCAACCCACCCGACCAACCCGACCAACCCAACCGGATCCGACCCGCTCGACCGCCCCGACCAATCCGATCGACCCGACCAACCCAACCAAACCGACCCACGCAGCCCAAGCAGCCAGGGACCCTCACCAGTGAACGCAGCGACTGAAAGAGTAGACCATTGCATTCAGCCACCATGACGTACCCTCGTGGCAGAATGCTATCGGCACCGTCCTGTGGCGCAGCAACAAGACGACCCGACCCACCCCACCGGCCCCTGACCCCTTGACCAAGCAACCCACCCGACCCACCCGACCAACCCAACCGGACCTGACCCGCCCTGACCAATCCGATCGAACCGACCAACCCAACCAACCCGACCCAATTCAAGCAGCCAGGGACCCTCAGAAATGGACGAATGGACCCGACCAACCCGACCAACCCAACCGGACCCGACCCGCCCGACCGCCCCGACCAATCCGATCGACCCGACCAACCCAACCAACCCGACCAACCCAATTCAAGCAGCCAGGGACCCTCAGAAGTGGGCGAAGGGACCCGACCAACCCGACCAACCCAACCGGACCCGACCCGCCTGACCGCCCCGACCAATCCGATCGACCCGACCAACCCAACCAACCCGACCAACCCAACCCAAAGTTTGGGAGGTACCAAACCCACGATGCGGACATTGTCTGGCCAAATGGGGGGGGGCTGCGCCCCCCCAACCCCCCCGCTTTTTTTTTCTCCTTGGGCTTGTGCCGTTTGTTTTTACTCGGACAGGCCTGCTTCAAAAGAATCCGTTCCAAACCCATTTTTTACTCGGGCAAGCCTGCTTCAAACGAATCCCTTCCAAACCCACGATGCGGGCATTGTCTTGGCAAATGGGGGGGGCTGCGCCCCCCCCAACCCGCCCGCTTGTATTTTATGCTCGGGCAAGCCTGCTTCAAACGAATCGCTTCCAAACCCATGATGCGTGCATTGTGTTTGCAAATGGGGGGGGGGATTTTCCTCGGGCTCGTGCCGTTTGTTTTTACTGGGGCAGGCCTGCTTCAAAAGGATCCCTTTCAAACCCATTTTTTACTCGGGCAAGCCTGCTTCGAACGAATCCCTTCCAAACCCACGATGCGGGCATTGTCTTGGCAAATGGGGGCAAGCCTGCTTCAAACGAATCGCTTCAAACCCATGATGCGTGCATTGTGTTTGCAAATGGGGGGGGGGGCTGCGCCCCCCCGAACCCCCCCGCTTGTCTATTTTCCTCGGGCAGGCCTGCTTCAAACGAATCCCTTCCAAACCCACGATGCAAACATTGTCTTGGCAAATGGGGGGGGGCTGCGCCCCCCCCAACCCCCCCGCTTTTCTATTTTCCTCGGGCAAGCCTGCTTCAAACGAATCTATTCCAAACCCACGTTGCGGACATTGTCTTGCCAAATGGGGGGGGGCTGCGCCCCCCCCAACCCCCCCGCTTTTTTTTTTTTCTCCTCGGGCTTGTGCCGTTTGTTTTTACTCGGACAGGCCTGCTTCAAAAGAATCCGTTCCAAACCCTTTTTTTTTACCTCGGGCAAGCCTGCTTCAAACGAATCGCTTCCAAACCCATGATGCGTGCATTGTGTTTGCATATGGGGGGGGGGATTTTGCTCGGCCTCGTGCCGTTTGTTTTTACTCGGGCAGGCCTGCTTCATTATGAATCCGTTCCAAACCCATTTTTTACTCGGGCAAGCCTGCTTGGAACGAATCCCTTCCAAACCCACGATGCGGGCATTGTCTTGGCAAATGGGGGGGCTCGGGCAAGCCTGCTTCAAACGAATCGCTTCAAGCCCATGATGCGTGCATTGTGTTTGCAAATGGGGGGGGGGCTGCGCCCCCCCGAACCCCCCCGCTTGTCTATTTTCCTCGGGCAGGCCTGCTTCAAACGAATCCCTTCCAAACCCACGATGCAGGCATTGTCTTGGCAAATGGGGGGGGGCTGCGCCCCCCCCCCCAACCCCCCCGCTTTTCTATTTTCCTCGGGCAAGCCTGCTTCAAACGAATCTATTCCAAACCCACGATGCGGACATTGTCTTGCCAAATGGGGGGGGGCTGCGCCCCCCCCAACCCCCCCGCTTTTTTTTTTATTTTTTCTCCTCGGGCTTGTGCCGTTTGTTTTTACTCGGACAGGCCTGCTTCAAAAGAATCCGTTCCAAACCCTTTTTTTTACCTCGGGCAAGCCTGCTTCAAACGAATCCCTTCCAAACCCACGATGCGGGCATTGTCTTGGCAAATGGGGGGGGCTGCGCCCCCCCCAACCCCCCCGCTTGTATTTTATACTCGGGCAAGCCTGCTTCAAACGAATCGCTTCCAAACCCATGATGCGTGCATTGTGTTTGCATATGGGGGGGGGGGATTTTGCTCGGCCTCGTGCCGTTTGTTTTTACTCGGGCAGGCCTGCTTCATTATGAATCCGTTCCAAACCCATTTTTTACTCGGGCAAGCCTGCTTGGAACGAATCCCTTCCAAACCCACGATGCGGGCATTGTCTTGGCAAATGGGGGGGCTCGGGCAAGCCTGCTTCAAACGAATCGCTTCAAGCCCATGATGCGTGCATTGTGTTTGCAAATGGGGGGGGGGCTGCGCCCCCCCGAACCCCCCCGCTTGTCTATTTTCCTCGGGCAGGCCTGCTTCAAACGAATCCCTTCCAAACCCACGATGCAGGCATTGTCTTGGCAAATGGGGGGGGGCTGCGCCCCCCCCCAACCCCCCCGCTTTTCTATTTCCTCGGGCAAGCCTGCTTCAAACGAATCTATTCCAAACCCACGATGCGGACATTGTCTTGCCAAATGGGGGGGGGCTGCGCCCCCCCCAACCCCCCCGCTTTTTTTTTTTTTTCTCCTCGGGCTTGTGCCGTTTGTTTTTACTCGGACAGGCCTGCTTCAAAAGAATCCGTTCCAAACCCCTTTTTTTACCTCGGGCAAGCCTGCTTCAAACGAATCCCTTCCAAACCCACGATGCGGGCATTGTCTTGGCAAATAAACCAGTGGTTACAACAATGAACCCTTTGCTTTCTCTTGATAAACCCTTGGTTTCGGCAGCCACCCTGTCTGGTCTCTGATTCAGCCCTGCCTGGTCTCTGATTCGGCCTTGCCTGGTCTCTGATTCGGCCCTGTCTGGTCTCTGATCCTGAGGGGGGTGATTCTGGCATCTGGTCTCTGATTCTGCCTTTCTGGTCTCTGATTCCGAGCCTGGCCTCTGATTCGACCCTCTGGTCTCTGATTCGACTCTCTGGTCTCTGATTCGTATTTTTTCCCATACCTGAGACCCTTCACTCCAAACCCACCATGCCTTGAAGTTGCCGAGCCGCATGTAGGTCTGATAGAAACCGAAAACCTGATGCCAGGTGAGACTCTACTGTGCCTCCGATCAATTCTGACTTGGAACCAAGGCATAGGAAAAGGAACTGGGAGACCTTATGCCAAGGGTGAGCCTGGACCAAGCAGTCTGCCACAAAGCACAGGAAGATGCAGACGAGGAGGGCGTCCTTTGAGCCGGCTTGGGCTTGGTGATGCACAAGTGCTGGCGACTGCCGGTGCGCAGGACGACAGGTCTAAGGACCTAAAGAGACCCACTCATGCTTGGAGACTGAGCTGGGCTTGTTTCCAGACTCCACACACCAAACTTTCTGGGTGTACCAAGCACATGCTCATCTCGAGATTCCAGCTCGGGAATGCATCTGGAGTGGGATTTAGGGGGGCAAGTATGTCAGGCTGTGGCGAGGGAAGAAGCGACTTGCCTGGACATTCAGCCATCAACCTCGAAAGCCTCCGACAAACTGGGATCCCTGCCAGGCTGTCGTAGGCAAGATCCTGGGTTCTGAGCTTGAGCTATGGCATGATGCCATGAAGGTCAAGGCTTGTTGAGCTTGCTCTTGGAATTCAGAGCGTCATGAAGATGAAAACTGGCACAGTTTCAAGAGACATCAAAAAAGAACCCAGGCTCTGTCAGCGCGTAGGCGTCCGGAAGGTAGAGGGCAAGGGTGAGGCAAACAAACATCGTCGACCTCGGACCGGGAGAAGTGGGGCATGGTCCGGCTTGCTTTCAAAGTTTTGATGGCCACTAACCCTAAACCCTAAACCCTAAACCCTAAACCCCTCGAGGACAACCGTAGCTACTCGGAATGCGGAGGATGAATCCGTCTTTGCGATGAGACTTCAGAGCCTGAGACCGGGAGCAAAGGGCTCGAGGCCCGGAGCCCTCAAATCTCATTGAGCGAGCAAGAACACGCTGAACCCCACAGGGTTTAGGGTTTAGGGTTTAGGGTTTCGGGTTTAGGGTTTACAAGAGTCTTTTTGCTAACCTGAGCAACCACATGGGCAGAAGTTTTTGCGGGGTCCCGATTTACGAGTACTCGACTGGGATGCTACAATCACAGTCCAGTCTCAGGTTCCCACCGAATCTGAAAAATGCAGGCCGAAAAACAGATGGGCAAATATCGGTCTACTAAATGCAAAGACCTGCCCACCAACAGAGACATGAGAATCAGTTCTTAATTTCTAGCCGAGGGCTGAAATCCATGGGTCTCAAAGAGCTTGCGGCAGCGCGTGGACACCCATACGTACGCGGCTGATTCTGGGCAGGGGGAGACAACGACAAGGTGGTTGGAAGAAGTGGCGGCTCCGGGCTTGGAGGAGAGAGCGTTCGCTGGGGTTTGGGGCTTCCATACATTTTTCCAAGCATAAAGATGAAGTGGCTTACGACGTTTGTTACGGCTTTGTCACCGTCGATCTTCGTGAGGAAGCCCTGATACTAAGTAGACATGGCAGCTTGCAAGACTCTCATTGGATGGGCACAGCTCCTTTCTCGGATGCGCTGTCGCTGAGCTTGGCCGTCTGTGAACAACGTATTCAAGCCCGAGACCCTAAGACCCTGATCCTTAACCCCCTTCCGAACCCCCAAGCTCCCCAATCCCCTCCTACTAGAAGCCGAAACCCTAAACCCTAAACCCTAAACCCTACACCCTAAACCCTACACCCTAAACCCTAAACCCTAAACCCTACCAGCGAGAAGTCTGCAACATGATGGGGAACTACTGCAAGGCCGCTGCCAAAGTACGGGCACATGGGGTTTTGCGAAACCTCCCCTTCCAGCAGCAGAGATTACACAATTCGAGCCCCTTTGCAAATCTCACTCCCATCGGGTCCCCCGCCGTGCCTTTCTTGACCACCGGAGAAATCGGTGCATCGGTCGGGGACTGGGCAGCTGAACTATGAGGATGATGAAGAGGGATGCTTGGGGGTACTTGCAAAGGGTCTTGTTGGCTGTCTTACGACAACAAGGATTCTTGAGGGCAAGAAATCCTTGAAAACATCAGCTTCCCCAACCCGAAGTGACACGACGAATTGGAGCCCAAAGCAGGCTTCAAACAAGACTGCCTGATCAAACCCTAAACCCTAAACCCTAAACCCTAAACCCTAAACCCTAAACCCTAAACCCTAAACCCTAAACCCTAAACCCTAAACCCTAAACCCTGAACCCTGAACCCTGAACCCTGAACCCTGAACCCTGATCAGGCAGAGTTGCTGCGGCTGGCTTCACGATCGACCGGGAGGATGGTGACTGTGGCAATAACCTGGGGGGACGATCTGGGGTTTAGGGTTTAGGGTTTAGGGTTTGGGGTTTGGGGTTCGGGGTTTGGGGTTTGGGGTTTGGGGTTTAGGGTAAAACTCCCTGTTGGTATATTAAAAACTATCATTGTGAATCCTTATTGGGGTTTATTTATGAAAACAAAGAAGTACCATTGAAGCCAACAAGGACCCAGAATCAGGGGCCACCTTCTAGGATGGCCCTCAGAACCCTCGGAAAAAGTGCTCCTGAAGATGATCCTCTTTCACGAACCCTCTAGAAAAAATCTTCCTGCAGACGATTCCTTCCTAAGAGCCCACTAAGGGCAAAAATAGGGGACAAATTGTCCCGAGGGACCCCAAAACCCTAAACCCTAAACCCTAAACCCTAAACCCCCTATGGGGTTTGGAGCTTAGGGCTGACGGGTTGCTGGTGTGACGATTTCGGGCTTTCAGTATCCCCTACCTTGGGGCAGACCTTGGAAAAAAAGTATATACTTTTCAGGTAGAAGTAGCTATAGTAGGACACCAGAACAAAAAAACATCATTAAAGTATAGTACTCCAAAGCCCAGTATTGGGCTGCAGTTTTGGGGTTTCGAATCAGAGGTGTAGGGACGTGAGCGTGAGCTCATGTTCGCAGCCTTTGGCAGGCTGGCGGAGTAAGTGCCAACCATAAGAAAACGTCGACACTGTGCAGAGTACCCTGCCGTGAGGACAGGCTTGAGATCGTCTGCTTGCTAGCCGACGGCGGGATGTGTTCTTGTGGGCGGGTGGGCGCGTGCCTGCGTGTACGTTCTCGCGCTGTGCCGGTGTCTTTCCTTCTTTCCCTTCCTTTGTCCGCGCGCCATCGCGCGCCCCCACTTGTTGTGGCGAGTTGAAACAACGAGGGGGGTTTGGATGTACCTGCGTCTCTCGCTCTCTGTCTCACTCTCTCTCTCTCTCTCTCTCTCTCTCTCCCTCTCTCTACCTCTCTCTCTCTCTCTCTCTTCTCTGTGTCCGGGTGACCTGCTGAACTTACAGGAGCCCTAAACCCTAAACCCTAAAGCCTAAACTTGCAACGACAGCTCTGGGGCTCCAGCAAAGACCGAATGGACACGTGCGACACGACGCTGCTCTTTCGGTTGTGCACCACCAAGCCTGGTGAAGGCACACTCAGAGGCGCTTGAACCGATCTTCTAGCGCCCACTGCTAACATTGTTCAGGGTTTAGGGTTTAGGGTTTAGGGTTTAGGGTGCTGTTAAACAACTTCTGCTGGAGTCTTATGGAGCCCGGTCAGCGAAGAGCGCTCCCTTAGCTTGACGAGACTACGCAACCGAACCTCCGAAGAGCTGGAAAACTCACTGCCGAGGCACCGTCTGCGCCTCCGGAGCTCCGGCGCTTGTGCACGTTCTGCCTTCAGGTGCCAAGGCAGAGCCACGTAAGGCACTTGGAGGCAAACTTGCAGACGTGAGGGATGCGGAGGACGGTGCAGGGCCACAACAGTTGAAGACATGGAGGAAAGGGGGTCTGCAGCAGCTTAAGTCGAAATACGAAAGGCTCGCACGCCAGACAAGAAGCCCCAAACTCCAGGCCTCTGCGAGGCAAACACTGAAAGACATATTCTACTTTTGAGTCTGAAATTTAGGGTTGAGGGTTTAGGGTGTAGGGTTTAGGGTTTAGGGTTTAGGGCTTGTTGCCGCCAAGTCGGGCCAAGACCTCCGCCTTTCAGACACTGGCCTCCGGCCTATGAGTGTTGTATGCACTTGTTCCTAAAACTCAAAAGCCATTCCAATAAGCCAAATCACTTTTCCAAGCTCCAGACAAACCAAACTCAATGTCAAAGCAACATGCCCGCAACGCCCAGCCTTAGCAGGTCCACGATCTGGTAGTCTGCACCAGCCTGCACCTGGGTTTGGAGTACAGCTTCAGAGTTCCCTTAAGACCCATCAAGCCGAGCATGCTGGGCTGTTGATGGCTGTTGTG
The DNA here is from genome assembly GCA_905221605.1 of Symbiodinium natans. Classification (NCBI taxonomy): domain Eukaryota; class Dinophyceae; order Suessiales; family Symbiodiniaceae; genus Symbiodinium; species Symbiodinium natans. The sequence goes on along the minus strand of CAJNDS010002389.1, from coordinate 358,043 downwards.
GAGATCTGACAACTTCAACAACAGGTCAAGGCTAGTCTGTGGGAGGCTCACAACAGGCTCGCGCTGTGCCTCGTGGCCATCGACGGGGCTTTTGGGATTGGGTACGTTTGGAGGTTCATAGTTGGGGGCATCCCCTGTCGGGGCAAGGTTTTGGAGGCATGCTTTGCGAGACCATCGCTGGTTTGTAAGGTTTGCAAAACCAAGTGTGAACCTGTAAGGAGATTTGGGCAGACTGAGACATCGTAAGACTGAGACATCGTAGTTTAGGGTGTGAGATTTGAGGTGCCTGGCTGAAATCCAGAACCCGGCTCATCATAGATGCATTGGGCTTCGGCATTAGGGTTTGGGTTTCAGGAAAACCGAGACCAACAAAGACATGCGCTAAACCGCATAATCCTGCATGCCGCAACACATGAAATTGCAACCCTTTTGGTTGCAGCAGGGCTTGGATTTTTGCTGGGTTTTGGTGGTAGGACCCGTTTTGGGTGGAACAAACGCTGCGTAAACTTGCATGCACATTTGTCTATACATACATATATATATATACACACATGTATGTTTACATGTTTATCTCCAACTCACAAAAATCAGACGTACGTGTGTGCATAAATATATATGTATATAATGTCTGCATATATGCGACCAACACATCATATCTGTAGGGTAATATGGGAACTTGGTAGGACTTGCACTCGTGTATCCACCTATACCATAGCTTGTCCGATTGCCTGACCGTTCCATCGGAAGCTCACACGACGTGCAGCTGGGCGGCTGCTGCGTCGATGGAGCTTATGCCCTGCGCATCCTGCCAAGATGGCCATAGGGCTGCAGGGAGTGAAGTTTAGTGGGGGGGGTGTCCTGCGCTGGGTGGGGAGACCTTGCTGAAACACGACACCGAAAGCTAGGACAGAGACCGACGGAAAAAAACGATAACCATAAACCCTCAAGTTGCAGGATCATCCCGGCAAGGGCACAGGTGTTTTCATTGAACCTTGACTTGGTTTAGCCTCTTATAGATTACAGGAAATGTTGTTGCTTTAAAAGTACGTGTTTTTTTTCAGTATCGCTTCAACTTTGTTGCGTTTAGCCGTTTTGTCCGTTGAATCTCCATTTTGTTCTCTTTTTGCCTGTGCTCTTTCAGCAGGTTTAGGGTTTAGGGTTGTCCCTGACTATCCATCTTTATCCTTCCTGTCTCTACATGCACTGCATTTCTCTGTACGTCCGTAAGCAATCAAGCTTTCCAGTATTGGCTCTCTTTGACGTCCACCGCAGTATTTGAGTGTATTTGAATGTGAGGGGCTATATGTATGGACAGGTACAGGCCTGCTATTTCGCCTTGCATCTGGCACCTGGACTGTTCCGAAACGATTTCGAAACACCAATAGGCGAGTAGACCTTTAGACCGGCAGACCTCTCCGCACACCACACCCACCGGACCACATAGCATTCCACCCTTTCCAGACCCGCCGGACCAGTAAACCATTGGGCTTTCCTCAATGACCCCATTAGACCACTGGACTGATGGCTTGGTGGGTGTCGTATAGAGCGAAACCTACAAGCCTCATGGTCTACTGGTCTAAAACAAAGAGTTACATAGCCTCGATTTGGGTGCTGTCTCAATTTGGGTGCTGCTTCAGTGGGCGGGTTGTGCGCTGAAGCAGCACGCTGGAAATTGAGGTGGAACGATAATCGAGGTGGCACGCAGTGAAAATCAACCGGGTTTCGCTAGAAAGGCGATTCTGTTTGAGGAGAAACATGCCAGGCCAAATTCCCATGCCAAATGCATGCTGCCTCGATTTGGGTGCCGCTTCAGTTTCGGGTGCTGCTTCAACGCGCCGACTGCGGCTGAAGCAGCACGCCGACTTCGAAGCGGAATGATACTTGAGGTGGAACGGTTAGGGAAACCCTTGACTAAGGGGCTAATGGTCCGGTGGGTGGCGAATGCGGCGAAACCTACGTGGAAAACTGGTTTGGTGGGCGTGAAATGGGGGGAAGCTATTGCCGGTGGGTGTCGCACGGGGAGAAAAAACCTACTGGCCGAATGGTCTGTACGCATTGTCATGATGGTTTGTGCACGTACGGAACAGCCCCTCTAAACCCTTCAACTTCGCGAAGGCAGCCTTTCATGCTTGCCCGACATGCTTGCAAATCTGTTGGAGTATTGCCAATATCTGCCGGTATGTGCAAGGCCCACGGACATGAAGTTCCTCGGTCTACCAGTCCCATCATCTGACATGGATACTCATGCCATCCACCTATTGGGATTTAGGCTTAGGGTCTGGATTTGGGGTTTTGTGGTTTGGGTTTGGGTTTGGGTTTATAGAATATAAGGTTTATGGTTTCGAGCTCTAAAAGCGTCATAAAGGTTTAGGGCATGGGTGCAGGGCTTAGGGTTTACAAGTAGGTTCAAGGCTTACGGTGTAGGGGTTTGGCGGATTGTTTCTTGTACTTGTTGCTTTGTTTTTGTCTTGACATGTTTCTTATCTTTCCAGGGACCAAAACCATGTAAAACAAAAACGCTGATAGGGCAAGAACAAACAGCTGGGAGAGCCGCTTCTCGCCAAATCCGCTACTTTCATTCGGAGATCCTTCACAACACCTAAGTGTTCTTGCAGACTCCCGTATATGCCGTCCAGGCTTATATGGCCACTTTCTGGCACACTAGACATACTGAATCACGGTTTATCCACGGCCTTCTCGATGAATGTCTTTCAAAACAGAGCCCAGCTCATTCCGTGTAGAAAGCAGAGCTAGCCGGCAGTGAGGATTTCACCCAGAAACCTTTTCACTTCACACGCATACTCCCTTGTGATGCTGGGTTCGTCCGCTCACACCTGTCCCGCCCCGCAAGAGTTATTCGCCTCGGCTTTTATCGAGAGGCGTCTAGAACGAACAAGCAGTTTCCTTCCCTCCTCCCTTCCTTCCCTCCTCCCTTCCATTTCGCCTCCCTTCCTTCCCTCCTCCTTCCTTCCTCGCTTCCTTCCTCGCTTCCTTCCTTGCGTCCACTCTTGTAACTCTTGTAGTTGGTTTCCAACAGAAGAACAAGGGACGCTATTCTTCAGCATCAACAATGATCTACGATATGGCTCAGTTTCGACGCCCTTCGTTGCGGCCATTATTAAATTGTAGGTGCTCAACTGCAAAACAACAAGGGCGCGGCACATTTGCTGAAGAAAACTCAGCATGTATGAGTGGCTCTCAGGCATGTGACCTGTATAACAACATGTAAACGAAAACCTGACGAATTCTTTCAAGGAAACCCTGCCCTTTTCAGAATGCTCGTGCCCACCTTAGAGCTTATGAACGAGGCAATCGGTTACTTCCGTATATAACCAAACAACAAGCACCAACCTTGACATCCAATCTACCATATCTTCCAACTCCAGTATGTTGCTTCGTTCTACAACCGATTCAAAGGCCTGAGCAGCTGGGTCAGCATCGTGGCGGATAAGAGACTCCACCAACTCAGTGTGGCCTCGGGAGCAGCCCTGTAATTGCCCGCCCTACACCTTCGCTTATCCTAGCATAAGAGTTGAGGCCCCAAAGCTTGCAGTTGTCTGATAGGTTGCGAAGAGTATCCGACACACACACACACACGCGCACACACACACACACACACACACACAAAGAGTATCCGACATACACACACACACACAAAAAAAAAAAAAAAAAAAAAAAACGCACCCATGCATGCATTTTGTGTGTGTGTATATGTGTGTACATATCAAGAAACAGATATTTACGTGCATACATTCATACATACATATGACATACCTACCTTCATACACTCATTCCTTGACAATACCCCCCCATACCTGCATACACACACACACACACACACACCCACCCACCCACCCACGCACGCACGCACGCACGCACGCACGCACGCACGCACGCACGCACGCACGCATACCCTCGTACACACGTACATGCATACTTGCCTACTTCCTTACTTCCTCACTTCCTCACTTACACATCATTCCATTACACATCACTGCATAACATTACGCTACATTGCATTGCATTACATGCATACATGCATACAACATGTATCTTTCATTAAACATGTATAAACACGTCTTGTCGTTCCTGACTAGTTTGGGGTGGCCTATCGGGGCCTATCGCCAGGATTCCAAAACTGTCAGCTTCCAGGGTGGTGGAACGCGGAAACGCCTTCCAGGACTTGACCAACAAAATCTGTCCTGGCGACGCTTCTTTTGGGGACTAAACCCTAAACCCTAAACCCTAAACCCAAATTGTTCGACAAGGCACCAGTTGCGACAGCATCATGGAGCCAGATCGGGGGCGCGCCACAACTTGGAAATCACACCAACGAACGCTGGGAAACATGCGTGCGCATGTGTGCCCTAAGAACTGCCCTGCACCCGTGAAGGCCACAGGAACTTGCCTACTTGTTTGGGTTCATGATGTGACTGAGGACTTGTGTACGTACCTGCTCGTGAACGCATGCAATCATTCATATACTACTTGAGCTCATGAGCGTACATTCGTACTGCGTACAATATGAGCACTGCAACTAACCAATCACAACCAGCCAAACAATCCACCCACCACCTTACACACCCGAACAAGGGCGCCGCAGGAAGCAAACTGCCAAAGCATGCTCGCTAGGCTGGAGCACTCTGGCCCCGTCTGGCAATGCAGGACAGGAAAGGTCACACCCCGGCACCGAAACCTGTGCGTCCTCTACCAGGAAACTTTGAGGTTTTGGCGAGCGAATTTTGGGGCTTCCTGGAGTTTGGACTTTTTGGATGACGTGTAGCACTGATGATCTGACCCTGCAAACGGCTTGCATGCTAGGCACTCCATCATGACAGCAGCTGCTGTGAGATTGCGCCTTGGAGGGCCAAATGTGGAGATTTGGCTGCGCTTCGTTCGTTGAATATTGGCTAAGGAGGCTTAGGCTTTCAGCTCGACTGACAAAGAATTCCCTGGGGGTTCAGGGCAGATTTTCGGCTGTTATGTGTCCAAGACTGCAAAACTTACAGACAGGAAGCTGAAACCGTGCAGGGGGGGAACCGCTGATTTTGCCTTTGCCCAACTTGCTCCCGTCGAGCGGGAGAATTGATTTGACACCCTCTGGACCATGAACTTGTTTGCCCCACCTGTCCCGGAAGTCTGGATCATGAAGCCTTCACTCTAAGGGAGACTTCCGTCAGGAAGGAGGGGGAGGGAAGTCCGAAGCATGACGCCTTCGGTGAGCGAGACTTGCATCCAGGAGGGAGACGGCAAGTGGCCCATCTATATGTGCCACCCAGCATGGCAAGTAAGGCCTAGCCGATTTGCTCTGACTGACCTGGCAATGTAGCGCGTCATGACCCTTATCATCCCAGACCCCTGACCACCAGTGACCACCAGGACCGGCTTCTTGGCACGCTTTAGCTCTCTTTAATCGCTTCTACCTGATGCTAAAACCACCCGTCCTCCTCCCGCTCCCCCCCCCTCCAACAAAGAAAAAGCCCGCTAGGAATGATGCCTTAAAACCAGCGGCAGATAATTCGTGGCAGGAGAGTGTCTTCATCATGGTTTGCCCCCGCAGCCTCGAGCCTTAAACCTGAAAATCCGAAGCCAGAAGGCGTGAACCCTAAAACCTCTTGACCTCAACTCATGCCCATGGGGATGTTCCCCTTATACGAACAGTCCTTAATAGGGATTCTAGTACCCCTATTATGACTCCCTACTCAGGACTGTTAGTATAAGGGCGAACATCCCAGCATGCCCCTAGTTGGGATTGGATTCGGGAGGGTCTGGCCAGATGCTGTTCGAACATGAGGGGAGAGTTGGTCTCTGGAGGGGTTTAGGGGTTAGGGTTTAGGGTTTAGGGTTTCGGGTTTCGGGGTTAAATGGGATTGCAGGTCCTGCAGTTGAGCTAGCCAAAGAACCGGTTCAAGGCCTTCCAATCTGGCCAGGTTTCTGCATGATGGCAAATCGCAAAGGAGGAAACCAGACGCCTTCTGCGACCTGATCGAGCGATTTGAGGAAGTTCATTTGTTCATTTGGGATAAGGACACGGTTTGGGGTTCTGCGCAGAGGTCTCTGGCTCCCAGGCTTCCAGACCCTGTAAAACTCTGAGACGATGATCAAAAAACGAGCGCCTGGCGTGTAAAGATGTCAGCTTCCACCCGCCCTCACACCCCAAACCCCACCCCTCACCCGCCCCACGCCCCCCTCGGGTGAAACCCTTAGCATATAGGTTTTGCGAAGGCTTCAGGTTTGCGTCGGGCTGGAGAGTTTGGTTGGCTAACCATTCAGCAGAAGACACACGCACAGCCGCCATTGTGCTGATGCTTTCTTTTCACAACGGCCCCGAAGCATCCTACATGAAGTTTGGACATACATGTTGAAATACATCATGTGCGAACCTAAGCATGCATAGCGATCTCTAGGCACCAAGCACCGCAACCCGTAAGAAACCCCCCGCTCAAGTCCTTGAGGCAGGCAGTCCGAGAATCTTCCATTAACGCACAAATCCGAGAACTCAAAGGAAGGCAGCATGGGCGGTGTGGGCTGCGTAGAAGGGCGCCGCGGCCAAACAAAAACAAAGCAGTTGAACACGAACACTCAAACCAGACACTTACTTAGACCCTCACGAGGGTGCTCCTAGGATCCAGCCTCGACTGCCAGTAGTCCTGCCTCCGGCTGTGGTCCTTGGATAAGTCGAGAATTGGTGTCACTCTTGAATCGGTCGAGTTTTCTTTTTTGGTTTCCTCTGCTTCCCCAGAGAGAAAGTCAGGAATCTCAAGATCTCCCCGAAGTCTGCAAGGTCCAACTCTTCCAGGCTCATCTCCTGCGAAGCTTAAGGCACGTGGGATCTTGAGGTGCTTTCCGACATTTAGAGTTTTGCATATCTTTACATGGTGCCTTGTGAGTTGTCGCGGATCCCACGTTGGAGACTTCAAGCGGTCTTCACGTTACGAGAACTACGAACTACGAAACCCTGAAGAACTTTTAGCTCAGGAACAGATGCAGGGGGTTCATCGAGGACTTAGCGTGTAGCTGCGCGGCTGCGCCGAACCCTAAACCCTAAACCCTAAACCTAAACCCTAAACCCTAAACCGAAAGTGCAAGACAAGGAGTGGCCCCGAGCCAAGCGGTCTTTCCTTCGCATCTTCAATCGTGGTACGGCGCACGCTCGCACGCCGCTTCCTCAGAGGTTGCTCTGTCATATGGGGGTTTCCGATAATGCGGTTAGTTGCCCTTTTGGGGGGGGGGGGGTTCGGATAATAGTATCATCCTCATTATAATCATTATACACTTTTGGGAGGGTAGAATAAGGATTATACACTTTTGGGGGGTTCCTAACCCTAAACCCTAAACCCTACACCCTAAACCCTAAACCCATTGACCACGAGCCGGTTGCACCGAACGATTCACTGGTTCTCGGGTCGGCTTCCCTGTCGGAAGCTGGCAAAGTTGCATGTTAGGGTTTCGGGTTTAGGGTTTTGGGTTCTCACCTAAACTCGCGGAACGTTGTTCATGTGAGTCGGGCAGCCTCGGCAACGTGACACGCCTTGAGACACTAACTTCAACCTAAGCTCATCCATCCTGAACGACCCTTGGCTTAAGAACCCCAAAAGAGTAACAATGATAATCCCTATATTAACCTTAGTTAGGAAGAATATTACATGTTTTTCGGGGTTCTTAAGCAACTAGTAGCGAAACGGTTTAGAACCTAGTTCAGGCTTTTCTTGGGTGTGGGTTTCAAGCTCTTGGCCCTGTGGCTTGCATCGCAATGGTACCTGATGGCGAGTGGCAGGTTCAACAGGTCTATGCGGAACTGCAGTGGGGGTTCTATTTGCAGGGTTCATGTTTCCTTCAGTCTCCATAAGGTCTACACACTCTGGACCTATAAACTCCAGACTCGGATGCGCCGGGCGTCGAGGGGTTTTGAAACATGGACGCCGGAGAAGTTGAGGCGGCAGCCACAGCTGCCGAGACCATCCTGTACACGTTATGGCAGCGGGCGGGCGCGCGCTTACATCAAGTCAAGGGCTTTGCGATTTCAAGCGGCTCTGTATTTGGGCTTGGCCATTTAGGATCTTTGCTTATTTTCGGGCTCAGGGTTCAAAGCAAGGTTCCTTGGGCACTATGAGGAGGCTTGTGACCTGGGTTTGGGCCTTGGAGGTCAATTCTGATGTCATGTTCATCATGCTTCTTGGCTAAACTACTCTGAGGCCTATCCCAGGAGGCATCCATCGTCATCATCACCATCACCACCAACACCACCGTCACCTTCACTATCACCCTCACCCTCATCACCACCGCCAGGAACCTGATGATGATCATGATCAGCATGATTCAAGATCACAAGCTTGACCACATTGATTAACAACAGGATCATGGACGCACTCATCATCTACATCCGCTGTGTATCTGTTGTCGTGCATTTTTAGACAAAGCCAGTGCAACTCCTCAAGCAGCTGCTTGAACCCCACACGACTCGCAACAACACAGATTAGGGCCAGTTTAGGGTTCAGGGTTTAGGGTTTAGGGAACAGCTTCAACCTCCAAATTTGGAAAGTCCGACCTCCCTGGCCCTCTTCCCGGGCTGCGGCCTCTTGACAGGCCGGAACTCTATCTCCAGTGTGGAGGCCACCAAGAGCAACTCCACCAAGAAAGCCGAGCGCTCTTCCTTAAGTCGATGCCGGAATCTAGCAGAATGGACCCCTTAAACTGCCAACTAACCTTTGAAAACCATTGGGTCTAAGATGAAGCTCGTCTTCCTACATAGAGGGATACTCCATAAAGGTGCCGTTTTGCCTCGTTGCTTCAAGGCCAGGACCGTGAGGTCTCTCAATCGCCATCCCGAAAAAGGTCTAAAGCTGCGCTTAGGCCGCCCCAACTCGACTTGTGAAGCCAAGACGACGGAGGGGGGCGGGGGGGGGGGGGAAACTTGAATGAAATCTAGGGGTGTATTTGTGTGCGGTGTCACCCTCAAAGCCCCACCCTCTGGCCATAGCAACAGCAAGGCTCGTCGTCCGGCAGCGGTGGGCGCGGATTCTTGGCATACAAGGGCTTCTCCTGCACATCGAAGGTTGGGGCTCGTTTCGAATTGCACGCACACGTTGTGAAGGTGTGCAAAGAGGCCAGCAGCAGTAACTCTGTTGGCTTCGCGTTCTAAAGCTGCAGGAGGGATTCAGATGGATGCGGCCGCCAAAGCCTTCTGATGGAGGCAGTGAGAACGAAAAAGCTTCCCTTGAGGCCAAAACTGAATCCTGAGTCACCCTGTCAAGAAAACGAGGGCTGCGAGGGTGCTGCACAGCTCGCGGTAGTTCAGGGACGCACTTTAACAACCAGTTCAGCTTGTGCCTGCATCCGCTCAGGATGCTGATGAAGGCGAGCTTCTTTCACGTATAACGGTGTATACTTGCCCCTCTGACACAAACCAACATCTCGAAGCCACTTAACGCGTGATCACAAATCATCATGTTCAGGAAAAAACGGACCGCAATATAACCTTGCAGTATTCGTCAGCAAGCTTGCACAACAAAATCGTAAATGCGTGCATCCATCATGCTATAGTGTAAACACATTGGCATCGGAACCCAACATTTAGAGCCTCAAGCTCCGCAACTCCAGTCCGAACGCCTTGGGGCCCTAAACCCTAAACCCTAAACCCTAAACCCCCTTCCCCCCAAAAGGTTTCCAGAAAAACCTCCCACGCTGCCTCTTCGTGAAGCGCTGCGGCCCAGCTCATGCAGCTGTGACCGTCCTCCGAGAGCAGCTTAGTGTGATTATTATTATGATTATTATTACAATTATTATTTTTGTTGTCATCATTATTACTATATATATTATTACCACTATTGTTATTATTATCATTATTATGTTTAGTATTACTTTTATTATCATCATCGCTACTATTCTTGCTTTTAGTATTGTTATTATGATGCGTTGCGGAGAAGCTTTTCCTTTTGCTGAGGGGGTGCCTCAGAACGAGGGGTTGTGTCTAGGTGAGGGGCCGGTCATGAAAGCTATCTCTGAAACTTCGAGTCACCAGCATCAGCAGATTGCCTTCCCCTGAGCCGGGACTCCCAGTTCTAAACCTTGGGGTGCGAAGAGCCCTAAACCCTAAACCAGAACCCTCAACCCTCAACCCCCAGGCTTGCAGTAGGCCGCTGGGGCTTGTAGGCTTGTGCTTTCTTGGCAGGCAATGCTGCCACCCATCTTTCAGTATCCTAATGCCTCTTGCACGGCGCGCTTACAACCAAGAGCAGATCATGGGTTTGGGTTTAGGGTTTAGGGCTCAGGGCTCAAGGTCAAGGGTCGAGAATTTACTGAAGGGTTATTCGAAATCTCAAGAACCCTCGCTCAGGTTGAAATTGCTTTCCGTTCCACAACTGAAGCCACGGTCAGAAACGGCTTGAGGAGCCTGTTTTGTCGCATCTGGCGCAGTAGCTTCGCTTCGGCAGAGAGTTCAGACATTGCCAACTCGCAGGATTCGCCATATTATAAGCGAAAGGCTCGCCAGGATAGAGGTGAAACGGTTCGCAGAACTTATGTCGCATGAGCTGAAGGTGAACCTGCGACTTCTGTTCTCGTAAAGATGATGGGGAATGCAGCTCTGCACAGGAAAAGCCATCCATGATTGATTGTCACCACTGCATGCGTCCGCGTAGTGAAGCTCCTCAATCATACCACCTTTGCATGCCAGCATGCGACTACGGGGCTCATCGCAGACACCAAGAATCAGGGCATTGGTTTCCATAGGGCTGCCAGAGCACCCTTCTGAAGCATACACCTGTTCTACGACGGCCTCATGCAATCTCAGAGTCCACTGCGTGTAGCGAGATTCGTTGTTGCTTTCCGACGCTTCCTGGTCGAGAACACACTCGCCAATCGGCACAACCTCACTGCGGATCATCGTTCCGCTACATGAGACGTCCGAAGTCTCATAATATGTGTACACAATCGTTCGGGAGTTCAGCCTCACGTGAAAGTTTGGCGGGCTTCTGCAGACCCTCGCCATGTCCCTCACGGCGGCAGCAGTACTGCTGCCGTCATCGCATTCTTTGGAAGTAAATATTTCACGAATCGCAAAAGGCACAGGCCGTGCCGTGGCAACAGATGCCAGCATGATGGCATTGGCATGGTGCATCATGCATTGGCTACGTGAAAACTGCAACAAGCATGGGACTGAATGGAACTCTGAGTAATGAACTTGCAAGTTGTAAACGTACCCCAAACCTATAACTGCACCTAGTCTCCTAGTGTGAGGATCTCCAAGTCAAACAGCATCGATACTAACTCTCTTACGGCACGCCTGGAGAGATGCGATGCAGCCAAGAGATCGCAAGCATGGGCAGCAGTTTGGGTTGAAGACTGGTTGGGGGATGTTGAGGGAACGTGTGTTCGTGAGGGTGTTTGGCGCTTCAGCGTACCCGTTACTTTGGTCGCAGGACCCTGCTCTTGTTTCTGAAGACCAATACGAAGTCCACTTTTCAACTTGCAGCCCCTCTTTGAACACCAAGACCAGCATCTTGACCCTGCACAACATGTGAGCTTGAATCGCGCGCGCTCAAGAGTACGTGCATGCAGGCCAAAGCAAACCACGTAACCCATCTTCAACAAAACAATTCATAAGCTTCCAGACCCACAGCTCCAAGCTCCATAAGCCCCCAAGCCATGCCTGATCGCACGGCCAAACCCGCGCACCGTGGCTGATCAACCTGGAACAACATCGTCGCAAGAACAACCCCCAAGGAATACGCCATATGATTTAGGGAAGCGGGTATCCCGAAAAACAAAAAAACTACAAGCGCAACACGTGAGCTTTCTTCACTTTGATCCACCATGTCCATGCAGGCAAAACGAGAACCCACATTCACGTGGGGGATTCCCGAAAATTGGGGTACCGTTTTTGGGGTTCCTTGAAACGGATCATATAGTATTTTGGGGTATATAAGGGGTACCCCTATTTTCGGAAATCCCCACATCATCTTCACCGCATCAGAACCAACCTGTGCGATTGTGCCCGGCTGCAGCTGAGCCCCCTCCCTCAAATACCACCCCCCAAAGCAAAATCGGGTCCGACATGGAGAGTATCCAAACTCGTGCAGGGTCCATTCGGCCAGAAACTGTAGCACTGGAGGGTCCGGCCCAAAAAAGGGAGGGTTTAAACTTTAGATGAAGGGATCGCTGAGTTTGCGTCAAGCGTCATGGTCAACTGCTGGCAGGGACAAAGAGCGCAGCCATGCATTTTTGCTGGCCCAGCGCTAGGTATCTCCGTGTGATGATGGCTCCGTTTCTGCCAGATAAACCTGTGTTGCAGACGAAGGAAGATGTGACAAATCCGATGTCGACGTCTCGCTGAACCACTCCGCTCAACAAGAAGAGCTCGAGGATTCAACAACCCAATGAGGAAATGGCACGGCCCTCGGCGTAAGCCTACCTTACTCACTCTGAACTCCAGGAAGGAAGGGCCCACCCCAAGGATGCCACCAGAAACATAAACCCTAGCGAACAAAAGCTCAAGAAGCTTCCCGAGGTATCTTGTCGCTCTTAGTCTGGCACGGCACTCAGTGACCGGCAAACTTACACGCCCCGATGCTACCCAGCGCATGCTCCCTCTCTGTTGCTGCATCCTTTAGACTTTATGAATGGGGCTTCTCGGCGACGAGAGCGCCATGGCACTCTTGGGTCATGCGACTTTTCTATGCTGCACGAGTGCTTCTCTTTGCTTCTCTCCCTTCTTTTTATTCCCTCTCTCTCTCTCGCTCTCGCGCTCTCTGGCTCTCTCGCTCGCTCTCGTTCTCTCTCTCTCTCTCTCTCTATCTCTCTATCTCTCTATCTCTCTATCTCTCTATCTCTCTCTCTCTCTCTCGCTCTCTCGCTCTCTCGCTCTCTCGCTCTCTCGCTCTCTCGCTCTCCCCCCCATTCGTGCTCTCTTCTTCTTCTTCTTTCTATTCTTCTTCTTCTTCCGGGCTTGAGGGGTAGGAAAGGTGCCCCTACCGCTCGCATGCAGGCGTGCCCTTGTGACGCGGAGAAACTCAGCGTGATACTTCAGTATCCAGGGAACTCTCTCTCTCTCTCTCTCTTGCGCACTCGCTTGCTTTGCGCGCTGGCACTTACTGTCCCGCCTCATTTGCTTCCGACAGCAACCTACTTCGGGGGCATCTTGAGTGCGGTGCAACCTACAGAGGCCAGCCGCTGCAGACCTCACACTAACACACTTCAGCAGCTTCTGCAATCAGTTATTGACCCAGAAACCCCAAACCCAAAAGAATATAAGAAGGGTGGCATTTTGACGATCTCCACATTCTTCTGACGGCACGCATACCTTGGCATGTCCCGAGGCTAAAGGCCAGTTCTGCAGAGGAACTGAATGTCAAATGACGCATGGACGCATGGAGCAGTACATTTAGTGAGGCTTCCAGTCTGATTTTGACACTTCTGCAAGCTAAGAAAATAGTAGAAGAACTGCAAGGAAAAGCAGGTGACTGTAGACATATAACTGTGTATGTATGTAGGTATGTGTGTATATATATATATATGCGTAGACATTGTACACACACATATATACTACATACATATATATGTAATACGAATCTCTTTCGAAAGCTGTACCCCAGCCTGCCAAACACACAGACCGCAGGCAGGGTATGCAGGCCTATCCAAGTTTCTCCTCATGGAAAATCGTCGGTTCTTGTGCCTCCTGGCACCCCTGTGCTCCGGCAGATATCTGGCCTTCTATGCCCAGCAGGCTAACGCCGATTGCGCCCAAGGGAGGCTTCGGGATTTGGGGTTTAGGAGCAACTGGTCGTAGTGACACAGTTGCTCAATCAGTGCCAAGATAGGCAGCCCTGGATACTCGACGACACTCGACCACGCTCAAGCAGAACCGACAACCCAAAGAACTCCGCAAACCTGCATCAGAAGCCCTGCAAATCTTCAGAAGCCGAGGCGATCCAAGGGGCATGATGGGCGTCGCCCCCTGCGAGTTCCTGGGGTTGATGTTGGCCTGCGCTGTTCCCATGGGCTTCTGATGCAGGTTCCGGGCTCAAGGGGAGAGCTTCGGACAGCTCCAAGACCCATGGAACCCGTAAAGCGCCCCACCATAGATCAGGCTGAATTTGAGGGTTTAGTACACCCTCGGCCCAAAATGGTCATTTCAAGATTCACGAAGTCACAGACGCTCTGACAACAGGCATCATTTCAACCTTCCCTTTAACATCCTGTACATGAACCCCTAAACCCTAAACCCTAAACCCCAAACCCCAAACCCTAAACCCTAAACCCTAAACCCTAACCATGAAACCAAGCCCGACACCATGAGACTGGCCTTTGCCAATATCAGGGACTCGATGATCGGAACACAGCCCTCCTTGCAACGGACAAAGATTGGAAGATTGGAAGCTTGAAGAGTTGCCAAGGTTTGCTTGTCAGACATTGCGCTTTGGAGTTTGCGGTGGGTCTGGGCGTTCTGGGACTTGAGTTTAACCTGCAGGTTTAGTGGCATGTGGTTTATGTGCTTCGGCATTGTTCTGTTGGAATTGAAGTGGCATTAAGGTTTGGGGGGAGGTTGAGCTTCGGTTTTGGAGTTAAACTCGTAGCAATAGAGCAGGATCTGATAATCAACGACGGAGGGTTTGAGGCTGTGGGGCGGACTTGAAGCAACCCTTACGCCCTGACCGCAAAAACTGTTTCCCAAGTGCTCTGGATTATAGCCCTGAGACATGTCCAACAAGTCGATGTGCTTCACTATGGATGTTCTCTGGGCAATACTGCGATTAGGCATGAGAGCTCTTTATTGGTTGGGATTTCTTTTACAAATTGTGCATAAAGTGTAGTTGTTGAAAGAAACTATTGTTAATCAGCTTTTCCGAGGCAAATCTAGCTTTCTAGGCACAAGTCGTGCCTGTTATTCAAGATGTGCTTTTCCAAGCTGCTCATGAGCAAATTAAGTTTTTCTGCGTATAGATGCAATCTCATTAGTAGCAATGAAAATCATTACAATGAACTTTGCGTATCTCGAATTTTGTCTAGCAATACTTAATGTAGTTTCAACTACTTGTCGTGTGGCATTGATTGCGAATGAGGCTTAGAAGAGTGTCGGTGGGACCTCTTAAGCAATTTCCTATTTAAGTGCAATTTCAAATGAAACCCGGGAGGATTTGTTAGGGTGTGGGTTTAAAATACAAAATCCAAACGAAATTTCATCACGAATAGGGGCCAGAGGAGGATTTCAAAGGGTGTGGCCTTAAGTAGGCAAATATAGATGTCTCAATAAACAGTATTGCGAATGAGGCCAGAGGATTTCCCGAAAAAAATATCTCTGAGGGTGTGGCCCTTTAATTAGATTCTAAATATCAATTTGATGTGGCCGAAGGGCTTTCCGACATTTGGGGATAAAACGATCTATATATATATATATAGATATATATATAGATATATATATATAGGTGTATAGATATATATATATATATATATTATTATTATTATTATACAAAATGTGCACATGCATTGTTCGGCGTCCCTGCTGGTCCTGTGGCAGACCTGCTGAGTCTGTGGGCATGTCGCAAACCTTGGCCGACTGGAACCATCACAGGAACATCTGGTGGCCTGTACAAAAAAACCGACTCCCCAAGCCCAGGTTTAGGGTTTAGGGTTTAGGGTTTAGGGTTTGGGGTTTGGGGTTTGGGGTTTGGGGTTTGGGGTTTGGGGTTTAGGGTTTAGGGTGGACGCCTCGGGGGACCACGCAGGAATTCGGGAAGCAGATTCAGTACATGTCAGGCCGAGAGAACTCAGGAAACCAGGAAAAGACACTACGTATACCCAGCACCCAAAACCCTGAACCCAACACATTAAACCCTTATTTCAGCCCCCGCCAGAGCCCCTCCGTAACACCTTAGACCGAAACACTACAACCTCAACCCCTCAGACGTCTACCCAGAGCCCTGAAAACCTAACCCCAAATTCTTCACAGGCTCTTCAGGCTCCTACTTCAAGCACCTTAAACCTGCAGCCATACGGTTTCCTGAAACGTCCGTCCGCTAGATGCCTGAAATGTCGAAGTCCAGTCTCTGAATTTCCGGCTGAATGTCGGGGCTTGCTTCCCGAATTCAAGGGTTTAGGGTTTAGGGTTGAGGGTTTAGGGTTGAGGGTTTAGGCTTTAGGGTTTAGGGCCTGAATTTTGGCTTTGCTTCCTGAACGAATCTTCGTTCAGTTTATGAAAGCTCTCACGCTGAAATGTAGCCCCTGGGCTAGTGAGCTCAGTTTTAACTGGAACGGCTTCCACTCAGCGCAGGACAGTCCAGGACAGAGCAGCTGTAGGCTTGCTTTGAAAGAAATGTTTCCGAGCGGCCGCGTGTAGGAGTGTGGAGAAGCGCACGAATCCGCCATGCTCCTGCAGATGCTATGTTATCCCTGACACCCTGAACCTGAAACCCTGAACCCTACAACCCCTCACAGTTGCCTGATGGGTGTAGTTGAAGAGGATGATAATGCGCAATCACAACGGACTACTCCACACAATTCCCTCATCATTTATTTCCCCATGCACGGCCCCAAATTAAATGATTGCAACAAGGGCTACGAGGCTGTACTTGGTGTGATAAGCATGGAGCTTCATGTCTGGAGAAGCTGCACCCTGCTTCAGTCCCTTTCAGCCCTAAAGCACACCCGCGCCTCCCGGAGTGCCATGTTCACAGAGACGCCGCTGAGAACCAGCTCTGACACCTCGAAGCAACTCGCACGATCGTGGAAGGCAGGTGGGCAAGGCTTTAGGGGCTTACGGGCGGGGATTTTCTGCAGCTTGATACAGAGTGCCACGGGTTGGGGCGGCCTGAGAAGTGAGTGCCTGTTGTGTCAAAGCCTCCAGGGCCTCCCCAAACACACACGAAAACTTCAATCCCCAAGTCACACGGCCCTGGGCTGGGCCGGAAAGGTTTGTCGATTTGTAGTCCTGAAGCCTACAACTGCCATCGTGAATCTTTAAAGGAGCTCCAGAGTGGCATGTGTCACGCCTATAACACTGCTAGGGTCAGCAGACAACGATGAATGGAATTGAGCCCACTGCTACAGACAACAATGAATGGCTTCGAGCCCACAATCCCAGGACCCGTTGAATTCCGGACATGCGTGTGTTGTTAAGCTTTCCTGGAATCGTTGGGCCCCTCCGGGTATTGATCTGGTCTCCCACATTGGGTTCCTTCATGCCATGCGATGTCGGCGAGGCTTTTGAATCTCCTTGTGTGGGCAGCCTGTGCACAAGGGAAACCCCTAAACCCGAGACCCGGTCCTTGCTGAGCAACTACTTGCCCTAAACCCTAAACCCTAAACACACGTACATGAACCATCCCTAAACCCTAAACCCTAAACTCTAAACCCTAAACCCTAAACCATCAAGAACTTCAATTTCCATTTTGCCCAAGTACACGAACCTGAATCTCAACTCAAGTCCCAAACCTGCAATGCTCTCGACGCCCTGGGTGCCTGGCCTTGGCGACATCTCTGTTCCTTTGTCGCTCTTGCAACAACTGCTTCCGGGCTTGGTGCTTGAAAGACGTAGGATTCTATCAAGTTCGATGGGGCTTTGGGGTGTTCTGAACCATTTCTCTCAAACTATTCGGTCGGCGTGCTTTACTCTCGTGCGGTCGCATCGGCAGGCGCAGCACTTTCAAACAGCGCACCCTTTCATGTGCTCCCAAAACTACTGCTGTTGAGCGTAAATAGAAGCGAATGGTTTGGGTGGGTATGGTCACACGACTACAAGTAGTAAGGAACGCTTGAGCGCGTCTCGAACCGTCAACAACACTTGCGCAGCATGTTGTACAAAGAAGCACGAACACTGTCAAAATATGCAGTGCTTTCGGCATGGTCGCCAAATGACATGGAACTTATTCTCCCTCCAGCCTCCCCCCGCCCTCCCCACTAAACAAGGGAAGCACCAGCGAAAATCGCCCCTTCCAACTACTCCCCTGGCTGTATGCATGCTGTTGACCCAACACAGTCCTCTCAACTCTCAGCCTAGATCTTGCACTTGTGACCAATCGAACAGCCTGCTCATACCCTCGCTTCAACCTGAAGACCGAAACACGGAAACTGCTCCTCGGTGCCACCAAGATTCAGGACACACCGAGCCAGCTCAGTGAACGTCCCGCCTGCCGGAAGCAGGTGGCTTGGGTCATAGGGCGGTTTAGGGTTTAGGGTTTAGGGTTTAGGGTTTAGGGTTTAGGGTTTAGGGTTTAGGGGCGCCTTCAAGCCGAACCTCTAGTCCTGATCCGTGCATAGAAGTAGAAGCCAAAACTTGCCTAAGCTTTTAACCATGCTCTTGCAACCAGCCAACCTTCTAAGCCCCGAAACCTACACCTGTATGGTCCATGTACATGTTCGCATCTATTCTTGCGGGGGAAGAATCGAGACGAGGCATGTATACAAGGTTTAGGTTGCGGGCCGGGTTCAAGGTACATGGCGTAGGCTCATGATGGAGGGTTGTTCATGTCCTAAGCCCTAAACCCCAAACACTAAACCCTAACCCTAAACCCTAAACCCTAAACCCACCATTCGCAGCCACAGCCTGGATCCCGGCATGAAGCACTCTTGTCACCCTCGCACTCCTCCGTGGCCTGGTTTGGTGGCTGCCAGAGTGGGATTAGGGTTTAGGGTTTAGGGTTTAGGGTTTAGGGTTTAGGGTTTAGGGTTTAGGGTTTAGGGTTTAGGGTTTAGGGCTATAGGGTTTAGGGTTTAGGGTTTAGGGCTTAGGGTACTTTTGAGGTTTAAACAGCCTCGCCTATGTTCGGGCAGACGGCATGATGCTTTTCGTCTGGAACACGGTGGCTGAGACACTTTGACTCAGGCTTCGGAAAAAGATGGGTCAGACTGCTTCAACTTTGCTCATATTCTCTCACAGGAGTGATCACAACCTCTGGATGCTCCAACATGCCCAGATCTCCAACCGTGCAAATATGAGGGCCCCTGAAGGAGGCTGAGCAAGAAACGATGAAGATAAATGCCTGAGCACTCAAGAGAACTCGAGTGCGCACGTCAGCTGAGTAAGCGCTTATCATCCGTGTGTAGTTGTGTAGTTGGCCACATGCAGTTGAAAGGGACACAAGCGGGAACGCATCTGCTGGTGTTGCAAAACCTGGGATTCCCTTCTTGCAAGGCAGCGGCAGCCCGTCCGCGCATCTCCGTGTTGGCGGCCACGAGATCGGAGCTACGGTGTTTCCTCGCCTTGGCTTAGCTCCCATGCGCATGTGGGATGGTGACCCTGCTTTCACACATCCGGGTCGTCCTGACGTATCGTCGTGCAAGTGTACAGAAACACACAAACAGAGAGAGAGAGAGAGACACACACACACACACACTCTCACACACACACACACACACACACACACACTTACACACTTACACTTTAGCTTTCTTACCTTGGGATTCGAGCTTTGGGCTGGATGCAGAAGTCCCGAAGATGTAGGGGTCTGACTGCAGGCGCGTGTTGCAGTTGTTGTCCAGGAGCCGAAGATCCCCAATCCGGTATTTACCCAAATGGTGCAAATTGTTCCGTGAACTGAACTTGGTACCCTGGCAAGTCGCATCATATCAACTGGAACGAATGGGGCACAGAGCGGATAGTATGGGCCAGCGATTGCTAAGCCACGATTCGTTCGCCGACAAGTCCGAGTTCGGCTAAACGCCGGAACACCAGCCAGACGTTCAAACTGGAACCCTAAACCCTCAACCCTCAACCCCCAACCCTAAACCCTAAACCGCGGAATCTCGCATGTGTAAACCTCGAAGTCAGCCGAACATTGCGTTCAAAGGTGCTTGCAGCTCCTGGGTCAAGGCCTGTAGGCTGGCCAGGAGGTTCCTGGGCAGCTGGGTGCAGTTCTTGTGTGGGGAGGTGGTGGTGGGGGGGGGGGGGGGGGAAATGGGTACTCCTTGAGTTCGTGTGTTCATTCCGAAGTTTGTTTACCAAGAATATCTTGTGTCCGTCGAAACAGTGTTTGCTCGTTACAGACTGGGCTTTTCATGTCAGCTCAGTGTGCGCGTTTGGTTGCAGTAGTTTAGCTCTTTGAACTGAAAGAGCAGATCTAGCTCAAGCATTTCGATGTCGCTACCAGTTGACTTGTGCATTGTATCTGGCACTTAGTCTTATCCAATTGCAATCTTAATCTAAGTTTATGAAAATGCAACTGCTCAGCTAAGCCAGTTTAATTATTATGTGCAAAGAACGAGTTTTGCACTTTCAGTTACATGTTGATCTGGCCTGGATCTGAAGCCGCTTGAACATGTAAGTTTGCGTGTTGGTGCTACGCCTTGCCATGTTTGAGCAGGTGCTCAATTCAACATGTGCGATCTCGCTCCAGGCACATGATTGAACATCCCAACATTCCTTAAGCTTGGTCAAGTTGCTCAGTCCAAAGGGTGTGTGTTGGAAGCAGACAAATAATTACAACAAACACAGCAATGCGCATAAGACAGTTCGACAAGTTACAGATGCGTCCTTTTGCAGGTAACAAGCGCTTCTTCTGAAGCATCTGTCAGGACAGCTTAAGCCCGCATTCAACCCATACCTAAACTGGCCTTGGAACCCTAGCAAAAAAAATCAATTATCTGTTTCTGTTTCTTAGGAAGTATAGTACCCAAACTTACAAAAAAAAAAGTATATATATATATATATATGAGTTACAGTACCCAAAAACTTAAACACAATCTTCCTAAGATGCTCGGTGCCATTGTGCATCCCAGGGTCTGTTTGCTGCGACTTCGAGGCAAGCGCTTTGGGGCCGGCACCGGTGCCAGGAGACTGAGTTCCAGGAAAATTTTTGGGGTTTCCGGAAATAGGGTACTTAAATTAGGGTCTAGGGTTTAGGGTTTGAAATTTCCAGGAAATTTTGGGGTTTCCGGAAAGAGAGGTACTTAGGGTTTAGGGTTTCCGGAGATAGGGGTACCTTCTTGGGGTCCTTGCAACGTATCTTAAGGGCATCCTACTATAGACTATTTGGGGGTCTACATTTTGGGTCCCCATATTTTCGCAAACTCCCTTGTGAATCTCTGCCATGTGCATAAGCGGGAACCAGACAGGTTGCTCAGACGTCTTTGGAAAGTAAACCCTAAACCCTAAACCCTAAACCCTAAAGGGTGTGAGAGTCGAGGTTGTTCGTTTGGAGTTTTGCTCTCTCGGCTTAGACTCAAGGCTTCCAGGTTCACACGCCTTCGCCCATACCATACTACTGTAGGTCACCCGACCTCCTGGCCTCTTAAAAAGCATCTGCCGCGAGTTCTCAGATCGGAGGCTCCAAAACTCTGCGCGGGAGCGCTGTTTGGAGCCTTTATGTGGGTATGCCTACTGCGTTGGAAGATGGGGGGCCTTCAAAGCCTGCAGCTGAAAGCCCTGCAGCGCTGCCACTTGCACAAGGGCTCAAGTGGTTTAGGGTTTAGGGTTTAGGGTTTAGGGTTTGGGGGAGTCTTGTCTAGGGCTGTTTGATGACTTCGGCCTCGCCCAGCTGCGGGGAAGGATGGGGGACGCACAAAACAGATTTAGGGTCTAGGGTTTAGGGTTTAGGGTTTAGGGTTTAGGGTTTAGGGTCATGACTGGGCTTGTGTCAGGCACGGTATGTTTAACAAGTAAGAACAGCAAGGACATGCAAACCTGAGAAAGGGCGCGCCACCAGAGCCTACGAGTGCTTCAGACATTGTTCCATGTGGTGGTCCACCATCCTCCAGGCAAGAACCCGATCAGCTCAACCCTGCACTAACAAACCCTAAACCCTAAACCCTAAACCCTAAACCCTAAACCCTAAACCCCGACCCTAAACCCTAAATAACACTCCGGAAGGCCCCCCCGAATCCTCGACTAGGGCTTCGGCGCAGAGTGGTGCGTTGCTGCTTTCGAGCTGTTTCGGGCTGCTGGCGGTGGCTTCAGGGCCTCTCGTGACAGGGGGCTTCAGTTGTTCCGGGGTTTAGGATTTAGGGTTTAGGGTTTAGGGTTTCGGGTCCGTTAGACTGTAAATCACTTTGCCCCCCTAGAAACAAGGAGTTCTGTAGGGATTCAGTGCGTACCAGGAGCTTCCGAAAGGTATCTGGATTGGTTTAATAACCCAACTCCCCAGCTTGTCCCTTGAAAGATTTGCAAGCCACGGTCTCTTCTTGCGGAACTCCGGGAAATGTCAACCCAACGGTAATGCTCAGTCCCTCCAAGCTCTCAACATAAGACTCTCCCCTTTATGGAGGTTTACGATAGTAGGGCTACCTTATTGGGGTCCTTGCGGGTATATTTGGGGTCCCTTATTTCAGTAAACTCCCTTGAGCAAGGGGAGCTTTAACGGCAAATAATTGTCGGCACCTGTCGTGGCAACTGTAAGAACTGTTCCTCTCCAGGTGAACCACCCCTAAACCCTAAACCCTAAACCCTAAACCCTAAACCCTAAACCCCTCTCATCCGCAACCCCCAACTTTAAACTTAAATTCCACTGCTTTCCTGCGAGGATGTGCCCTGCTGCGCCGCCGTGACAGTGACCTGAATGCCGTCGTCAGCCTGCCGGAATGGTCAGTTGGGTGTGGGGTTAGGGTTTAGGGTTTAGGGTTTAGGGTTTAGGGTTTAGGGTTTAGGGTTTAGGGTTTAGGGTTTCGGGTTTGGGGTTTAGGGTCTAGGGTCTAGGGTTTAGGGTTGGGCGTCTAGGGCAACTGGGTTGACAGCGCTTCGCATCTTGCCGAGAAGCTCGGGTTCCAAGTATCTGAAGGTTAGTGAACGTTCGCGTCAACCGGGGTTTAGGCTTCGGGTCCACCTGATCCCACACACTTGGAACAGCTGTAAGGCACCCGAAACCCTAAACCCTGAACCCTAAACCCTAATCCCTAAACCCTGAACCCTAAACCCTAAACCCAGACACTTGGAACAGCTGTACGACAGAAGCAAACCCCGATCCCAACCCGTACCGCAGCCCCAAATTGCGGCTCCTGCTTGGCGGCCGCTTTCTCGGCATTGCCCTCCCCACCTGGTTTAACCATAAACCTTAAGGTTCATCCTAACTCATATTACAGGTGCCTTGATAAATGGAATAGGGTTTTGGGAGTTGTATATGGGGACCATAAGGGAAAACTAGTAGTTATTCCGACCCCTTATTACAGCGGTTCAGCGGTTCGGGGCTTGGCAGACCTGCTGAGGAATTCCCTTCGGCTTCAGACCTTCCGGGGCCCAACTGTGGAAATTCATGCGAGCAAGTCGTGATTGAACCATGAGCAGCTCAGGCCCAAAAAGGGCCAAACGAGACTACTTATCTTGCTGAAGAGTCTTAGGCTACTTATCTTACTTAAAAGAGTCTTGGCTTCCTGACGCGGCTATCAACCCTGAACCTAGAGACGTCGTCCTGGATTGCACAGGTAGGTAAGGGACTGGTCGCCTCAAACCCAGCCCTCCTCGAAGACCACATAAGACCAGAAATGCTCGGACGCCCATATGAGCAGAAGAGCACCGGATAAGATTGCGAGCATGCCCTGAAGGACACTCCTCCTTGATCAAGAAACTCAACGTAACCGACTGGTCTCTTCCCCGGAGCTGTCCTCTGAGCTGCAATCTTGACTGTAAGTCTGAAACAGCACCCCGCACAACGCCGGGTTCGAACGGAAAGTGGGCCCCCTGCAAACCTGCAAACGAACGTTCGAAGACGCCACACTAAAGAGGATGATGAACCACCCTAAACTCTACACCCTAAACCCTAAACCCTAAACCTTAAACTCCCCCCCCCCCCCATTGCCAGAAGTCCGGACCTTCGCCTTTCTCGTCCGAGGGAATCATCGAGGGCTGCACATCCACAAGAGTTGTCAGGGCTTGTCAGGCGCTATACAGGCAACGCGAAAGGGAAGCAGGTATCCCAAAGACTTCCTTAGAACAAATATGATGTTTTGGGATGGCATTCTTGATTCAATCTGTTAAGGGCACGGGGCGAGGTTTTTTAAAGGACCCTGGCAGGATCGGGCTGGAACTTGAAATTCTTTATAGGCTATACAGCAGGTAATTTCCAAAACTGTTCTGCGACTTCGTGTCTGGACGTTTTCGATTCAACTTAGGCGATTAGGATGTAGGATCCAGGGCAATTGTGACAGCCGTTGCTTGCGAACGTTGGTTCATAAACCGCCCCCGATATTGTTGACTTTGCTCTGTTCGGAGCTGTCGGATGTGGAATGGGGCAAAAGGGAAGGGAGTGTTGATAGAGAGTCTTGGGGGGGCAGGTCAAGTACCTTGGGCTTGGCAACTCAACACCCCGGACTTCCGAGATGACTAAGTTATTCTCAAAGCAGCAGCCTGCCTGTCTGGACTGGGGTAGGGAAGACGACATGCTCAAGCCATCATTGCTGTCCTGCAGAGGCAGCAACTTCGCAACTTCGCAACTTCGCAACTTCCTCAACTGTGCCCACCAAGTCCCCACTTCAAGGAGCCACTTGGGGGTTTCCGGAACGTAGGGGTACCTTATTGGGGTCCTCGTAGCGGAATCTTACTACTATTTGGGGGTCCAAATTGTCGTGAACCTCCACGTCACCGGCAACAGCCATGCAAAAACCCCATTTCACATCTTGGGGCCTCTCGAGGTCTGAGACAAAATATTGTGCAAGGGCACCCCCTGGAAAACTGGGCTGTGGTTTTGGGGTTTTTGGGTTTAGGGGTTTAGGGGTTTTAGGGTTTAGGGTTTAGTTTAGGAGCTTGCCATTCAGTACTTGGCGGTTGACCTACTTATCTCAGCAGCGCAAGAGTGACATCTGAAGCCATAACACTCCAGAGGTTGCAAGCTGGAGAGACCAAAGACCTCTTAAGAGATGGAATCCCAAATCCAATGCTGGAGTCCTCTGCTGCATCTGCCTCAGCTCGGTTGTCCACGAACGGAACCCATCCCTGAACCCCTAAAGTTCAACTCCGCACGCATTAAAAGTCCAAAGGGCTTGGGTTTGGGAATTCCATGCCGTAACGGCTGGTCGGGTAGCTTCGTCTCATGGTTCACACGGTTCCCAGCTGGGTCCGACTCCTACTGCTCGACGCCCTCAGCCTCTCAAAACCATCGAGGCCACCATTGACGCAATGGGGCCGCTTGACACAGGCCAAACTCTAATGACCTGCCTTTCTTCCTTCAAGGAGGTATGCTGCCATGACAGGCTGCCACCCCTAGTTTCTGTCCTAAGCACTCAGCTGGCAATGCTGTAGACCATGGCATGCTCTCAGAGAAGGGTAACGTCTTTAAGCGTTTAGAGGTTCAACTGTCTATGATGAGCTACAGTAAAACCACTGCATAAGAAACCACTGTTTAAGAAACTGAGCCCCTAGACCCGGGAATATTGCTCGATTTGCGGTTGCCTTATAGCTAAGAAACTTAGGGTAACCTAGTGTTTTGGGGTCAGTTTCTAAAAAAAAACACTGCCCGCAACACCCCCCGGGTCTACGCCAAAAACGCGCGGGAGTCACATTCTAGAGGTTTTCAGCCCTGAAAAGCTCTAAAACGTGACTCCCCCGCGCCTCTGGCCTGACCCTACCCCAAAAACGTGTGGGAGTCACATTCTAGAGCTTTTCAGCCCTGAAAAGCTCTAAAACGTGACTCCCCCGCGCCTCTGGCCTGACCCTACCCCAAAAACGCGCGGGAGTCACATTCTAGAGGTTTTCAGCCCTGAAAAGCTCTAAAACGTGACTCCCCCGCGCCTCTGGCCTGACCCTACCCCAAAAACGCGCGGGAGTCACATTCTAGAGGTTTTCAGCCCTGAAAAGCTCTAAAACGTGTCCCCCGCGCCTCTGGCCTGACCCTACCCCAAAAACGCGGCGGGAGCCAAGTTCGGGAACCCTTCCCACCACCATTCCTTCCCGAACCCTTCCCACCACCATTCCTGAAACGAACATGGGTTTGGTCTAGTGGTATAGCGTACTCCCTTAAGAAATTAGTTTAGAAACCAAGCCTACCCTAGGCTCAAACCCCCCCGGGTACATGGGTAATGGAAACTAAGAAACTTAGTGTACCCTATCGCCGGAAGTCCGTTTTCTTATACAGCGTTTTTACTGTAGAGACCCTTGCACACTCGGACAATCTCAGAAGACTCGAATTCGAGTGACCCCTCAGCCAGGGGTCCAACTTCTTGGTGCGCAGGGTACGGCGGACTTGTGTGAGTTTGGATGGCGGTCCGTGAACGTGCTGGTTCGTACTTGCTGAACCCCGAAGACCACATCATGAGACCACTACCATTTCCGCAAGAGCGTACCTGAACTAAACGTCCCTGAACTTCCCTGAACTCTAAACCCTCAACTGAAAGAACATGCCTGGAAAGCCGACTTGAGAGCACCCCTAAGCCCTAAACCCTCAACCCTAAACCCCAAACCCTAAACCCTAAACCCCAAACCCTCAACCCTAAACCCATCTCCCCAACCGAGCGGCCATCCGTTGGAGCGTCAGAGAGGACGACGGGGACACGACAGGAGAGGAGCTGTTCACCCTGAGCATCTTTTGAAGGGCTCTTGGGTTTAGGGTTTAGGGTCCTTGAAGTTCCTTGAGGTCTCCTTCTTGAGGGGCATGTAGATTGAGAGTTTGCGGCTTTGGGGTTTACGCTTCTGAGCTCACGGCTTCGAGGTGCCAGGATATTAGATTTTGGTTGAGGGGGCGAGACATCTATCGGGCCTGCCCTTTACACGCGCTGCAGGTCAATGCCGTTCTTCGGGCTTCTACAAGAAACTTTTTCCCACACAGTTTGACGCGCATCGAAGCAGCTGTGCCCACGCTTTCTGGGGTTTGTCCAAGACACTTCTCCAAGGCATCTTCAATCTTCGAAGACAGGATCTCGAATACGGCCCATCGTCATGTCCATTCTCAATGTAAGCTCGTCTCTCTTCAATCTCCATTCCGGGAGGCCGATCTTGATTTGGAATCAGCAGAGCCCCGGATATAGGACGCATGAGTAGCACACACCCAGCTAAAGTTAAGAGCATGCGAACGCAATTTCTTACTTTTTCATCCGCGCTTCAAATAGTTCATGGCGCCTTTGCTGATACTATTGTACAAAGAAGCAGAAACAACACCCTACATTTGGAGATGAAGTGAGAAGGCGCATCTTAGTTCCAGCTCCAGCAGCAAGATTCACAAAACCAAGAATCCAAAAAACACAGGAAAAAGGGAAACCTCGAAAGCTTGTTCAGGGATTGAAGAACACTTTTCAGTGAAGTGGGCTCTCTTTTGGCAGCTAAGCAGCGCCCGTTGACGACTTCGCTGGCCCTCCTCGCCGCGGGGCAAGAGTTAAAGTGCAAGAGGGATGGTTCTTTAGGGTTTAGGGTTTAGGTTTCGGGTTTCGGGTTTCGGGTTTCGGGTTTCGGGTTTCGGGTTTCGGGTATCATGTTGCACCAGCCTACCAGCTACCGCAAAGAAGGGCTGGTTGGATGTGTTTTTGCGTGTGAGTATGACGATGGTGCTGCCGCACCATTGCAACATAGAGCAGAAGTTGGCAAACGCTTCTCGGAGGGCACAGGGGTTCCTCAGGAGTAGAAGGTTTCTACTGCCCGCTGTCAGAACTCGAGTAACTCTACGAAGCGAAGATCTTGGGCCACTAGCAAAATTACTCTTTGGTAGCTCAGTTCGTCCCAGCAGTCTCACACGGCTATGCCACCCATATTATGTCCAAAGCCGACATTCGAACAACGAGCCAGATATAGGCCCAAATATACCCAAAAATACGAGAATCCTGATTATTCTTATTTCTCTCTTTTTTTATTTCCCCCAAAAAAGGTACCCCCATTTTCGGAAACCCCCATATACCCAGCACCCACGCAGACCAAAGCTCCGACAGGCCAGTCAAACCTCGCCCTGAACAGGAGCCTCCGCGCGAAGCAGTAGGAGATCCGCAGATCCCGAGAAGCGTGCATGTGCAGGCTCGGATTTGGTGGAGCCGAGGCGGAGGCACCTCCAAGCAGAAGATTCGGACATTAGAGCGCGATCTTCGGTTTGACAACTCGCTGGGATGCGACTGGCCACCCCGGTTTTGAAACACGGAACTGCCCTCCCTAAAGTTGTCGCTAGTCATTGAAGAAGTGCTAGTTTTTTTGGGCTTGGCGATGTGAGATTCAAGGTCCAGGGTGTCTTGAACTATGAGGGGTGGGACCATGTGACGTCCACTGTGCTGGCAAAGAGGTGTTGCAGACATAGACTCCACATGTTGCCCAATGTCTCAACGCTTGACACCCTACTCCACATGTAGCCCAATGCCTTCAACAGTTGACGCCCTCATGTGCCCAAGGGCCATTTAGCAACCACGACAAGACAACAAGCAAACGGAGCCGGCTTTGCTGATATCGCTGAAGAGCTCGCTGGTTGAGCAACACTAAAAAGCAAACCAGCAAACAATCGACAGTACAACCGAGCTGCAGGGCTTTAGCACTTTAGCTCCTTTGTTTGGGAGCAGAGGTTGTCTGGAATGTCGGACTGCTGCGAAGTTTCGCTCTCCGGTGTTTGTATTGGGCAGATCCGGAGCCACAGGGTCCTGCTCAGAGTCCGTCTTCCATTTCTTGTACACTTCTTGGCAACATCTGCACCAACGCATTCGCCACCGTGACGCCACATGATTGCTTAGCTGGATGGCTACACAAGCTTCTTGACAGGCGCTTCGTCAAGCATGTGCAAGGACGAGGGCGCTGCTCTTCTGTCATGCCCATACTTCGGCATGCAGAAGATGCCGGGTGTTTTCTTCCTCTTCCCGGCCAACTTCGCATTCTCTGCTGCCAGTGATGTGGCTACTGAAATGGCAAGCCAGGGCTTGATGCTCAAAATGAGTTGCTGCTGGACCAGATGCAGCTGGCGTCTTCGATATCTCAGACCTGTCTCATACATAAGACCTGAAGCTTCGAGCTTCCCGAAGGAGGGTTTTGTAGGATTGACTGTGCTTTCGGGGATGCGTATGATACTAATCCACGCACGGCATGTCAACTTGAAGGTCCGCCTATCTCAAGACACTGTATTGTTTGCGGAGAGAAAAACTTTGTCAGAATGCCGTGCGCGGTTCGCGATTTGGATGTGCATACGGCAAGTAGGTTTGGACGAAGACAAAGGCTCCGCCGTTATCCTACACCGGCCTTTGCCCAACGATGCAGCTCACTGTCTTCAAACCGCGCACCTTGACCTGCCTTGAACCTTGAAGACTGATACCCACACTTCCACCAAAAAAACCGAACGCCCAAGCCCGATGGAACCCTAAACCCTAAACCCTCAACCCTAAACCCTAAACCCTAAACCCTTAAACCCTAAACCCTAAACCCCAGAACCGCGAGAGGCCTTGGAGTGTCGGGATCATCCCCAAGGCTGTTCTGCCTCAGCGGCCCTGGTCGATCGCCAGCCTCGGCCTTTTGGGGGCTGAGGGTAGGTAACCTGGGTGCAGACTCGGGCCCAAAAACAAAACTCATGTTTTTTTTTTTTTTTTTTGGGGGGGGGGGGGGGGGGGTGGGGTGTCTTCTGTCCTTTGACACCTCTCTCATGCATGCACAGTGATGCTCTGCTGGGTCAAGAGTGGAAGTGGAACCATGTTTGCGTACTGTGCAAGGCCAGAAGGAGAACGAGGTATGAACTCACAGCTAAGTGCTGTGCTGCAGATTTACACAGATGCGTGCATCTAGACCATGAAGCCGCGGGGAGAGAGCGAGAGAGAGAGAGGGAGAAGAGAGATAGAAGAGAGATAGAAGAGAGATAGAAGAGAGATAGAAGAGAGATAGAAGAGAGAAAAGAGGGGAGAGAGAGCGAGAAAAGAGAGAAGGGAGAGAAGCAAGACAAGAGAGAGAACAGAGAGAAGAGAGAACGAGCGCGCGAGAGAGAGCTGAAGAAGCCATGAGCCAGACCTCCAACTCGCTAAGCTATTCAGGGAGTCGAGTTCCGAGTTCAGGGTTGGATGTCCGGGGGGCCTCTAGCTCATCTGCCATCGAGTCATCTTCCCCCCAATAGCCAGGCGGATCGTCGTCGTCGATGGTGGGAGGAAGCGGCGCATCCAGCAGTAACTGGGCATGGAAGGTCGCAAAGGCTCACAGCGAATGACTTCTGCAAAGAGATCCTGAAGGTGTAGAGTTCAGGGCTCCCTCCCGGCGTTGATGGCTTGGAGTTCAGTGTTTGTGGGGGGTGGAGAGCTGGATGTGAGTGTTGGGGCATAGTACCTGCAGAATGCTCAAAGGCCTCATCCAATCTCACAAAACCCCCAAGTCTACAACCCTCAAGCCGTAAACCTAACCCTAAAAACTCCGACTTAACATGCTGGCAACATCCACGCAGCGCTCTCTCAGGTGGCGGTTCCGTCACTGCGTGTTCTGCTTGAATTGCCAGATGCTAGACTTCGGAACCCTATTCCTGCTGAGTCTTTAAAGACATCAGGCCGCAACCCTAAACCCTAAACCCTGAACCCTGAAACCCTAAACCCTAAGCCCTAAACCCTAAACCCTGAGACCCTGAAACCCTAAACCGCCTAAACCCTAAACCCTGAACCCTGAAATCCTAAACCCTAAACCCTAAACCCTAAACCCTGAAATCCCTAAACCCTAAACCCTGAAACCCTGAAACCCTAAACCCTAAACCCTAAACCCCGAAAGTCTCATCCTTGCCCTGCTGGACATGGCAGGCCTGGGGTGGCCGGCACGAGACTCCGCCGGACTTCGGCGCAGGCCCAGCATCCTCCACCTCCGCCTCCTCTTCCTCCGGTTTAGGGTTTAGGGTTTAGGGTTTAGGGTTTAGGGTTTAGGGTTTAGGGTTTAGGGTTTAGGGTTTAGGGTTTAGGGCTTAGGGTTTAAAACTTAGGGCTTAGGGCTTAGGGCTTAGGGCTTAGGGCTTAGGGCTTGGGGTTTCGGGTTCTCTGTACAGGCTGCTGTTCGAGGTGAGAGAATTCGCCGATCCTGACCCGAGGAGCGTAGACTCCTGCACCATTTCCTGCCCACCCTCCCCGCCCAGGCAGTGAGTGCGCTCCCTTAATACCTAAACCCTAAACCCTAAACCCTAAACCCTAAACCCTAAACCCTAAACCCTAAACCCTCCTGCGTTGGCTCACCAGACTCGAGCTTTGGAATCAGGCCCGCCGTTTCGCTCTCCTCCGCTGTCCTCAGCGGCGAGGAGCGGAGGAGACAAAGGTGGCTAGGATCCCTAAACCCTAAACCCTAAACCCTAAACCCTAAAACCCTCTGAATCATTATTCCTGGATATGGTCCTCTTCAACCCAAGAAGGGAATATGATAGAATGTCCCAGAGGCCTACCTAGGTGAGCTTGGCGTTTCTTCGTGGGCTGTAGCTTTTCGAATCTCAAGGCCTTGCAGCCTCCTTTGGGAACCCTGAACTGAGGTTCATTTTTGGAGTTTTGACAGGGTGGGCACTGATTGCACCCAGGTCGGTACGTGCTTCGGCCTGGAGCCCAGACTTCACAAACATTGAGCGGGTTCCATGCTGCGGCATGCCAGTGGCACCATCATGACAAGTAGCTGGAAATGACAACTCGTGTGCCGCAGGGCCTTTAACTCACTGCCTTGAAAGGGACCTGCATCTGAAGGTCTGCAAGAGGTGCCAGTGCAGCCGGAACACATCTCGACCCCGCTGCTTCCCATGTCGAGCTTGGTCTCTTAGCATCCTTTCTGGCTTGCACCGCCATGCGTCCACAGGCGTACCATGGTCGCGACATTCTTCGGACACCTACAGTGTAACCGGTTTTGGAAGGTCGGGGTGCTTGCCAAGAAGCCAGAGTCTCTGAGTTGGTGCAAAGCTGAGTGGTGCTGGGCTCGAGGGTGATATTGGCTATGACCAGAAACAAAATGCGGCCTGCTCCCTCTCTTAGTTCGGGAAGGCCCTCTTGACACACTGCGCAGTACACCCTCATGGGGAACTCTATACCCATGGACATGATCTGAGCCAAGCGTGGCCAACGAGAGCGCAGAAGACGTCCTCCCAGACTCCCAAATACGTTGGAGGCTTTGGGGTCGATAGGGTCGAAGCATGAGATGATCTGAACATGGTTTCGAAAAGTATGTATTTCAAAACAAGGTCCCCGTCTCCTCATTGCAAGAAATGCCCCGCGCCATCTCCTACCTCCTCTCGGTTTTCAGGTTTACTGCTTGAAAGAGACCATGCAGAACTGAAGGCTTGGGATTGCCAGTTACAACATCCTGGGACTTCCGTTTCGTCGCATGCACAGATTCCAGGAAGCCTCCCAGCCTTCCTTGACTTCGATGGTTCCAAAGCCATCTTAACTCTAAACTTTCTCAACCGCTCCTGAACTGCCCAAATAATGCTGGCAGGTAGGTGTCGGGGTGCAAGAGCATGCTGGTCAAACACACCCCCCCTCCGGCTGCAATGTACCTTTGTGCGGCACCTCGGTTCAGGCTCTTGGGCGTCGTGCTTCAATTCAGGGCACGGTCCTGACAAGCCCTGGCACCCCACAGAAGCCCCGAAATAAGTACTGACGCCGAGGGCCTGAGAATTGGCAAAAGGCCTGCAGCGGGCAGGACGCTTCGGGTGTGGGCCTCTCTCTTTTTTCGTATCTGTCTCGAGACTGCTTGGTTTTGCCCTGCTCATGGACAGTTTATTTTGCAAGCAGCGGATTATGCAGGAGAAGCTATGCAGGCGAATGCTCCCAAAGCTGCCACCCAACCCCCCCCCCCAACCCAGCTCAGCCGGGGCACTGTAAGCCCGCAACCTCTATAGCCTCATAATGAAATCAAGATCGATTGAACTTGAACTTCATGACACCTTCACAAGATCAACCTCTGTTGACAATGCAAAGCTTTCCAGACTTACTGGGTTTCACAAGCCCCAGACAAATTTCATCATAGCAGTAGGTAGCCCAAGTAGCCCTCATGGCAGACTCGCTTCATGTTCATGACGCGTCATGGCTTCTGGGACGCATTCACGGCAGGAAGACGACAGGTCCCTGCATTCAACCCCCCAGAAGACAGTTCAGAACCAACGGCTTCTGACCTCAAATCCAAGCCACCCCTCATCACGCCCTCCTGGCCCTCCCCACCCCAAAACCTTGGGATTCGGGGCACCGCAACCCAACTTGCTTGGGGCTGTCCCCCAACTAAATCGGGCACCACATTGATATCCCACCAATTGAACCTCACAAGGCTAAACGTTTGGTCCACGCCAAATAACCCGTGAGGGCTTGATCGCCTTCTGGCCCGCAGAGCCTCGTCAACAAGGGCTCAGGAACTTGAGGCTTGAGGGCTAAGAGTTTTGGGCTTGAGGGAAGATTGCTGCAGCACTGCACATCTGCGTGCTGCAAGGCTTCCTACTCATCAAACGAACACTTCCGAGCACCTGAAGACATGAATGGCTTGTGAATGAAGCTGCCAACTCCAGTACATGCACACTCGAGAAGTGGGGGGCCATGGGGGGCCCCAACTGAGCTTCAGCGCTCTGCCTGTCAGGCTCAGGACCCAAATGGGAATACGAAAACAAGAGACCCCAAATATAGACCCCCAAATAGCAGGGTCCCCTTAGAATAAGGACCCCAATGAGGTACCCCCAATATCACAACCCCCAAATGAATTCTCCAGACTGAATCGAGATAGAGTAATTAAATGGGTGTAGCAGCATTTGAGGTTCCGACTCTGGCTGCCCTCCGCAAAACCACGGCAGACGGCATTGCCCGCCAAGAAGAGCTCCCCAACTGTGCCCTGGCATTTTGCAGTGCTTCGAGGCGGCTAGGAGTTGAAAGTACCAAGACCATTCACATCACACCTTTCACGTTGCGCTCGATAAGTGAGTTTGTTGGCCACTACTTGCTGCGGCCAGCCCTCCTGGAACCTTCGTCTGCCACCGGCTTGTCTTCCACTTCGGGCTCTGCTCGGCTTAGGGCGGTGGGTTTAAGGTTTAGGGTTTAGGGTTTAAAATTTAGGGTTTAGGGTTCCTCTGCAATGCGCACCAAAGGGCACTGCCAAGGGTGTCAATGCTCAACTTGATGTTCGGTCAACTATTTTCTCCGGCCACTTCCAGGGAGGCGGAGGGGGGGTTACCACCCTAATGGGACTGGCCAAAGTCACCGAGCCCCGGGAACCGTACATCTGAACTACTGAACCTGATGCCATCTGACTCGATCTGCGCCAAAAAGCCTGGCCAAAAGCTCTGGAAATATAGAAGCCGCTGCAAGGCGCCTCTTCCACTTCTGCTGGGCCCTCCTGAAATCTTAGTTGCTTTTCAGGCTTCTGCTTGTTCCATCCCTCTGCAGCACAGGCGGGCAGTTGACGGGCCTCATAGGGGTGTGTACTTGTGTTTCGGAGGTTCATGGTGTAGGTCCACTACAAGCTCGCAGATCTCCCACTTTGGATTCAGAGCTTCAGGTTTTCGGGAGGCAGGTGGTGTTTGGAAGCCTGAGTTTCAGGATTCCGGATTTCGGTGGACTGCTGCCCTGTAGGTTCTGCTACATTAGAGATTGGAGACCAAACCTGAAAAGAAGCCTCAGGCTGGAAACAGACTAATTGTAGGGTGATGAAACTACTAGTTCTTCTACCAGCACCTATACAAGCAAAGCTTCGTGCACCGAGTTTGGGGGATTAGCCTGAGAAGCTCCAACCTTGCCCCACATGACCGGGTCCGTCGTGTTGTAGATGCCCACTTCTCCTGCTTCGGGTCTGGGGTCGTGTGCAGACTGCAGAAACGTTTTCGTCCTCCGCCGGCCCGGTCCCCAGGCGCGATCTTGTGCGGGGGGATCTTCTCAAGTGTTTGGGGTTTGCCTGAAGGGCGGTGGTAGGCCGCCGGGGCCTTGGGTGCGGCTTGACGCACGTCTGCTGCACCGGCTTGTGGGGGCGCAGCATCCACAAAGTCATGTGCCAGGAGGGTGGACCGGCGGTTCCTGAACTTCGTTTCATCAAAGTGGTGGCTTGAAGTTGTTGCTGCCTTCACGTTGACTTTTGGGAGTCAAAGACTCAACAACTTGTCCGGTGACTGCAGCTATAAGAATCCGCCGAGGCCTCGGGCCGAAGCTGTAAGGAGGCATCCCCCTCCTAATCCTCCCCAAACCCAAGCCACCCCCCCTTACCCCGCCCCCCCCCCTCCCTCCCCCCCCCGCCTGCCCCCCCCGCCCCCTCGCCCTCCCTGTCCCCTACCCTTTTTCCCCTGATGCCGCCCCTACGCTGCCACCCCCCTGCTTGAGGGGCCTGGCTCAACTTTACCATCAATCCAAGCCGAACCGTCTCAACCCTCAACCTTGAAGCTTGAACCTTGAACCCTATAAACCCAAAAAAACCCTAAACCCCAAACCGTGAACCTTGAGCCCTAAGCCTTAACCCTAAACAACCCTCAACCCTAAACCCCAAACCATAAACCCGGAACCCTAAACCATAAACCCAACCCTTATTGTTTGGGGTCCGGCGACTTGGGCGCTGCGTAATCACCATGCTCACGCGGATGCGCTGGGCCGGGCCGAGGCGGGTCGCGTAGCGTTAAAATTATAAGCACAACAAAAAGGGGCAAGCCCGGTCTCAATCGACCAACACTACTAGATGCACGGGCCAGCACAAAAGTGAGAAACAATCGATCACACCTTGCTTCAGAGCGTTCCTCTGCAAACAAGTCTACAAGACTCTAAGCGAGGAAGAAATCCCAAAACCCCGTGAAACAATGGCCTCTTGAACGTGGGTTGTGCTGTCCAGAAATGCAGCCTGATGGCATGTCTGCTTCAGTGCTTTGTCATAGCTGCTCTGGTTTCGCTCCGCAAAATGGCCAAGTCAATGGCAGCAGCGTTGCACGAGCACCTGCCTAAGACTCCCACGACCCCGGTCTACCACATTCGATCCTCCCACTAGGACGGAAAGGGCATCATTCAGGGAAACCTCTTTCCGAAGGCAGTCCCTCTCACGTAGGCGATCCGACTAGATCCAGGCATGCGTTCACTGCACAGCCTCACTCGGTTGAAAGGAGCTCAATCACATTCAAAACGTCAAAGCAGCATGCGCCCAGACTGTTCATGACATATATACTTCTGGCCCATCGGAACGCGAACAAAGAAGGGTATCACAACGAAGCTCCCGCACGCAAAAGCGCGTGTGTCGGTCAAGACTCGAGAACCTCGCGTGCCGTGGGCGGCAAGTCGCGTATCTGCAGATATTGACCAGTCGCTTGATAGCTCAGAAGCACCATCACGGCGGTCCAAGTGGCTATGTTCCCCAACAGTGTGCCAAAAATTGGGGCTCTTACGTCCAGACTAAATGAGAGTTAGACCCGCGAAACGCCCACGGTCCGCCCACGAAACGCCCGCCAAATGTGCGCGCAAGATACAAAGACGTTGGACGCGTGTGTGGAGTCCCGCGTTTTCTAGGCTAAGGGGATTTGCAGCTCGAGAAGTTGGAAATCGCGCTCGTGCGTAATCGACATCGCAACTGTTGTTGCTTTTTGACGTCGGAATTTCGGAAACTTTCGTCGCTTTTGGACGTCGGGGTTGGTAAAAAGCGAGACTGTCGTGGCTTTGGGACGTCTGGGTTCGACAAATGCGAAACTGTCGTCGCTTTGGACGTCTTTGCATTTCGGGACGTTGGATTTCGCGCTCCCGCCTAGGCGCCGTGCGTATCGACGTCGCCATCCTCGTGGCTGTCGTCGCTTTTGCACGCTTGCGAAATGCAAGACTTTCGCCTTTTTTGGACGTCGGGGTAAAAGCGAAACGGTCGTCGCCAGTGGCTCCAGGTCGCTCTTTCTTGTTCCCATGAAGCATCCTTGCAGTTCTCTGGAATGAGCTCTTCAAGGATGCTTTTGGGGATCTTTTGATGGATATCCTTGTAGAGTGCTCATGGAATGTTGTCTGGAGCTCTTGAAGTGCGCTTGGTGTATGACCCTTGGACATGCTCTTGCGTTTCCCCATGGTCTCTCACTGTTTCGGGTCTACACTGGCATCCTTCAAGGATTTGGCACCATTCCAAAACATTGACGCGCACAGAAAGAGGTTACGTATGTGATCATACGTGCACATGGAATAACCAACAAACACAATGACCAATACGCTACTGGAAGACATACGGGAAACCCACCGAAATGAAGGAGGGGTTCGTGCTTATCAGCTCCCCCCACCCCGACCCCTGCAATCCTCCATCTTCCATGGCCAGAGGGAGGAGGAATGTTTCTACCCCAGCAACCTGAGCAGTGTTTCTCAGACACAGATCAAGCTCGCAGCCACACCTTCAAGAAGGTATTTTTTCTAGTCTTTCTTATATGGGGGTTTCCGAAAATAAGGGTACCTTCTTGGGGTTTCTATTATAATCCTACTACTTGGGGGTCTATGTTAGGGTTCCCTTATTGTCGAAACCCCCATACTTCCAGACCCAGAAACTAAGACCACGGTTTGTGGCGTTGAGTGACTCTGCTAGAGCGAACCACCGCGGCACCTGCTCTGGGGGACACTTTACGCTTCCCCCAGGCCTTGAGAGTGGAAAAGCATGCTTCCATAAACTTGCACTCTATACATATATATATATATATATATGCTACCCCCCCACCCCCTCATGGATCCATGGTTTTGTGGCCCTTCTAGCTTCGGGATGTACATACCAAACTGAACGCAGGGAAACCTTCCACATTTTCCACATATCCTACAGAGGCCCATAGGAGAGCCCCTGAAAATCTTATAGAAACTCGCCCTATTCTCTAAATCTTGCTGCAAAATCCTAGATAAATCTTATTCCCTTATTCAAACCATAAAAAAGCTAACCCTATTCCCTAATTTCTTTTCGCCACATCCTAAGGAGCGGGATCCCTAAATCTTATTCCTTGAACTTGTACTCCCAAACAAAACTTATTCCCTAAACCCTAAAGAGAGGGTCCCTGAACCCAAAGTCCTTTTCATTTTAATTCCTAAAGAGAGCGGGTCCCCTAAATCTTGTTCCCTAAATCGCATTGCCGTACTCTTATTCCCCAGCTCTCACCTCTCACTATGTTCCACAATCAAGTTGGACAGGCCCTAAAACGGGAGGATCCCAAATCTTAGTCCCTAAATCTCTAATCATTTTATGCCTACACACACATATATTTACAATATTATATGGCAGGTTTATGTTACCGTGTATCTTTCCCGGCCAGGTGAACAAGCCCCAAGTTTGTGGAGATGAGGCCTCCCCGTACTGCACAAGCTAAGCGCCTTCAAGTCCAACACCGCAGCTATCGAAGGGTTTAGGGTTTAGGGTTTAGGATTTAGGGTTAACGGTTTAGGGTTTAGGGTTTAGGGTTTAGGGTGGTCCACGCACGAAGCGGACTTCCGATGTTGGCAGTTGTACAAACCATCTATCCATGTAGCCTGCAGCCCAACTCAAGCCGAACTACTTATGACCACCAGAGACCATCCAAGTACTGGTTGCTGAGGATGTTTTCGTGTTTCTGAAGGGGGGCTCACCGGCCAACCGAATACCCATCTTTCGAACGTTTGGGTTACAAAGGAACAGGCCAAAACAAGACTAGGGCATCGAGTTGCGGTCTCTAGCTGGGTCACTGTGTGGCTCGAGAATTCAAGCACTTCAGCCTTGACAGTGGGTAATAAGGTGCACAGCGTCATCAATGCCTGCTGACCTCGCGCAGTCATCCTGGGGGCAACTCTGAAGCAAAATACCGAAACCTCCAGAACTCCCCCTGGAAAAGTCTCGGCGCCCAGCAGGCTCGAAAAGGCTGTGGCCGTCCTCATCCCGCCTTGAAACGGATGTGGAAGCTTTACAGCTAGTGGACATGGGTAGATCTTGCGCCGGAGGAGATTTACTCGTAGATGTTTCATTTGTTGGCTGTGTTGCCGAATGGGAATGTCTTGGTGATGCTTTGGTTTGCATGACGCTGACACTGACGACTCGGCGATGGCCACTCTTGCATTTGAGAGCACTGCAAAAACACACACATGCATACGAGCATACATATACTTATACAAGTATGTACGAAAAGGACTGCTAGCATCAATCATGGCAATTGTGATAGTAATGACGACTACTGTTATTTATCCTTTCAGTAGTTGAGGATATACTGGTAAGCCGAACAGCAACAATGAACAAATACTGGTAATATGCAAGTAGGTACACAGCATGAGAAAGAAATAAGAATGAGGAGGACTGGGGCCAGAGAATTATTGCTTGGCAATACGATCGCGGTTGAAGCCCCGCTTTGGCGGCGCCATCTGGGCACCCGGACTCATAGGAGACGAAGGAGAGCCAATACCTTCGGTGCTGGAGAGTCAGCCACATGATGTTATGTAATATCACGAAATCAACTGCCAGCAGTCAAAAACACTGCATCTAGGACGTCGCGTGTAAATTGGCCCTAGACAATTTCACAGCTTTGACCCTTTATCGCAAAAAGGCTGCCCCGGCCTGATACAAGCCCTGTGTTTTTGCCCACACCTTTACCTGCTGCCAACTCTTCCATACGCCCTGCCGTGAGCCCTGAAGCAGGTCACTCCGTCGATATGAGCACGTCCAGAAAGCGCCACGGGAGGTGGCCAGCCCCCCAGCGTTCGGCTACAGCCTGGGCCACAACTAAAAAAAAACCGAGAAGCCCGAAATACCTCGAGAGGGCGTAGCTGCCACGACGACAAGAAAAGGGATTCACACCATGACAAGGAAATTTTCGGCACCACGACAGAAAGAAGACTTACCACGACAGCGAATGAAACCTGAACACGACCCCCTACGGATGCGGGGGGAATCACCGTTTAGCTCCAAAACGGTGATTCCCCCGCATTTTCTGCTTGCCCGCCTCAAAGCTCCAAAACGGTGATTCCCCCGCATTTTCTGCTTGGGGGAATCACCGTTTTGGCGTTTTCAAGCCTCAAAAGCTCCAAAACGGTGATTCCCCCGCATTTTCTGCTTGCACCAGCCCCCCCCCCCCCCCCCCAGCCCAGCCCAGCCCCCCCCCACGGATGCGGGGGGAATCAGCCTCAAAAGCTCCAAAACGGTGATTCTCAAAAGCTCCAAAACGGTGATTCCCCGCATTTTCTGCTTGCCCCAAGCCCCCCCCCAGCCCGAAGCCTGTGTTACCACTGTCGAAGCCGCTGCTAACACTGAAGCTTGCTTGTCGAAGCGGGAAGAGGCAAGCATACTGACCCCCTAAACCCTTGTCAGGCTGAACCCTAAACCCTTGTCAGTGTAAGAAAAAACCTTGTCGCTGCAATTGTAAAAGCTTGTCATTGTGCAGAAAACTGTGTCGTGGTAAGAACGTACTGTCGAAATACCTCAACTCGTCCTCGCAAGCTATGGATTCAGAGCCAGGCTGACAATACACTATTCCTGAAGGTCCTTACGACCTTGACCTTGAGGCTCAGATACTCCCTCAAGCCCTCGCACCGGAGCACACAGCCCTTTGCGTCATTCGACGTCGTGGACAGTACATTCTTCTCCAGAATATGTACATCCGCGAAGAAATGCAAGTAGCTGGGGCGTGCTCTTGGCCTTGACCTACAGACCCTTGGACCCTAAAACCCAGAACCCCTCAAACAAAAAAAATGAAAAATCTAAATACAAATAATAACAAATAATAATAATAATAATAATAATAATAATAATAATAATAATAATAATAATAAACCCTGAAACCCCCGAGACACGGCATGCCGGAGCCCTGAGAGACGTGGCCGTCGGGCAGGGCTCCCCCCAGGAGATGAGTCGACCTGGTCGGGATGCCCATGGCGGCCTTTGTTTAAGGTTTAGGGTTTAGGGTTTAGGGTTTAGGGTTTGGGGTTTAGGGTTTAGGGTTTAGGGTTTAGGGTTTAGGGTTTCCCGTGGCATGTTCCCCCTGCCCTCATACTAACAGCTCCTTCATTGGGATGAGAATCGGGGGTGCTAGAATCCCTATTAAGGACTGTTGGTATCAGGGGGGACATCCTGAAGGGATGCCCGTGGCATTCTTTGCAGGGCTTTGCGCTAGTTTCGAGAATCTCCTGAAATCACGGACTGTGCGGAATGTTGCTCTTGATTGAAGTGCCTTTAGCTGGGACTGATGTCCTCAGCCGGAGGGTCAGCCACAGACGTGGGCAGGGCATAAACAGTTCCTAGTGCTTTGTACACACAGAGCCCTGGCACGGCTGGAGTGGGCCTGAACCGTACCCCGAAAATACTATACTGGTTTACGTTTTGAGGAACCCCAAAACCTATTTTCGGAAACGCGCATATAAAGACTTTTTAGGGCCCTCTCCTGAAGTGTCAGCACCGCATTGCTGCTAAGACGCGTAGTGGACAATATCCGCTGTAGCTCCTGGTGCCGACCGCGACTCAGACACCGATGCAGAGGGTGTGCTTCTTGCTTTTTCGACTCTAGGGCCTTGGTAGACTAGTGCTGTCACTTCGAACACAAATCCACCATATCGCCCAGAAGAAGCTGCTCTTCGAAGTCAGCCAGGGGCCAAGACAGTTTTGTTCCGGAGTTGGGGTGAAGCGAGGTAGGGGTTGCAGAGAATGCCAGCCCGACGTGAAACAATTCAGGGAAGAAGGATGCTTTCAAAAGAAAGTCTAGTACATGTTTGCATACAACAGCGGCGGCCTCATTCCATCACCCTACATCAGTCATCAGGAGCATGGCAACAAAGCTTAGCCCTCCGAAGCCTCCGAGCCTACGTTGCACCTGCTCTTCCCTCAATGCCTTGGCATTTAAACGTACTTTAGGCGGTTGGGGCTGCACTTCTCTATGACTCCTGGCATCGAGAAAATCCGTGGGCGTCAGCAGCTGCAGCTGCGAAGGCGGCAAACCGAGAATCGACACCTTCCCAGGGCTTCGAGGTCCATACTGCTTCTGTTACGCGAAGGCTCTGCCTCACAAAACTCAAGCCCGGGGAGGTTGGGGATGGGGAGTGAGCTCTCAGCTTCCTTTATATCACAGCTCAGGACGCATTTTCAAGGGACAGGGGGTTAACCAACACGCATGGCCTTGCGATCTTTCACAATGGAGACGGTGTCCTCAGGCCGCAGGGGTTTGGGCTGTTGGGGTGATAATAGGTCCCAAACCCAGCCAGGTGTGCAAGTCCAGACCTCATGCGCTCGACTGTGAGAAGCTTCAACGCTATGGAGTCGTCCAACGTGAAATCGCAAGAAGAAGATCGTGACGTGCGCCCACAAAAAACTCGAGCATCAATCAGAGCTAGAACGGATTGAAGCATGCGGCCCACTACAAGCTTCCTATACCAAGCTCTGATGTGCGAAGTGCCCCAAACACTTCCCTGGCACCCCCATCCCTACAAGTCGGTGTCCTGGAGGTCGAAGGCTTCCTTTTGAAGTTTAGGATGATTTTTGGCTTCTGCTAGGGTACGATCAAGTTTGGACCTCAGGGAGTTTGGAGTTCGTGAGGCTTTTCACGCGGACGAAGTCGTGGAGACAAGAACCAATTTTGAGAGGAGAGCTTGGAAACTGAGGAAGTCTACAGTGTTGCAAGGTGACGGGCTTCGAGGTTTAGACTCTTAAGGCTCTTCAGGACTGAGAGGATCTTGTGGCCCGGACTACTAGGGTGGAGTGTCACAGCTTGAAGCATCGAAGGGTCAAGGCACCCCACCCTCGCTCCAAACACTCACCGCCAAAAGAAACCCGGGGGGGGGGCAAAAAAAAGCACATGGCGGATGTCCTACGCAGGCTAGAGGGACGTTTTCCAATAACAAACACGTTCGCCAAGACTTCAAACAAATCACCCCGCAAAGCAATCACCACAAGTGGCACGCAACGTCCAAACCTCTTGGTTCCGCCTGAAACCTTTTTCAAACCCAATTAGACTCGACAACCAGGGGGTTTGAGTCCAGGAAGCGAAAATGCAAACTAACTATACCCATGAATCGCTGCCCCGGTGTCTGTGACCACTGCACAGCCGCGGAAAGCCAGAGCCAGATCCAATTGGCCTGGACGTGCTTCGGGCTTTTTGAGAGTTCTGCTACGCAAAGAGGGGAGTGTTACGGCTTCGGCTTGAAAGCGTTGAGATTCAAGGCTGTCAAGCTCACGACTGGGCATTTCACCCAAGGGTGTGGCTTTCAGGAAAGGCAGGTGCCTCTGGCAATCACAGCGCCATGTTGCTGATGGTTTTTACGCACAAAAAGGCCCCTCTGATTTGCTAAAGCTCAAGTTCTTGCATGGACTGACTGCGAAAAATGAGGCTTCTGCGCAACACAGGAGGCACGTGGTCACACCCAGCTGATGCTCATGACGCTCGCCCCTCCCGTTGTGCCTTTCTGTTGAATTTCACCAGAAAAAAGGCACAAAAAGGGCAACCAAAAACCCAGCATCATGAGCATCAGCTGGTCGCTGGCTTGGGTGTTATCCCGGACCACACCCAGCTCATGATGCTCGCCCGTCTGGGCTCCTTTTAGGGGGCTGGCGCGGGGGTCAACACCCTCTCAAAACCTCGCTGTGGCCGAGATTTGGTCAACACTCTCGGCTCTTTTTGGGGGGGGGGGGGGGGAAGGGGGGGAGGGGGGGGGGAAGGGGGGGGGAAGGGGGGAAGGGGGGGGAAGGGGGGGGGGGAAGGGGGGGAAGGGGGGGAAGGGGGGAGGGGGGGAGGAAGGGGGGGAAAAGGGGGGGAAGGGGGGGAAGGGGGGGAAGGGGGGGAGGAAGGGGGGGAAGGGGGGAAAGGGGGGGGAAGGGGGGGGGAAGGGGGGAAGGGGGGGAAGGGGGGAAGGGGGGGACCGGGGGGGGGAAGGGGGGGAAGGGGGGACGGGGGGGAAGGGGGGGAAGGGGGGGGGGGAAGGGGGGGAAGGGGGGGAAGGGGGGGAAGGGGGGGGGGGGAGGGGGGGGGGGGGGGGAAGGGGGGGAAGGGGGGGAAGGGGGGGGAGGGGGGGAAGGGGGGGAAGGGGGGAAGGGGGGGAAGGGGGGGGAAGGGGGGGGGGGGGGGGGGGAAGGGGGGGGGAAGGGGGGGGAAGGGGGGGGGGGGGGAAGGGGGGGAAGGGGGGGAAGGAAGGGGAAGGAAGGGGGGGAAGGAAGGGGGGAAGGGGGGGAAGGAGGGGGGGAAGGGGGGGAAGGAAGGGGGGGAAGGGGGGGAAGGGGGGAAGGGGGGGAGGGGGGGGGGGGGGGAAGGGGGGGAAGGGGGGGAAGGGGATGGGATCCTCACTCATGTTCTGACATGAACACCGCCAAGGCCACGACCGTACACCGCCGCCGCCCACTGCAGCGAAGAGGGCTGCAGCACCCTTACGGCCTGGCTTTCTCCGGCTTTGCTGCGCCCCCCTAAGCTCGCAAGATTCATGGAGAAGGTTGCTCTAAATCCGCTGAAGCGAAGCCGAAGGCAGGTACCCCGCCTCCAAACCCTGGACGGACACCACCTACCCGCCCCCACTCCACCGCCCCACTCTCTTCCTTGCGGCTACTGACTCCCCTACACCTCCTCCTTATCCTTTCCTATGCTTCCCCCATGGTTTGCCTGCTTCCCCCCTAGCCCCTCACACCCCACCCCCGCGCCACCCCACCCCGCGCCCCCCCTCCAAACAGCCAGCGGGTCGCGTAGCGTGAAAATTACGAACCCATGCCGCAGCTATCCTTTGAATGCTCTGCAGGCTCAGGTCAAATCGGTTGAAGCTTCCGGTTTGAGGCTTTTGGACAGGCGTTCTCCATTGGACTGTTAGGGCCTGGGGTGCTGGAAATGTGTGAGGGCATGGCGCGCTTAGTGAGTGAGCAGGTCTTTCGGAATTTCGGATATTTAGGATCTCAGAGCGTGGCCCTGGGAATCTCTTTGAAGGCTTTGAACTGCTTTGGGGCATCAGGCCAGCGGCTCAAAGCTTGATGGGCGCAACCCTTGCGGAAAAAAAAAAAAAAAACAAGCCCAAAGACACCGCGTCCTAGACTGAACATCCCTAAAT
Organism: Symbiodinium natans; assembly: GCA_905221605.1. Classification (NCBI taxonomy): domain Eukaryota; class Dinophyceae; order Suessiales; family Symbiodiniaceae; genus Symbiodinium; species Symbiodinium natans. The sequence continues at coordinate 313,334 of CAJNDS010002389.1, read as the reverse complement.
TAGTCCCTAAACCCTAAACCCTAAACCCTACACCCTAAACCCTAAACCCTCGAATTCCGGGCGGAGAGGCATCTTCAAGGCTGCCACCTGAGGTGCCGGGAAAGGTTTCATGGGAAGTTGCGGCCTGCCAGGGCCTGGGGCCCAAGGAGTTTGATCCGATGATCAGTCAGGATGAAACCGATTCCGTTGCGTTTCCCACAAAGAGGGTGGGAATTCGCAAGGGCAGGGCCCGCCACGCGACTATCTGACTATGCTTGCACAGTGCATGTTGCGACACGTGGTTTTTCTGTAGCACACATTCGGCGTCTCCGTTGAAAACTGGCCTTGGTGCGTGGTCCACCGCCTGCTGACATGTGGTGTTGATGCGTTGGTCGTACATGTCGCATATCTGTCTGTGGCGCCAACCTCTACTGTCGTGCTCTACTTATTGTATCAACGTAGACAGCAGCTTTTCACCACAACATGTGTCTTGCGCCACAGCCCCTTTTTTCGCACGGCCATGTAAGAGATGCGCAAGCAACCAGGCGTCCACCAAAAAGTGGATTTGCGGATACACTGTTCTGGGTGCTTTTTAAGCATTTCAATGCTTTCTTGAAGCCTTCCTATAGGCCTTACTCCAAGAATCGGGCGTGCTGCTGGTCGCATCCGCAGCGCTGGTGGGTAGTTGCGCAACTCGTGCAGGGCCATGCCTCAAGCAGTAACCCGTGACTATGTCGGGGGTTGGGGGCTTCGCTTTACTGCATCCAGGGTTGCGGGCTTTGACTCTCTGCGGGCTTAGAATCTTAAAGATGCTTGGGAGGGTTTAAGAGCCTATAGGGTGCTGAGTCTGAGAGGCGTTGACGGTCCACATTGTCCAAAAACATGGGATCTTAGACTTTGGAAACTCTGGGCTGCTGCCTGGCCGGCTTCATGCTGTGCATAGGGCAGTATGTGCGGCTTCCGGGCTTCCTGGACATTCTACAAGCATCTACAAGCCTCAGCCTTAGCGCTACACTGAATAGGTAATTGTTGCGTTTGCATCAAGTATGCCTCAACCTTTGGGCTAGCGGATGGCGGCAGGAGCTTACAGGGTGGTCTCCTCTGTTTTGAAAAGCCTAAATCGCCCAAGACCCTGAATGCTCCAAAGGCCCTAACCCTTTCTTAAAAGACCCCTCAAAGGATTGAAGTCCTCAAAGCATTGAAGGGAACCCCCGGCAACCACTTGCCGCCCAAGCGCCCTGGTGGACTGCAACGCAACGTTCCCTGCCAGTGGTGCCGCCAGTGTAGCCTTTCTTTCTGCATGCAGTTTTGAGAGCCTTTGAGCCTTGAGGGGTTGCGAGTTGGGTTTGAGAAGCTATACATGGCAATGGCAATGATTCAGGGGTCATGGACCTCCGCACTGTTGATGGTAGCGTGCTTCCAGCCCTGTAACAGATCCGTGCCACGTCGGAGTGCGCATCCATGTGCAGTATCCCTGCTATCAAATCACCGAGGTGCTGCAAACAAATGTTGGTATGAGCATGTATGTCTATGCAGATACGAAAAAAGAACACACACACACACAGAGATATATATATATATATATATATATATATACATATATATATATATATATGGCACCCCGGTACCCCGGTACCCCCAGCCCCCATTGATCTGTCATCTTAGTGTTGAGGTTGAACCCAATATTGAAGTTCAATCCTCCGTTTCTTCAATATTGGGCCCGGGTCCAAGATTCAAGATTCAAGATGCCCAGGAAAAGTTTGGCAGGCATCTTGAATCTTGAATCTGGATCCGGGCCCAATATTGAAGTTCGGCTACGTGCTCTTATTATTGGATCAAGTTTTAACAGGCCTTTTATGGTGCATTGTTCCAGCCGCTGGGTAGGATTTCGGGACTAAGATTTGGAATCCCCCGACTTTAGGCTTGGCCAATTATGAACTTCCCCCCTTTCAGAATAAATCAAACTCTGGTCTTTAGCTTTTAGGGTTTAGGGAAGCAGCATGTTCCCGAAATCCTTCTCGCTGGGATTTAGCGAATAAGATCGTTGCTCAAAAACAGAATGAGATCTAAGCCTCGTGGGGGGGTGGGGGGGGGGACTAGAAAGACTCTCCTCTTTATGGTTAGGGATTTAGGGACTGAGATACTAAGATGTGGGATCTCTGGCTTTAGGGCTCGGCCAAAAGGATTTAAGGAGTACAATGCGAGCTGAAGGGGAGGGAGAGCCACCGGCCTTCTGGTTTACGGAATAAGATTTGGGGAATAGGATTAAGGAATACTATTTCGGCAGACTTTGGGATCCCGTTCTTTAGGGTTTAGGGAAAAGGACCTAGGAAATTGGGTTTGTTTTTTAGGATTTAGGGGCTCTCCTCCTGAAGGATTTAGGACCTAGGATTTGGGGTGCCTCAGGATTTAGGGAGAAAAGCAAGGGAACAAGATTTTGGGATCCCGCTCCAAAATTTCCATATGCAAGTTCCGCGTCAGAAGACAGAAAAAACGGTGGATCAATGGGGGGGGGGGGAAGTATATATACAAATACAAACCCATACTTGAAAACAGTTCTCAAATCGTCTAGACCTATATGTGCCCACTCGCCTGCATCCAGGACCACCCCTCCGAAGTGACCGAAGGTACCCAGCATGCCGAACAAAGCCACTCTGTGAGCAGATGGAATCGGATGCAAGCAGGACGGTTTCGTGGGCAGCCCTAACACAAACAACCCTAAACCCTACCTAAACCCTAACCCTAAACCCCAAACCCTAAACCCTGAGGTTTGCTGGAGTACCTTGTAAATACCAACAGTGTTATTCCGGCTCATGCAGCGAAGCTTGTACATACAGATCGCAGGGGTAACAATCAGTAATTACTCGGTAGTTTAGTCTCCAAGTGGATGCTTCGAGACCGTCCGAGTGACTGTTTGCATAAGCCCTAAACCCTAAACCCTAAACCCTAAACCCTAAACCCTAAACCCTAAACCCTAAACCCTAAACCCTAAACCCCAACGCGGATAGGGGCGAACATCCTCTTTCACCGCAAGGCCTGGATAATTCGGCCGAGTTGCAATAGCAGAGCAGGTCGGATGCCCCTACATCCGTGGGCAGCTCCTTGGTGAGAATTTGAGGATGTGCCCCCTTATGCTGTGCTTGATAGGGGTTCTAATAGGGGGTAATAGAATCCCTATTGAGGACTGTTAGTATAAGGGGGAACATCCCAAGTGGGATTCCCAGAAAACTTTGAAAAACAAAAGAATCAATAACAATCCAGACGCGGATGTTAAAGTCGTCCAATGTTTTCAGGGGGATTCACAGGAGTTTGCGCTTCGTTGCTACACCTGCCGCCTTCGCACGGAATTCGCCGTTGACGCGTGTGCGAATCTGAGCAGCTCCTAACTGGGACACCCTCATTCCCCATGCATCAATCCCACTTCACTTCCTTGATTCGGTACAGTAGTCAGGCTGGGGAGGGCTGCTTCACTACCCATGTTTAAGCCACTTACGAGTTTCGCTACTTGCTTCGCCAACAGCTCAAGAGAAAGGGCTTCTGAAGAAAGCGAAGAAAGTCAGTTCACGAACCAGATCCGGAGCTGTTTTTAAAAAACCTTGCACGGTTCTAATCTCTACGCGCTTTGGGAAGCATGCCCGTGGATTCCTCCCTCGGATGGTTACCTCCCTCGCATAAAGCGCTGCCTTTGTCCTTTCAGGTCAGGGATCATGGCGTCTACCGACATTCTCACATTCCACCTGTGCTCCTCAGTGTTGTCCCATGCGCGGACGCCTGACTTGCCCCATCCCTCAAGGGTTCGGGGGTTAGGGCTAGGAGGGCTGCACCACAACCTCCATGCCAGGAAACTATGTCCCCAAATCCGAGTCTGGACCCAAACTGCATTCACAGTTTTGGGTTGCTGTCGTGTCATGTAGAGCTGTCGTGTCACGTAGGGCTTTCACGCCCAAAGGACAATGTGTTGTCTAAGCTGTCGGAAGGATCTGGCAACGGTTTGTAGGGGCACTGGCGCCAAAAAGCGAAGCCCATCTCTCGAGTCCAGGCGAATTTAAGGCGGAAAACTTTGATACGTCTGTCAGTGAACCTTAACAGACACAAATTATGACAAATGCGACTCAACCCAACGAGAAAAACACATCAGTCGGCCGGGCAGCGTGGCTGTCCGTGTCGCCTCCTTGCAGGGCTTGGATAGGTCACTGAAGTTCGTGCCAAACCCGACCCAGGCCTGAATCAGTGCAGACCTCATATTCACAATGCCCCGCACCCGCCCTGCCAGGTCTGCCCGAAACAAGATCCAGTTCGGGCTGCAGACGTTTCTACATGAGGAGCCCGTACGAGATTGAAGGATTCGACTCTTGACCATAACGTTATAAAGCAACATTTAGTGACTCCACCCAGAGTCGACAGACACGTATATAGCCCACAACCTTCAGCTGCGACACCCCACGCCTTGAATACTCTTGTCCCTACAAGCCCGGCACAACGACCCCCAGGCAACACCAACCTTCCAAATCTTCCAAAGGTCCTGCACTTTACCCGCGCATCAGCCTCTAAGCGATGTAAAAAGACTAGAAGCGCCAAACTCGACACCCCAAGTCCACATCAAACCCTCCTTCAGCCGAGGGCCCGGCCGTGGCATCCTCGGCGAAGCAGCTCCGTGAGGGAGCCAACAGCCAGGCCTGCCTGGACTCAGGCATGAACTTTCTCAAAGGCCTAGGACCTTAGGAGCTACGTTAGACTTCGGGGTCAAGAAGGCGTCCGGGTCTGAAGTAGTCTCGTAGATCTGCGAATCCTGAATATACGCTCCTGATGCTCATCGGAATCCATCCGCATTCCCCTGCCTGGGCCAAACAAGTCTTAGAAGCTTCGCCACAACTCTCATCCACCTGAGACAAGCCAGCCGAATCAATGTCACAGCTGGTTTCTGTGAAAAAGGGGAGTTGCAAGGCAAATGGAACTGCAGATTGGGCAAACCCCGATACTTTGATACAGCAAGACGACCCCTGTACAGACACGCCACGATCGCCAGCTGGGGCCGCAAAGACAGGAACTGGTTCTGTCGCCTGGAGCACGTCTGCATCTCTAATTTATGCTTGGGAAAGAATGTCTTGCCGATGCTTCTTCCTGTGTGCTCAGCCAAGACCTCCAACGAAAGAGGTTCAGACTTTTGGGTTTGTGGTTTTAGTTGGGACGTTTCGGGTTACAGAGACACTGAACAGCCAACAAGCACCGTGACACGCTCACACGATCCGTGGAGCTGGCATCCCGACCCACAAAACCACCATGAACATGGATCTTCCGATGCTCGACAGCCCAACGCTTGAAGAAACATGGTCCGCGACGTTGCTTGGCAAACTACTCCAGAAAGCTTCTGTGCGCAAGAAACTCACATCCGATCGGACCTGGCCAAAGTGCCCACGTCGAGATAGCTTTCAGTCGCTACGGCCGCCTGGGAAGTACACAGGTTCACGCTGCACACCCTGAGCATCTAGCATCTAACCCTCCAGTGGCTTTCAGGCGCGCCTGTGTGCTTCGCAGGTTTGGATGAAGTTGTGTTGAAGGGCTTTGTTTGAGCCATGACTCACTTGTCTGGTGAAACAAACATAGATATATGCTGGTGCGATGTGTGTGGCTATACACATACATACATACATACATATATACAGATTCTTCCTTCTTTTAATTCACGTGGTGGAGGGTGAGCTGTGCAAAGCCGGTGCCCTTCATCGGCAGGTGCTGAATGGCTTGCGGGTTGGGCCTCCAACCTGATCCAATCATGCCTTAACGGTCCCAAAGCGAACTCGACAATCCCAAACTTCAAACTGAAGAGGCATGCATCCCATCAGTGCCAAATCTACCTTGTCAGCCTGAACTGTATCAAATCTAGGGTTGGTGCTGGACCTGAGGTGTGCAGGGGCAAAGGCTTGTTTACGCCGCGAGCACGCAAGCGGCTCTACATACCACCGGCGCATGCTTCTGCAGCTTGCTTCTGAATTGCAGGGTCCAGGTTCCTGTGGTCACGTCTCTGTGTGTGTAGAGCTCGGGTCCAAGGCTCAGAGCATTCAGAGGCTTTGTTGTCCTTTCCTTCGAAAAACTAACGAGGTGTGGGTGTCTTTGGATGGGTTTGAGGAGGGCACTTCAAGGCAATGCCAGGTCTCGCTAATCCCCTGCCTTAAGCACGGTTCCTTCACAAGGAAGCACGACAAAAATGGTCAGAACAACATTATCATGAGAGCGTATGAGAGCATGATAGTGTTGCATGAAACTGACTCGGTTGTTGCGTCTCGGGGTCGAGCAAGGCACCGGTTTGACCAAGACGGCTTTGCGAGCTGCGTCCCCACAGAAATCTACCCGAAGCCCCTGTAGGTCATCCAAGAAACGAGCGGCACCCCGAGCCGCGAGGAGGCGATGTAGACAGTGTACCAATCGCATCCTCTGGGCATGGCTCTCTTGGCCGAAGGGACTTCTCAGACATTCAGGAAACTTCCTCGCAGAATGGAGCGTCTGGCTATCAAGCACAGCTCCAGTGGCGCTTGGGAGCTTGATGGTTGCTCTTAAGGTCTGAGGCGATTGGGAGTTAGGTCTACTGAGGTTCTTCGATCCTTCCGCACTGCGAACAGAGCAACTACTCTCCCAACATCCAGTCGAAGCCCCAAGCCCAAGCCCCAAGCCTTTAAAGGCAAAGAGTGGGCTGCGCCAGAAAAAGAGCGTGCACCGGCCTCGCCGCATCACCGTGAGCAGTGGACGGGGGCTTCTTTGTATGCCCAAGGCGACGAGTCCTCCAAGCAGAGGCAGGATTTCCAGGTCTCACTCACTCACGCGGCGCTGAGAATCCCAGGATAGCGCGGCAGCACTGGCGAAACCAATTGGGGCTGTACGCATCCGAGATTGGAGGCCAGGAAGCAGGGAATCGTGGAATGAAGTACGGGGCACGGTGTATGTGGGGTTCAGAAGATGATGGTGCTCCGCTCTTGGCGGTTGGGTCTAGAGGGCTGGGTTGGATTAGTTCCTTGAGTAGCGGGAACAACAGCACTGCAAACGCACGATCCTGGATAACACGCTCCGGGATCTCGTAAACATTTATACTCCCCCAGTACATGGTCTAGAAATCCGAAAACGACGGCGATGAAGCTCCAAGAAGATGTTGGGTTGCCCCCGCACACTTTTCGAAAAAAACTCGGGAAGCTCACGGGCATCTTTTTTTTTGGAGACTTCGGCTGTAGCAAGCAATAGAGCACGCGACCGTCTGCAGAACTGTGGCACCACTGTGGTTCACGGCCTTCAGGCACGACTCGCAGAGACCCCACCCCCTCTCCCAAACTCCCCGCAGTCCTCGCGCAGCAGCGAGGGACTTGTCTGAAAGCTCAGCATAGGTCAGAGAAGGTCCGGCTTCCTCACCGGCTCGCAAGCAGCATAAGGATGCGGGGCGCCAGATACGATGTAGAGCGATGCGCAGTCTAAACTGGCAGGTTCGAAGAGTTGTGTTGCTTTCACGATGTAGGAGGTAAAAAATGATAATCCTCCATGGACCAGGTTCCTCGGGATCCTCGGGTTCCTCGGGTTCCTCGGGTTCCTTCGGTCCCTGGGGTTCCTCGGGTCCCTCGAGCTCGGGTCGTTCAGAGGCGATGCAGGTTCGCAAGAGAACAGGAACAGGGCAAGAGGGTGGAGAGGCTTGAGCGCACATCGGCCTAGCAAACTCCGAAGCATATTGACCTGTTGGTGCAGAGCAACTTCCGGGCACTCCCTGGGACCGCGAATGCTGCATCCCCACCATTTTGGGCTCCTCCTCGACAGCTGGGCTGTCCGGCACCTGCAAGATCCCGGGTAGCGAGGGCTGAGTGGCTTAAGCCAGAAGATACAGGCTGCTTAGCGTTGAAGTTGGCGAAAGAAGTGAGAGCTGCGGCTTTGTGTGTGGGATTTCCATTCCTGCAGCTCTGACCGATCAAGCGCACCATAGCTAGCCTAAGCCTGTGATTCATGTATTTGGGGGGGGGTCAAGACTCAGTTCCGCGACATCCTACATGCCTACCTTATCATGAGGCAGCGTGCAGCACCACCCAGACAAGCACACTCGAGAACCCGGCTGCTGAGCCCCCCCCCACCCCTGAAACAACATCATGGCCTTTGGAGCTACAGTAGGGATCTGGTGATATCCGTTTTACAATGACTACGAAACCACTTGCAGACACTCCACACCTAAGAGATGAACGTGACGCACGGGGCTGGGGTGGACCTAAGTCGGAAATCTGTCGAAATCTTGTTTCGCTTCTGCACTGTTGGTGCATCAAGCGGACCTCCGAACCTCAGCGCGATCCAGCAGGTCATGCAAGAGTTCGCCAACAGCCAAGAGCGCCCTTGGGGACCTCTTGGGCCGGCAAAACTCACCGTCACCCGAATCAGCGACAGCAGGGCTGCCAAAAGCTGCTTTAGCAACTTGCATTGAAAAGAGGCCGCCCGCGGTCTGCGTGAGATCGACCTTTTATGCTTTTGTTTGACCGGATCACTTGTGGCCTTATGGGCGTTGGACAACATTCGTAAACATTAGCATGTTTAGTACGGTACTCTACTAAGAGGGAGGATGTCAAACCAAGAACAACAATACAACAGCAAGAGGACCGGATATTCGAACATGAGAAGAGGGAGAGAGAGAAAGAGAGAGAGCGGCAGGGTGGCAAACGAAAGTCTGCTCAGATTTTCCGTCTTGGGAAAATTCGAATATGTGCTCTAGTTTGGGGACCATGAGAATCTTGATAGGTAGCAAAGGGCCAACAGCAGCCGTCAAGTGAAGCATGAAGGGTTCAATCCACGATGGCCGGACCCCTTTTGAGCCCAGCCCAGGCGACACAACTGACCTTCACGGTCACAAGCTTGCGGCGTTTCAAGCCCCCTGCTGCACAGCCCCCACCACGACGGGTGGCCCACCCTTTGCCGCGGGCTCGTTCATGTTGGCCTTGCAGCAGCCGCAGCACACGCAGCAGCCCAGTGAGGCCGCCACGATGCCCAAGACGCAGGTGGCCCAGCCAAAGGCGCCGATGTAGACCACCAGGAAGCCCAGCGCGTTGCAAAGGGATGACATGTCGTCCCTCTCCTGTGCTGAGCACTCGTAGCCGCTGCAGCGCTCATTGCAAATGGCATCCACGAAAGGCCCGCAGGCACCCATGGAGCCAAGGAGGGGAAGCGCCAAGGAGACCAAACCAAGCACGATGGCCATGCCAGCAATGATCTTCCCGTACTGCTTCAACACTCCACAGCAAAGCGGCAAGGAGGCCAGGATCACCATGATGAGGGCCAGCGCCATGCCACCGAAGGAGCCACCATAGAGGGACGCTGTGAAGGAATTCTGGTCGAACTCGCCATTGTTGGTGCAGGCCCAAGCGCTTGCGCAGCAGGCAGCCGCAAGAAGGACCTGCGACACGTCAGGATGCGCACCCTCCCCCTCCCCCCGACAAGCAAAGAACGACCACCAGAGCTCTAGCAAGATGATGCTACCGTTCCGCCGCCTACATCAGCATCAGCCGCGATGCACCCTAAACCCTAAACCCTAAACTCCAAGCATAAGTTTGACCGATTGTCGGTCTTTCACCCGGAGTGCCTTGGAGCACAGGGATGTCATGATGGACCGAGGCGCCGTTGCTCACCACAGTGCTTGAGCCGCTTGGTATGCTCCCAGGAGGGGTGATCTACACATATATATATATATATATATCACCCCTATATATATATATATATCACCCCTATATATGTATGTATAATCTACAATCTGAACGTGCTCGCATCTACCGTTTCTTTCGATTCTTCCCTCATGTCAGAGCTCAGTCACCCCTCGTTCCCTGAGGCAACTTTCCCACACCACACCGCCTCCCATCGTCCCAAGGTACAGGCGTAGAATGTTGCTGCTAGCCCTCAGACCCTAGCTGCTACAATCTCTTCAAGACGAGAACTACAACCCTAAGCCCTCAGAACCCAAGGCTTGCGGTAATGAAACGATGCATGTGTGACAGATTCTGTATGCCGTTAAGTTGACTTTCGCCACGACTCAATTGAGTGAGAAACTGAGTACAGCATCAAGACTGCATGCAAGAGCAGAGATGTGCAAACCTCGCTAGCTGCTGCATCCACGGCGTCTGCCAAAGAACCAGGGCCGTCCATTGGAAAAAGATCGCGTCAAGAGAACGTAAGTAATTAGGCAGAGGGCCAGACGGCTTAAGGTCCAGGGCGCAGAGCAAAGCTTTAGGATTTGGGCTGAGAGGGCTTCAGAGGTTCTGGAAGGCGATCCCGTGCAACATCCGCGCAGCTTCCTTTGAGCCGCTGTGCCATAACAGAAATACAACAGAGATGTCCACAAGGGCAGGTTGCCAGATAGGTGACTTCAGATGTCAGAGAATTTGGGCTGATGGGAGGGTTTGATCGTTGGTTGAAGTCCCATGCCCGGCACATGCACAGTGCCCGAACCAGCAATCCTGGACTAAAGGCCAAAGCAAACCTTCGTAAACCTTACCCAAACCTTTCCACTAACTGAGCCCAAACACTTTGGCTCCTTAAAGGCTCTAAGCTAATCCCCAAGAGCTTGGCAGCCCTGCTAAGGGCATGTTATGCTTCGCAACCTCCATGTGGGTTTGTGAAGGGCAGATGCCTGCTGGGTCCGCTAAAGCTTGCATGGAACTTCTCAAATCTTATCATTTAGAATCTCTGGCATGCGTGATCCCTGGGTAGTTTTGGGCCTCAGCCACTGCAACAAAGTCACAGGACGTGTCCGGGATTGATTTAACATGCAGGAGCAAGCCGGACCAAGAATGTGTTGAGGGATTCAATCTCTTCTTCAATTCTAACCTGCTTCAGTGCCGAACACAGCTACTGGACCTGACCATACAATATGAGAAACCCTCGAATTGTTGTTCGCTTTCCTCTCCGTGTCGTTTGACAAGCTAAGCCTCTCCGCGGGGTCACTCGGGTCACTCCTTCCTAACAGCAACACGCGTGGGGTTTCATACAACCTCCCGTGGCACAGAGTGGCACAGAGTGGCACAGCATTTTTTGGGAGGTGCGCACGCCCTTCCCTTCGTTCGTACTCCCAGTAGACTTTCCCAGCACACATTGTTGTTGCTGGCTTCGGCCAACCGCTCACAGCGTGAAAGCTGAATGAAGGGTGTGCCGTCTATGAGCAGGTCGGGACCAGTGAAAAGCTCCAGCTTGGAGCGTGACTGATGCATTGCACCGCTTCCGCCCGTCGTCGTGCCACTGTGCAAGCTCTTGGTCTGCTGTACGGACACTGCTGAGCCCTTCTGCGAGACATCCCTGCATGAGGGCGTCCTACAGCAACACTTCAAGGTTCTTTCTGCTCAGAGTTTGCTTAGGGAACTGCAAGACGAGTCGTGCATGAACAAGTGTGTATGTACATATCTGCGACCTGTGTATTATGCATTCTTCACCAACCCTACCCCATGGATCCACTGCTTGGTGGCTTTGAACCGCACGTGACCGGAAAGTCTTTGGCTTAACATGACTCAACATGATTAACCATTCAAGCCACCAGCAGAGGGCCGTAGCTCAAAAGCCTGGAAACTTCCAAACGTAGGGTTCAGGGTCCGGGATTTAGGGTTTAGGGGGTTCAGGGTTGGTTTTTCGTTGAGGGTAGTGGGACAGCACTGCCCTCAGTCAGCAGTGTACATGGGGTTCTGCTTTGGGGTCAGTGAAGCATGTTTCATCATGCTCCTGAGACTTCTAGCAATTGCTTTGGCCACTGGTTCAACTGATTCATGAAGCCTGCAATTGAGAATAAACTTGCTGCTTTTGTCTGCTCGAAGGTTTGTGCGACTGAAGCATCTTCATCAGGAGAAGCACAGATTGAATCAAGCTATGGCTACAGTATATGTCTCAAACTATAAGTATGCTCGAAAATATACTGCGTTGAGACACAACAGGAGACCTACAGTGCTAGCTTGCAAGCTTACTCGGGGGAGGGCAAAAGCGGGAGGCGGCACACTTTCTAGTTGTCTCTGTGAAGGTTTAGCGTCTGGTCCTAGGGTTTAGGATGTTTTCCCATGCACCTTCCTCTCGCCCGGGTCAAGGGCTGCACTAGGAATAGTTTGTCACGACTTGAGGGTCAAGGGGTATGCCTCGGCTCATGAAAATTCACCGCACCCCCGCCCGAACGCAGGGTTTCCGAACAGCTGCGCTGCAAGCCGTCTCTGGAGCTGCAACCGTCGTCAACGCAATGGTCAGGCGTGCTCCTATGGATCCGAATGCTTGTGCCCTACCTCTGCCACACATTTGATCGGCTTGCATATGCAACTTCAGAGATCCTAATACGATTAAAGTTTACGATCCGAAGTTTGCTCACATGACGCATCTTTGAAACCTTAAGTCCCTGAAGACGCCTAGTGTCTGCTTTGCACTCTACAGGTACATCCCGATGAGAGGTCATGAGAGGGAGCAGCCCCGAGCCGGCAAAGGCCAAGCGCACACTGAGCCCACATGAGGCTTTTAGCTGGCAACACCCGGATTCGAAGGGCTTGCGAGATGTGAGCCCGGGTGTCAGGAAGTTGCAGGGCCTGGGGATTCGGATTTGGACCTAACGACCACCACCGACGCTTCAAGACCCCCAAGCACACCCGAGCCACACGAAGAGCCCCCCGAAAGCTGGGCCCTCGCAAGCCTGCCTAACTAAGCCGATTAGTTCCGTTCTGTCGGCAGGTTCGGAGAAGGCCAGCACCCAGCTCAAGGTTCGGTCGGGGGAGACCTTCAGAAACCGTGCTGCACCCATCTGCTTCTCTCCTCTACAATCTTGCAAGAGTTTGAAATTGACGACAAAACCGAGAGTTGAGCGCTGCCCCCAGCTGAGCCGAGGGCTTTGAGGGTTTAGGTGCTCTTGATCCCCCAGTCTAGACACCGAACCTGTCTGAGGCTTGGGCCCCTCCTGCCTCTCAGTGATTCAGCTACCATGCACCGGGCTGCATGCCCCTGCTTGAGATTCACCGATGGATTGCGCCTCGACCGAAGACAGCATAAGCTACTGTAAAGCTAAACTACAAAGTCTTGATCCTTCCAGACCTGAAGCCTCAAGCCCCCAGATGCTCAACATTCTGAAGCTTCTACAGCCTTACCACCTCAAAACCTTTCCGCATGTTTGAAGATCTTCCAGGCACCGAGTATTCCACACCGACATGTTTCGAAAGAGGCTTCTGGTAACCCATGCATGGACCCACAAAAGTCTGGAAAATGGCCACCATCACTGACCATCACACCATCGGGACACCGCCTCAACACAGAGTTCAGCCCGGCCCATGCAGCCCACAGACCCCAGGATGAAGCGGGCACAGTCAGCCGCAGCACTGCGTTGTCAGAAGCACTTTCACCGCCGTCACCGGTTCTCTGCTAGCACGGTGACATTAGGGGACAGCGGCAGCCGCACTAGAACCCAGCTCTTTCAAGCACAGCGATCTCGGTGCTAGCCTTCTGACAGAAGGGCAAACAGCTTTGTGCCAGCGTGCTGCGGTACATGAGCACGATTGATTGCTGGAAAACCTCACGTCCGCGGACGCGGGAACCCATGAATCCAGGCAGCACGTCATGGGACACTGATGAACAGCCTGCATGTCACTGATGGGTGCCCCGCTGCAATCGAAGCCGCAGGCAGAGAAGATGTAGGACAGAGGACATGAGACATCTTGAACAGAGATCCCCACTTGCCACGCACAGCTGCCACGTGGTGCGACAGCCTCTGAGCTTGTGACTCTTCTGAGTTCTCCAGTGTTAAGACATGTTAAGACCATACACCTATGTTTCACCTCTTTCGACTACATCCTCGAAGGGTATCAGGATGGTTGAAGCTGAGCAGGCTCGGAATTCCGTAGTTGGTCTTCGCGAAAAGATGTTGCCAGCATTGTACATGGCATAGAACTGTTGAACTCTGCGTTTCACTACCCATTTCCAGCTTCAAGAACCACTGAATACCCGAAGCCTACACCGACAAGAGCTACAACCCTGTGCATCCCATGCCCTAGTGCATCCAGGGTGTTAGTTGTTAGCAACCAGCACCACCAGATTTCTTGGAACAACACGCAGCGTCAGCCTCTTTCAGAACGGATTGTGGCCAGGCGAAACAACTTTCCTTGATCCAGTCACAGCTCAGACATGCCAAAACCCCAGGAGCAAGTGGGGAGGAAGCAGCAAGCATAGCAAGCCTTCCATCGTAAACCAGAGTCATCGATTTCCACACGTATCCTGCAAAGACGCACCTTTCACGCACTCTGTCCCGGACTGGAACTCCTCCCATACCGTATGAAGCGTGACAGAATGGCTTCATCATCCTAACCGTAAACGGGTTGCTCGGGGGATCTCTCGAGTCGATACATCTAAAGCTGTTTAGCACCTAACTCTCAAAAGCCCCCAGCATTGCGCGTCTTCTCCGAAACTATCTGCACAAGGTGACCAAGGAGGCAAGCCAACAGTGCGGAGGTTGAGTGCACAGTGCAAGAAAGATCGTGATTTTGTCAATTTTGTGCATGTTCAACCCGGGGAGGGAAGGGAGGGGGGAGGCTATCCATGACTTGGAGCTTTGGGCACTTCTTGGTGAGGTCCGAGAAAACCCCAAAACATCCAAAAAAACCCTTACAACCCTGAGCCGTACCTTCTGTTTACCCATGAAAGACACAGCAACTGCTTCTGAATCTTCACCCGTCCGTCGTTTTATGGCTCGGGGGCTTAGTGGAACTCACAGGCACATTAACATGAAAGGCCTGCAAGATCCTAGGACATCCAACCTCCGCATCTGCTCCAAACAAATTCCGCAGGGCCCTGGCCGGACCTATAAACTACACGTGCACGGTGCCACCCCAACGCAGGGGCTGGTGCATTCAGTGTTCTTGTCGGCTCAGGGTTCAGGATCTCTCACAAACCCGCTACAAACCAATAAACTCTCAACCGGCGCCATCCTAAAGCCATGTGAACTCCAACCCCAAGAACGCAAAGCCGTAACCAGCACGGTAGGGGCTGCAAGTGCTCGGTTTAGCAGCAGGCCTTCTTTTCTGGCGTGTCTTATCCATTTCTTCTTTGTGTTTGTTCATTTGGTTTGTTTACGATAATAAGGGACCCCTAGTATAGACCGCCAAATAGTAGGATCCTCTTATAATAAGGACCCAATAAGGTACCCCAATATCGTAAACCCCGTATCTCATACTTTTATCCGGGCTTCTGTCTCCGAATAATCCTTCCAGGAATTCAGGACTTCCCACCACTGATGACATGGGAATTTCGTTTTCGTTTTGTTGACGACCACTCCGGTCCAGCATGTCCTAGTTGACATTGCTCAGGATCAGTCAGTACTTACGGTGTCTGCCTTTGCGGCCCATGGGTTTCAGAATGCTGGCCGGGGGGGCACAGAAGTTCTGGTAGCTTCCGGTGCATGGCATTTGCACCAGAAGGTTGTACACTTCAGGTTAGGGCGGCTCCGCCGCCTTATATGGGACCTATGTCATGAGGAATTTGTGACTGTGGCTTCACATCGAGTAGACCTCCGGTAGACCAATTGAAGCCGAGACAAAGACCTAAAGGCCTCGGCAAGTATGGAGTATGGAGCATGGATTTGATGAGATGATTACTATGCTTAACTTATCAGGAACCCAAACCCTTGAACTGCGCGTTGGCGAGGAGTTACTCTTCAGTGTCGGGTTTGCCATGGGTTGCCTCAGTCCCTGCGCCTGCTTTGATGGCAGTGAAACAGACCTCTTGTACATGTTGCTGAACTGGTGGCACACATTCCTGGAATGCTAACACCAGAAGATCATCATGCATGCCTAAAAGATGGCAGCAACAACAGTGTGCGGTACAACTCACCTTTCACCAAAGGTCCACCAGGTCTCCTCGGCGAAACGTTGTCCCGAAGCACATCAAACAGCTGTACCCAGGACGATGCTTCTCTCGCCTGTCAGGGCTCAAGAAAAGAACACGACTGTGAACACGCGCGCGAACACGGATGTGAACATCCAGGGACCCTAAACCCTAAACCCTAAACCCTAAACCCCAAACCCTAAACCCTAAACCCTAAACCCCAAACCCTAAAGTCACCTAGCACATCCCAGCACCTCGGAGTGGCATGCAGTCAATTCATCGAAGCCTCAGCATTGGGGATCCGGCCCCTCATGGTTCAGGACTTTGTTGCGTGAGCAGCTGAACTGGTTTAGGGTTTAGGGTTAGGGTTTAGGGTTTAGGGTTTAGGGTGCAGGGTTCAGGGTTTAGGGTTTAGGGTGTAGGGTTTAGGGTTTAGGGTTTCGGGTTACTGCTGGGTGCTTTCTCTAAGGGCGCAGGGGTCTCGATCATCTCAAAGCAGCTGCTGAGGCCCCAGGCCCCTCCCTTTCCACTGTTCAGGTTGCGGATTTCAGCGCTCGTCAGTAAGCGCCCACGCCTCATGCTGGCGAGAAGGGAGAGGAGGGCATGGGGGTGGCAGAAGCAAGGATTTCAGGTTTAGGCTGACCTGTGCAGAGTCAGTCCTTGGTTGGGTCGCAATGCACGCTGCATGGGGGTCAATGCCACTTGCGGCACCTACTGCAGAGTCCTAGATTCCTTGCTGGGCTCCATCCTGGGTCACTTTGGATCTTGTCCCTGTTCACAGGTATGACGACCCCAGTGTGCTCGAACTCCCCTTCCCCTGACTTCATTGAGGTAGTAGAGGTCCTGTTTGTCCTCTTCGGACCCTGCTGTTTTCCGTTCAAAATCGCTCCCCCCCCCACCCCACCCAAGTTGCTTCAACGCAGGGGGCTCTGCTGTGAACCTGCCAGACTTCCCGAAACCCAAAGCGGCCGAGGATTGGCGCTACAACTTTCCTGCAGGTACGGGGTATGGGGAGGGCTGGCCCCTGCAATAACCCATCCGCAAAAACGCAAGATCGAGCCTGAACCTTCCGAACAAGTTGAGGCATCAGCAATGACAGAAGCAAAGCACGGCAACCCAATGTCCGGTGACAGCTGCACCCTGTGGCACAGATGTAGCTAAGCCAAGCGGCAGAAGGGGACAGACACGATGGCCACGCTGTAGCCTTGTCCCTGTCAGCTTAGACGCTTGGGCCCAAAGTAACATGGAGGTTGGGAAGCGCTACGTATAAGGGCAGCTTCTGTGTGACTATCAGGTATCGGAGTGTTGAGGCGTGACGTTCAAGAACTGATGCCTTTGTTTCGAGTAGAGCTGCTGGCTAGATAGAGCACGAGCTGCTAGTTTCGGTCAAGAGGCAGACGGTTGCGAGCCCTCCGGGATGGCAGTCTGTAGGACCTAGGAAGCACTTCAACAGGTTCTTCGGGTTTTGGGATGCTAGGCCATCGGGGGCGTTCTGCCGCGTGCGCGTGCGCTTCACTCAAGCCTGCGTGTTGGCTGCAAGAGGCGATTGGCGAAAGAGTCTCCCAATATTGCCGCGGAAATTAGTTGAGGGCTCTGGGCGTCAGAGATCTTCAGAGTGGTAGAGCCACACCACGGCAAGGGGTACTGTGTCACGTAAACCAGAAAGAAATCATGAGCAGCCAAAGATCAGCCTCATCATTGTCATGAATTCTCCTGAGGCAAAAGATTTCTGTGGCCTGTCTTGGCACTATGCGCCTTCCTCCTGAGGTCAGCAACCAACCATGATCAAACAGGTTGTAACAAGCTCTACGGCAAGAAGACTCAGCAGTCACCCCCCAACCTCAGACCTAACTTCAAGAAGGGACCTCAAAGCAGAAGCTCAAAGCCCGAGACCGAACCGCAATCAGAGCGGTAAAGCCAGTGCGGTCGAAACATCTCAACCCCGAGCTCTGGACTTCCTGTAGCTGAGCGCCTGAAACCCTCCCGATGTAGTCTGCTCAAACGCGACGGGATAAAGAGCATCTGTAGGAAACTGGCATGGCCTTTGCTGGCGAACCCCTCTGAGAACCCAGCGATGGAGACTGGGACGGGAGTTGCTTGGCCGTAAGACCCTGCGAGACTTGGCTGAAACACGAGAAAATGGGAGACACTCAGACACTGCAGTTCTTCCCTCGGGGCTCCCGTAAGAGGAAACATGCAAGGGACCTTGACGGAGGGCTGGATGAAAAACACATTTGAAATTGCTGGTCCCCGAAACCCATGTCGTTTTCTCTACTCCATAGCGTTCTACAGTGATTTGTGCAAGTCTTATGTCATCGTAACCCTCCCCCAACGTACCGTTGTACGTGGTTATTTTTTACAAGCTCAGGGCCTCAAGGAACTTGCTAGGGCGCTTTCGCAGAGTTTCTCGGACTTTCAGATACCCCCTGAGGACCTTTGAGGACTCTGTGCGGAAAAGTCACCCTTCTTCGACACGTCCTGAAGACTGTATTATTTGTCTGGAGATGTTCAAGCAAGGCGTAGCTGATCTTCGTTCTTTTGCTGTGCCGGTCTTATGTCATGCCCTCTCCTTCTTCTTCTTCTTCTCCTTATTCCTCTTCCTCTTCCTCTTCCTCTTCTTCTTCTTCTTCTTTTTCTTCTTCTTCTTCTTCTTCTTCTTCTTCTTCTTCTTCTTCTTCTTCTTCTGCTGGGGCGATTGTTTCTGCTGCCGAGCTTTTCCTGCTATCCTATCGGCTTCGGGCTGGGAGCATGCTCTTCCCCGAGTTAGGCTCCCCCCTCCCAAAGCTGCGGTCAATGCATTCATGCTCAAGGATAAAGTGCCTGGGCATACCCGCGCGCCGTGCTGACTGCGCACGCATGTATTGCCTATGTTCAAGCGCCTCCGTGTTCATTAGCGGGCAGACTCAAACTGGGGATTCTCTGTGTTCCGTGCATGTACCTTTCCGAAAGAGGGTAGGTGGGGGGAAAAGAGGAGGGGGCGGGGGGCAGCCCCGCCCTCCTTCTTGCAAACATGATGATGGAAGCATGTTCGTTGCAGGTTCCCGTTTGCAGATGGAAGGAGTTAGGGGCATCTCTGTGCGCAGCGTGCGCACCTTCCCGCTCCCTTATTCGCAACATGGTGTTGGAAGCATACTCTTTGCAGAGGCCCCAGTTTTCTGATGAAGTGATGACTGTGCAGTGAATAACTTACCTCAGCGCCTGGACCGAAAAGGGTAGCACAAGAAAAACCCAGGCCCGCATTTCTCATAACCAACCGGGGACTAGCTACGTACAGAAACGGCAGAATAACTGAGGTCAAAGCTAGCTGCTCCGAATTAC
This sequence comes from Symbiodinium natans, assembly GCA_905221605.1. Taxonomy (NCBI): domain Eukaryota; class Dinophyceae; order Suessiales; family Symbiodiniaceae; genus Symbiodinium; species Symbiodinium natans. Next base: position 294,212 of record CAJNDS010002389.1, on the reverse strand, counting down.
TGCTCTTGGGATTCGCCGTTGAAATTTCGGCGTCGTTCGATGTTCTTAGCGACTGGAATTCGAGCGACTCTGTTTTGGAGCCTCGCTACTACCAGTAGCACTGAGCTGTGCAGGAATCTACGATGAAACCCCCGCCCCCGAGAGCGGCGCCATCGATCGAGTCAGCCCCTCCAACTCCCGCAAGCTCCTGCAGATTACTGCATGTGTATATACATATATATATATATATATCGATATATTATTCTTATTGTTATTAGCAAATTACTGTATATTATATATATATATATATATATTTTTTTTTTATTTATTTATATTTATATTTATATATATGAGTCACGGGGCTTTGAGCGAAGGAAGCTCCAACAAGCTGTCGATTCAATGATGCTGGTCGTGAAGGTGCATCACAAGCTTGGAGGCTGTGCCAATTACACCTGCAAACCGAGAAACCTACGACAAAGGCATGCAAAGAATGGGCGAGTTCTCCAGATGTCAATTTCTGAGGTAGAGGCGCAATGACCGTAGCAAGACCGAACACACAGTGGCACACACCTGGGTCTTTCAACCCACCCATATATATATATATATATATATATATATTGTCCGAACAAGCAGGCTCTTGGCCCAAGGTTCACTGGCTCCTTTGCTAGAAGACAATCTATCCTACACCCAGCCTTATCTCCCATAATTACACCCCTACTCCCCTTTACCTACCTCTTCAGGTTCGGCTTCAGGTTACCCTCCGAACCGAAATCCTGAGCGCGAGCAGATCACGACTCCTTGCCCTCCTCGCATGCGTTCGCCACACGCTTCTTGAGCCTCTTGCCTTGGGTGTGCTTCAGGCAAGTACGGGCACAAACAAGCAACTTTCCCCAAAACCCCGAACAGAAAACGGCCGAATCTTGCGGCTACACCCTCGGGGAAATCCAAGCTGCTCTTCTTTGGCTTCGGCTTGCTCCGCCGCCTGGGCACAGCATCGAATTTCGGGTGCAAAATCTCGGGGCTGAGAGGATTCTTCCCTAAGCCCTAAACCCTAAACCCTAAACCCTAAACCCTAAATCCTAAACCCTAAACCCTAAACCCTAACCTTGGGTTTAGAGCACCGCTCGTGGCCTAAGGCGCGTATGTTGCCTGCGGCTCTTGATTCCTGTCCTGCAAGGCTTCTGACTTGGAGGTTCCCCTAAACTCTTTTGTACACCCAAGTCCTAGATCGCATGGTTTGGGATTTGTAATCACCACTATTTGTTTGAGAACCCCAAAAGAATAAATAAAATATGGGACGAGAACAGAAAACCTTCTGGCCACGTACTCGGGAAGTGCGACGAACGGAAAGCCAGAATGACTCAATGCTGAAAGCCAACACCTGTTCAAGATATTCAACCTACTGAGGAGCGGACTTCTCGTGCGAGAAATGGCAGAACATGCAATCCTGCAGCGTGTCGAGGTCTTGGCCAAGGTGTCGGAATGTAATACCTCTCCTGTTTCCTTGCCTTTTGCTTTGCTTTTTGGCCTAGCTGCATGCAGCCTTCATGAGAGGTAAGCAGGCTAGGCTCTCCAGCCGCCCATTGTAGCAGAATTTCCAGGCGCAGCAAGCAAAGTCGGCTACTGCTCATAGATCCGTCACGATACTTGCTGGTACGAGGGGCTTTCAATGCAAATGCAAAGAGTCCGATCGATGCAGCGCGTGTGAGCAGAGCTTGTACAAGAATCACAGTGTCCTTGCCGTTGTTGCACCTCCCCTTTGGGAAGAAACAGCAGCGCCTGGAAATAGAAGTCTGAGGATTTCTGGGGTTCAAGCAAACTTCGAAGCAACGATCGGAAACTTACCTGCTCGAGGCTGCTTCAAAGAGAAGGGACCTTTAACGCTGGCGAGCACCTCATGCAAGAGCAAGTGGTATGACCAAACCTTTAGACCCCAAGAACGCGAGCGTTGAGCTATCAAGTATGCTTTCAACTTTCGTCAGCTGGTCTTGACGTTCTTGCTGATGCTTCTTGACGCTCTTGACCTTCTTGTTCATGCTCTTGACATCTCTTGACCTTCTTTACCCTTCTGACTTCGTGGCCGTCTGGTCCCGAGAAGACTGACCTTTGTCGGTCGTCTTGACCCTCTTGATTTCTGGTGCAGAAGAGCGAGGTGATCAAGACTGTCAAGAAGGACAAGGCGGTCAAGACATTCATGCGATCTCATGCGATATGCACCTTTTGGACCCTCTTTGACGTGCTTGTCCAGAGAACATAGGGTCAAGGCGGTCAAGACGGTCTAGGCAGACCTTTTCGACCTTCTTGATCCTCTTGACCTGCTCGAGTTTTTTTGGCCCTCCTGTGACCGACGTGGTCAAGACGGTCAAGACAAATTTAGCGCGCCCCCAATGCCGGCGCACTCAACTTGTCCCCTCCCTGTGCCAAACAAGGCGTAGAGTTTAGGGCACAGCAGGCGTAAAAGGCATGCACCAACAGTAGGATGATCTGGGTCGAGGCGCCTGCACGCTCCCTCCGCGTGTTTGGCTGATCCGATAGACGGCAAAGCCTTTCAGTCCGGGCTTCGGGGTGGTGGGCTGCAGAGACACAAGGACTGAGCTTTTGAAGGCAGCAAGACTGGAAGCCAGCCCTGAAAATGGTCTCTCAGATTCTCTTGGCCCGCAAATGGCGCACAAGCCCTCGAAACGACTTGAATCTCCAAACCTAGCCTTGTGTGTACTCGACAAGATGAACCTAGCCCCTGCAAAGTCTCTATAGGGAAAAATGAGGGTTTCCGACATTCGGGGCAACAAGCGAATCCTACCATTTGGGGGGGTTCGATGTCAGGGGTCCCCTCTTTTCGTAAACCCCCCATATGAGACCCAATGATTCAATGAAGTAGGGTTTATATTCCTTGTATCCCCAAAAGGACACCCAATATACACACTCACCACGATTAACCGGAACCATATAAACACTCACCAAGAACAGCAATATAATCCCTGCTTCCAATGGGCCTGAAAATGCCAAACCAGGCACCAGAGAGATTGTCTGACTAAGCTTCCAGCAGCGTCTGCCGTGTAGACCGGGCAAATGTTGAGCTCCTCTACAGACTACAAACCCTAAACTCTGAATCCTAAACCCTAGACCTTAAACCCGAAACCCTGAATCCTAAACCCTAAACCCTGAACCCTAAACCCTGAATCCTGAACCCTAAACCCTAAACCCTAACCCCTAAACCCGAAACCGCTCCGTTTTTGCCCCGCTCAAGCTCTCCCGCCGGAGTTCGCGGCCAGTGCTTGCATAGAAGCATCCCATACCAGATGCAAGTTTCTATTACGTTTAGGGTTTAGGGTTTAGGGTTTAGGGTTTAGGGTTTAGGGTTTAGGGTTTAGGGTTTAGGGTTTAGGGTTTAGGGTTTAGGGTCTAGGGTTTAGGGTTTAGGGTTTAAGGGTTAGGGGTTAGGGTTTAGGGACGCCTTGTTTAGGCAACAGGATCCCGGACCAGCTCTCAGAAGGCCAGCCGATGCTGAGAAGGGGAGGGTGAAAACAAGCCCCGACAGCCTCCTCCTCGTCTTCATCCGCGGAGGACCCGCAATCCTGGAGAAAAAAAAACATGCGAGCGCAAGGGTCCGCATCCGAACTGCTGTAGTAAGATGGGTCAACGCATACCGGAGAAGTCTACACCGGTTGGGAAGCTTCAGATCCCGAAGAATGATCTGGCGAGCCTTCGCTCTGAGCCATTACAGCCCTAAGCAGCTTTCTTGGAAACCATGAAGTCCACGACATTCCAAGTGAAGCCCTGTAGTGTCGATCGTCGGCACAGGCAGCTGCATCAGTTTGGGAACTTACAACCAAAAAAATCCCCGGCCTCATCCGTGGAGATATTGTGGATGTGCAGCTTGGTAGCTGACTCCTTCCATTTCACAAGCGTCACAAGCGACACCCGGTACTGCAGTGTTGTAGGATGAGACTGCAGGGAGAATCCTGGAGGAAACCGAAAGCCTAAACGCCTTAGTCGTTTGTCACTTAGTTCCTGAGAAGAACCTGGACCTCAACCGCTCAGAGTGAGCCTCCTAAAACCCGGCTACCTTCAGTGAAGCCCACTCAAAAACCCGGAGAATCAACCCTAAACCCTAAAACCTAAACCCTAAACCCTAACACTTACCGTGGAGACGGCTCTGCAGTCGAGCCTCTTGTCTCCCCGCAGTGTCCTGGCAGTCTGTTGACCTGGTGTCACTCTTCGACTCTTCGCTTCAGGTCAGTGTCTGTACTAGTATCCCCTGCTTGATTTAAAAACAGACGCTAATGAATGAGCATAGGCAAAGTGCACACGGCAGGATGTGGAGGCTTGTGAACGTTAGCTAACATACACGCAGCTGTCTCAGACCGCTTCACGACGAGTCCCTGCACGTTCACAGGCCAATCTCTGTACATTCACGGGCCAGTGTCGGACATGCTTCGTTCGCCCCGAAAGGGCGACGCGAAAGGGGTCCCCTTGTGATTCAGGTGTGTCTTCGAGCCGCAGGAGCTCTTGTAGCTCGTTGGATTACGAGTCGCAAGTGCTTTTCAGCGATCAGAATGCTTAACTCCTTTGCCTTCGTGCCCGTGCTGGTGGTCCAAATTCGGATGTCATCGTGGGCATGGGCTGTGTCATGGGTGTCTTGGTCTGGTCCATACTGCCAATCTGCGCACGGGACGTGACTTGAAACGTGCGACTGAGCTCCCAACTTCTCCGGAGATATCCTGTACCTGCCAGGCCCGGGATAAAGAGGCTGTAAGGTGCACAAAGGAAGTCACCACGCCATGAAAACCAGAAACTTGCTTTAAGTAGTTAGACATCGGCGCTTCGCCGGAAGATCTGCGGTTTCATGCCTTCACGAGGTCTACGATGGTCTCCGTGAGCTTAGACTTGAGAAAGTTTGAGGTTTAAGGAGAGCTTCGTGTCGCAAAGTACTCTTGGCAGTTTGGTGGCAGCTGCGACCTCCGTGTGCAGCCGGTGACGGAAGATCTTTCGCGTTTGCATCCGGCGCGCCGCTTCTCAAGTTGCCACAACAGATCCCGCAAGCTCCTACAGCTGGAAACTGCGCCGTGGCGCGAAAAGCACGAAGTGTAAAGCTGCGCTAGAGTCTGATCATGACACCCCTTCCGAACGCGCCGCAGAATTCCAGCTGGCAGCTGAGGAGCTCTGCCGGTGGCTGCGACGCCTTCCGTCAATTCTCAACGGCAGTCGGGGGTTCATGCTGCTCTTGACTCTCACTCCCTGTCAGAAGCCAAGCCCTCTGCACAGGCCTGCGATGAGTCCCCAAACCCCACATCTGGACCTGGACCTGAAGCTTTTACATGACCCCCAACAGCCGAACTGGGTCGACCCCTTAAGGTGACCTGATCTTGAACCATGAGGGCAGACTTCGGGTCGGATGACCCCTAACATTCCCTAGGCTCGCCTGCGAAGAGCTTGAGGACGCAGAAGACTTCCGGGCCTTCCATGCAGACGTCCAGTTTGTACTGACACTCCATTCTGTTCCGACCGCTGTACAGACACCTGTCAACGCATCAGAGTCCAGGCACGAATCGCGGGAACTTGGGAAGGCGTACCGCTCCAGGGAACGCGCGATGCGCGAGCAACGTGCGCAAAGTCAGCCGCGTTGCGCACAGGGTGCGGCCTCCTGTTGCAATAACTTTCGACCCTCAGGTGCTGACAGTTGAGGCTGCGGAACCTGCTTCTGGAAGCACCTGAGGCTCCGACGGCAAGGACAACGACGTTCCATTTTGGTTGCTTCTGGGGACGTTGAGTTTTGAGGGTCTCCCCTTGAAGGATCAACCCTGCTCAAGTGGCTCCAAGACCAGAGTGCCAATCGAGGCTAGAGGCTAGCCTTGCATACACGGGGCCTTCAAGCAGATCAACAGCAGAGTGTGCACAACCGTGTGACATTTAAAATGAGAGAGCCCCTCATGTACGCGCAGCTCCCTGAGCCAAAACCCACAGAACCCCATCCTTCATCCTGGTGCGACTTGCGCCGGTGCCCTCTCAGGATCCTGCGTCCGTCGCTCTTTGGCCTCGCAGCAAGAACGAGCACAACGCGGAACCGCCCAGCAAAGCTCAATTTTAGGGCTTTCGGTCTTTTTTGGAAATGTGCGCGTGGCCTGTTTCGTGTGGCAGCGCGTCAGACAAGAGCAGGCGTGCCAAAAATAGTGTCACTTTGGTCCACATGACAACGCTAGCACACCTCAGTTTTCGAGGCCTTCGCCACAACCCACTATGACCCCAAAATGAATACTCGATTTCGGTTCCGATGAAACGCAGGAACAAACTGCAGCAGACTTGCGCATCCACATGAGCCCTATCCCGAAGATATCCCTGAATTATGTCATCGCTCTTTTTACTCTTATCGTTTTCTCGAGTTTTAGCAGTATTCTGAACGTTATCGTTCTTTTTTACTCTTATCGTTTTATCGAGCAAAACGCACATCTGGCGCTTCTCTTTACTTTTCAATACTGGGGGTCTTTGTCATCCCTCACATCGTTCTGGGCCCTCAACACGGAAGCCTAAATGACAAAGCTTTCCGAACAGGACACCAAGCGCCTCTGTCGCTGCATCGCGGAGATAGCACGGCCTCCACAGCACCCATCACACTTTCAATCAGAATTGTCAGAATTATTATCAGAATTAGGGAGACCCCAGGCTGTGTAAAGGCACAAGTCACCCTTCTGGCTGACGTTATATGCGGTGCACCGTTGGGGTCAAAGTCTTAACGCAATATCCTGAAGCCTCTTGACAAACAAGCGCACATGTGCAGATATGTGAAGTCTTGAGCCTCTTTGAAGTCTACGTCCCTTCGCCTCTGCCTAACAGCCTTGGCAATGTCGCTGCCTCCTCCAAGGATGCGAGCATGCACCCACACATCGCGGCAGGCCTTGAGGAACCGACTGTCAGCGTTTGAAAGGGTTTTAGGGTTTAGGGTTTAGGGTTTAGGGTTTAGGGTTTAGGGTTTAGGGTTTAGGGTTTAGGGTTTAGGGTAAACATAATTCCCCCCGAACCTCAGGTCCGAAACCCTGGAGTCTCAGCACCAGGAAAAGAAGCACCTAGGTGCTACGGAGCTCCCATAGTACTGCACCAGGTGAGCACTTCAGGCATCCTCGCAGGACAGCACCCAGAAAACCTTGAGACTGCTTGCAGGGCTTAAGCCCTAAACCCTAAACCCCCTAAACAGTAAACCCTCAAGCCTCTGCTCGTGAATCGCTGGCAAAACTGCCGCTTGAAACGATCTTATACTACGCAGAATAAAAAAGACAAAACCTTATCCCAAATATATTGCAACCAACCTACCAAGCCTATCCCCCTTCCCCTTCGAGACCCTCAGACTGGGATCCAGGCGCCGTGTTCAAACCTGCCAACAGATGGTCTCTGAAATTTAAGATGGTTTAGGGTTTAGGGTTTAGGGTTTAGGGTTTAGGGTTTAGGGTTTAGGGTTTAGGGTTTAGGGTTTAGGGTTTAGAAACTACAGAGGACATAGACCTGGGCGATATTCCAGTGATGGGTACCCTCGCGACACTCCGGATGTCCAAATCCGAGCAGGGCCCCCTCGATTTCAGGAGAACCCATCGAGAGATCATCCGTGGCACCAGCACGTATCAACGCCAACTCTTCCCAAGCAGAGTTTCCGTTTCAGTAGCAGCCGCTCAAAAATCAAAGTGAAAGAGCCACGAACCCGAATGCAGACACGTGTCACGTACACCGCGTGCATAACACACGCAGCACGCGGCACGAGGTCCGAAGGTGTCCGATGCTTCCCTGCCGTTGTTTTTCTTATCTTTCATCTCAATTTTCTTCTCTGCCCATCTCTTATTCACTGTCTTGTCCTGTTGTCTCTGTTCTTTCTTCTTCGCACGGGAAAGAAGACAGCGCAGCCACGGAGTAAAGATAACCGTGGCGTTTCATCATTGTTCCTAATGCTTCAGACTGCACTCAGAGGTTTTTAGGGTCCGGGTCAAGGGTTTTTTGCGGCCTAATGTTCAGGGTATGAGGAATGTGTACTCTCTCGATCATGCGCGAAACTCTGCGAACGCTTCGCTAACACTTCACGAGCTTCGGCAACAAAAAAACGCACGATGTTGGGGTCACCTCGTCAACCCTTGGAACTCCAGCCCTTGAAAGCGTGACCTTTCTACTACGCATTACTACGTATTCGGGAACATGCATACCGTATATTCTTATAATTATATTTTGTTTTTTTATTTTCTTCTTATTTTATTCTTATTCTTATTACATATATATATATATATATATACATATTATATATATATATATATATATATATATATATATACATCTATACATATATATATATATGCATATATATATATATATATAAGACAACGAAACTCCAACGAATTCGCAAGCAGATGCAAACGCACCAACACTTCTCTAGACGGCACAGCCTAAAACATCAGCAAGTACCCCCACCCCCACCCCCCAATAGCCAAAAACAGCAGCGATCACGCATCCCAATGCAGACCCAGCTCCACACAACAGAACTCGAAAGACTTCAAAGACAGGGTCAAAAAAAGAGGGGAACGTGAGTAAACCCTTGTGGCGGTTCTCCCACTTGTGATGCAGCAATCAAAAGTGATGGGACTATAGTGGGCCTCTGCCAACCTCAAATGAGCCTTCCCAACAGGATTAGGGGTTAGCATTCGGTTAGGACACAGCATTCATGGGCTTATCGCTTTCGATACCCTAAACCCTAAACCCTGGACCCTCTAGTCCCCAGACCCGAGACCCTAGACCCTAACCCCTAAACCCTAAACCCAAACCCTAGACCCTGAACCGTGAACCCTGAACCCTAAAACCTAAACCCTAAACCCTAAACCCTAAACCCTAAAACCTAAGCCCTAAACCCTAAACCCTAAACCCAACCCGAAGCCCTAAGCCAGTGCTCGAGAGTTGAGAGTCTCGCCCGAGGTAGACCCAAAACGGCCGAGGCCTGGAAAAATCCGTCCTCCCCTTGGCGACTCTTCCGGGCACCTCTTCGGGTTTAGGGTTTAGGGTTTAGGGTTTAGGGTTTAGGGTTTAGGGTTTAGGGTTTAGGTTTAGGGTTTAGGGTTTAGGGTTTAGGGTTTAGGGTTTAGGGTTTAGGGTTTAGGGTTTAGGGTTTAGGGTTTCGGGTTTAGGGTTTTAGGGCCCCAACCCCTCAACCCTGAACCTATAAGGAACCTGACACCAGGAACTTGTTGGAGGGCTTCTTGGACGTCTCCACCGAGAGCTATCGAGTCTAGAAGAACCGTTTCTTTTGCAAGTACAGAAGTTGTGAGGCCCCCTACACTTCCAGCCAGCAGTTCGAGTCTCGAGGTGTCGGAACTAGAGGTTCAAAAATGATTATCCCTTAAGCTTTTCCCCAGATTTACATTGGTGTACAGGAATCACACAGTTTTCAGGATTCAAGACTGAGCACGCACAGGCTTCAGGATGAAGGATAGATGATTCTACAAGAGGTTCCCTTTTTTGCATCATGCTGCATGACGTCTCGACCCAATCTGCCTTTGGCTCGGCTTCGCGAGTATGGGGTTTTGGGAACTGCGGTTTCTGGGCTGAGCTTTAGTCCGGCATGGCGACGGACAAGAGGCAATCGCTTCAAAAAGCGCACAACCCGAACTGGCACTTCTGTGCAGGATCTCGGGCCGAGACCACTAAGTCCAGCCCTAAATCCTGAAACTGCAAACTACAAGCCTGAAGTTCGAACCCCGCCCCCAAAACTCAAAACACCCTGCACGGGCCATATTCCACAAACTCCAAACCCCGTGGCCCTGCAGACAAAGACCCTCTGCAGTAGCTCGACGAACCTGAAACTTGAAACACCCCACACTACCCATCTACGCACACCAGGTAGAAGCGTGCAAGATCCGCATGTGCAAAACCCCAAAGGTTGAACTTCTGAACCGAACACCTTCGGAACTCCTGACTTCAGCCTGCCCTCTAAGCGCCTGTAGTCGATGAAAGTCTTTCTGACCGGCATCTGGCCACGGGATCTCTCTGAGTCCACAAGAGGAAACAAGGAAGAAAACAGAGACCTCGAAGGTGGGCTTCCATGCTGCCCGAACACGGGAACACCCCGAAAGTCCAAAACTGCGCATGATGCCATCGACACGTCCGAGAACAGCAGTCACAGTATTCTGGCACGACAGGCATCCTGAAAATGAAACCACGGATCCACCTCATCATGGCACCATTCTGGCAAGGGCAGCTTCAGAGCCTGAGCTAAGGTTGTTCTTCTGGGGTTGGAAACAACGTGCATGCTGCTGGGCGGATGGAGGGAATGTCTGGAGAGTGCGGAAAATTCTATCGGATTCTAGAAGTACACCTGCCCTAGACATCCCTAAACCGCGCAACTCCAGACTTGCAACACATGCCCAAAGACCCCAAATCGATCAAGCCTGAGAAATTAAGGGGGAAAGCATGCAGGGCCCAATGCACCTTGCAACCTGCACTCATCCTATACTTAGTGTTGGTTAGCAGGGAATGAGGGAATTAGGGCCCTATATATGCCCTTTAAGGGATTATATAGGGTACCTCATTCCGCCATTCCCTGTTAACCAACAGTAAGTATGAACTCCTACAAAGCAGTCGGCAGCCTCGAGATTTAGCGGTCTCGGTCTTGGTTTTTCTCGGGTACTGCCTGCAAGCAGAACAGGATCCACCCTCAAACCCAAAGTCTACTGGCATTTTTAGGGTTTAGGGTTTCGGGTTTAGGGTTTAGGGTTTAGGCCCCAGGCCTTGGGAGTCAAGACCATGCTCTTCGTGTTACGGTTTTCGAGTGCTGGGTGGGGAGGTTGTTTTTGAGGCCTGGGGACGCACGGCTCAGGCAAATCCAAAGGCCACCACGTCGTGTTTGCCGCTCGAGCAACGAGTGCCAGAGGCAACACAATAACAAACCCAACTGCACCAGCGTGTGCACAACAAGGAAGCCTAAAAAAAAAACAAGTAACACCAGAGCCCTTGTTCGAGGCGAACAGACAAGAAGCCTCACGGAACTTTCAAACCGAAGCTTCAAGCCCACAGAAGGATGGTCTCCCAAAGGCAAATCTTCGAAACCATACATCCACAAAAGAACTCTCCCCGAAACTCCTCATAACCAACGTACACAAACCGCACAAACGGCAAATCTCCACAGCAACCAAACATGCCCGAAGCTCCACGACCCAAAAACCACCAAAAGAACTTCTTCCATACATTCCCGATTCCCAATCCAACCATCATGCAAACCTCTCAACCACCAAGCTCTCAAACACAGCGAGCCGCGCACGCAGAACCTAATCCACGAACCAACACACTGCATCCAAAAACCAAAACCGCCAGATTCGACGCCCGAGAAGACCTCAAAAAACATCCCAACCAAATATTTGCAAGAACTCCATGAATTCAAAATCTGAAACCTTCTCAAGCTCTCCGGAAACAAGCAAAAAGCATGCACGCAACAAAACTGCAGAAGCTACGCCGAAGCGAGTCAGCAGCGAGCAGCAGCACAGCACCCGGGACAGAAAGGGATAGGGTTTAGGGTTTAGGGTTTAGGGTTTAGGGTTTAGGGTTTAGGGTTTAGGGTTTAGGGTTTAGGGTTTAGGGTTTAGGGTTTAGGGTTTTAGTGTTTAGGGTTTAGGGTTTAGGGTTTAGGGTTTAGGGTTTAGGGTTTAGGGTTTAGGGTTTAGGGTTTAGGGTTTAGGGTTTAGGGTTTAGGGTTTAGGGTTTAGGGTTTAGGGTTACTGGAGTCCCCCCTCAACAAGCAGGCGAGGTCTCAGGCAAGCAGTGCCAGAATGCAATCTCACTGACAAGCAACCCTAGATCTGCGCAAAGCAAGGGCCCTAAACTAGACGCCCAATCTGGAAAGGTTTTCGGATTAGATATTCAAATATATCATACTACATTGTAGAACAGTATATATAGTAATTAATCATAATATATATATAATATAATATAATATATATATATATATACATACATACATACATACACTATATTTGGCTTTTGTAAACCCAAACTCCAACTCATCCGCGCAGGAGCCCCCTCTGCCTTTGCCAGCGGGGGCCATGGCTGCTGGGCCCTGGCCTTCGGTCTTGGGCGCTGGGCACATCACCCTAAAACCCTAAACCCTAAACCCTAAACCCTAAACCCTAAACCCGTAATTCTTCTCACGGATGTGGGTTGCGGTCCACATCTCAGAACAAAGGGCAGCGTGACCTCATTCATAGACTCGGCCTGGGCTATCTACTCAAGACGAAACAACGCATCCTAAAGCCCCAAAGCCCTATAAGCCTTCCGGCATCTGCACACTTTTGAGGCTGGTCCTAGTCCTGCCAAGACCCCGTGGCTCCAGACGGACATGTCAGAACTGAGTCAGAACCCTGCACCTAACCACCATAAACATCCTAAACATCCCAAGCCCCCAACACATTTCAACACTCAAGTTCACTCAAATTCGACTCGCGCAGACTGCGTCTTCCAGCAGAGGCGTTTAAACGGAGGCAACTAAGACTTCGAAGTCCAAATAAGCAACTACAAACATCTTGGTGTAGAGGCCAGGCCCTCCAGGCTCTAGGCTGAAGACTAACCCCAAACTCTTTCCCAGCTACGAATTGTTAGCGACGAGCGGTTGCAACAGGACGGCAGCACCGCAAAGCTCACCGCTTGACCCCAACACTTGTCCTCAAGCGGGGTCGAGGTTAAACCGCTTCAGACCGCTGGGGCATTTTTGGCGGGACTTATGGCTTACAGTAGTGAAGCGGGGTAAGTGCTTATGATGTTGGAGTGCACTGTTTCAGGGGTTCTTCCTCAACAAATGGGGCCTTCAATCTGAACCCTAAACCCTAAACCCTAAACGCCAAACGCTATGAGCATCTAGGGCGCCCAACTGTCTCTAGGGGCACTTGGGGCCGAAGGCTTCGGCTGCTAGGCGCAGGTTGCAGGTTGACGTCTTAGTCTTCGGGTTTGAAGGGTTTAGGGGGATTTTGTCTTGAGGGTTTAGGGTTTAGGGTTTAGGGTTTAGGGTTTCGGGTTTAGGGTTTAGGGCTTAGGGCTTAGGGCTTGGGGCTTGGGGCTTGGGGCTTGGGGCTTACTTGGATGGGTCCAGAAACAAGTGCGTCCTATACTCCTGATTACCACGAAACGGGACTCCCGTGTATCTACATCATCCTAATCAACGAAGGCTGAACACCTGAGCAGCTGTAGACACTCTTGGGTTTGAGATATATATCCATTGCGCCTGCTAGCCTGAGCTTTCCCCTGCGTGCCGAGTTTGAATCTGGGCAACCACATGCCCTCAGCCCTTGAACCCCAAACCTTGGACCCCGAAAATAGTCCCCAAATAGGAGGGTTCCCTTATAATGACGACCCCAATAAGTACCCTTAATTTCGGGAAACTCTAAAATGCCAAGACGCTGTGAGTGCCCCAGCACCACTGAGGTCAAGCTGCACGCGTATGCAGTAGCGTCGCGTGAGAAAATCGGCGTCCCTTTGTCTCCACGACTTGAGAGGCAGACGGCCGCATGAGGCACCAAGAGCCCAGGACCTCAAACTTAGTCGCTTTGAGGTTGCGGGTTGCCGGAAACACAAAAGCAAGAACTATGAGGGGAAAAAGCAGCTCGTGAAGACTTCCAGCATGCGCCAAAAAGCAACGCAACGCAAAGTAACGCAATGAATTACAAGGTCGTTTGACCTGAGACTTGGGTTTTGCGACTCAATGTCTCGAGCTTTGGGTGGCTGACAAGTTCGAATTATGAGTCCACGGGCACCGCCGTACCACTGCGCCCTGCATCTTGGCACACATGTGCCAACCAAAACAAGCAAGCCCGAAACGAGCACGCAACGCACATGCTTCGCAGGTTCCCGCAAACCATGGCATGGCAGACGCAGCAAGCGCTCAAAATGTCGTGTTTCGTGACACCGAACATGCGACACAGATTTGCATCATGCATTCTAGAGCGGTCGTCCCGCAAATGGCCGGTGTCTTTGAGCACGGGGAAGTCGACAACTTGATTCATTGTTCGTCTGCTATCTTACGGCTGTTGCCATCCATGGGCATGGTGTCACCTCGAGTGGGTTTCGCAAGTCATGCTGGTGTGACCACGGAGCTCAGCACTACCACTCCTTTCATTGTGACATCGACATTACATGTCAGCTAGCCCGAGCACACAAGGCGAAAGTATTCCAATTGGGGAATTCCTCCTTCGTTGTTCCGTCAGTAATGTGCCAGCGTGAAGGTGAAGCAGAAAATTGGTGGCAATTCCGAGGTCATCGTGCTATTTCTCATTATCGTTGTCATGATCTTGGCCGTGTCTTTGCCCAGAAACGCGATCGGAGGTGGTTTCTGCGGGCGCGAGCGGGAATCTTATGAAGCTAGATGGGGCGATTCCTCCTCTCAATAAGAGCTCCGATATCCCCAACGCCGAGCAGCTGCAGACAACAAGGCTTTCTTGCACAAGGCGAACTGATCGAACGCGTTGGTCTGCTCAACAAGTTGACACGGAACCCTTGCTGTGGCGCAATGGAAAGAGGCACTTTCGACAAAGCACTCTTGTTTTCCTCGGAGCCTGCTGCTTCACAGGCTACCCTGAGGCGGTGGAGGCGCAGAATTCTTCGAGAGCGGCCCCTTCTGTCTTACCACAACTTGCAACTTGGTGATATGGCGCGATCTACTCCTGGGAATTCCAGAAACATGTCGCAACACACTTTTAATCAAGTTCAGAGGAAAACTTTTGACAGGCCTGAGCTCTCGAATGTCACGTCTACACCTTTGAACCGCAAGCAGAGTGTCATTCTTGAAGAATTCCGCGTGTAGTCTTTCAGTCAAGCACGCCGAAGCTGCTCGGCGCAGTATCCTTCAGCCGCCTCGGTGAGTGCACAGGTTTCAAAAGGCGCCGCCTTTTCGGGGGGGGGGGGGGGGGGCTCTCTCTTCGGAGGTTACCAACTAATACAGGTCCTCCTGTTATGTGGACAACCTCCACACTCACTTTCATGTGCGTGATGTTGTAGCGACAGGCTTGACAATGATTCAGTATTCCGCTGGTCTCTTCTTCATATGCCTTGCAAACACTATCTCTGGCAAAGTCCCCTTGGCAGGTGGCTTTGGGAATTTGGGCTCTGAGGTGTGATCAGTGCCTAGGGTTCGATTGGGCACCACAGTGTCACGTGCTGCAGCCAATTCAGGCGTCATGGACCATTCCCCCCCGCCCCCTGACCTTGCTCTTCAAACCCTAAGCCCTAAACCTTGTAATTAAATCCTAAACCCTAAACACGTGACAATGGTCTCCAGCATATTGCTTGGGAGCACCCTCGAATGATCCTCGGGCGACGGCTCGTCTGCCTCAGCCTGTGCTTCGCGCGCCTTCCTCAGGCGCTGCCTCTCCTGGCGTAACATCTCGCAGCCAAAGGCAACTTGGGATGTCTGGCTGGGCCCGATCACCCATTGAGTGGCGCGGGCTCAGGGCTAGCAAGGCGTTTCTCTCCGCGTCCGCGGAGGGGTCCAGGGTTCACAATGTGGGTGCAGATGATCTCCTAGAAGCCCAGCTTGACTGGCGCAACACATGAACCAGCCAGACCCCACAAAAGCTTCCAAAACCCACCCTGCCGAGGCCCTCTAGCAAGGATATCCTGGAGCCGTAGCTTCGGACTCCATTTGGCATCACAGGTTGGGACTTTTATTCTTATGGCTTTCTGCAAAGACTCTCAGGGGCTCCTGAATTGCCTATCCCCAGCAGTACTGGGGGTCATCCCCAAGCCTTTTACGAATTCGGTTTAGGGTTTAGGGTTTAGGGTTTAGGGTTTAGGGTTTAGGGTTTAGGGTTTAGGGTTTAGGGTTTAGGGTTTAGGGTTTAGGGTTTAGGGTTTAGGGTTTAGGGTTTAGGGTTTAGGGTTTATGTTTTAGGGTTTAGGGTTTAGGGTTTAGGGTTTAGGGTTTAGGGTTTAGGGTTTAGGGTTTAGGGTTTAGGGTTTAGGGTTTAGGGTTTAGGGTTTAGGAGCCCCTGAGGCTCTGAGCTTAAAACCTGAGGATGCACGGCCTACAGTATGACGATGGCCGCGCCGGCAAAGGAAACGCGCTGGCGCTGATCCTAGCTGCTCATGCGATTTGGGCCTCCACCATGCGCTGGTCGACGATGCGGCTCTGTGCCAGGGCCTGCCACGTTTGGGGTTTCACTGCTTCTCGGGCCGCCAAGAAGGAACTTGTCTTCAAGGTCTGCGGGTTTGAGCTTCAGCAGTTAGTACGCTGTCTCACAAGGTCCATAGCAAACCTATAAACATTGGCGACCAAGGATGCTTTGCTTGCCTGGAATTGGAAGCGAAGCATCGTTAAAGCCCTGTGTATGCGCTGCAGTGCAGGTGCAGTGTAGATCAGAGGCTAGGTTCGTATGGCCCGGACATGCAATGACATGAACGACCATCAAGGTTGTCCGTGCTGATCTCGTGGTCCTACCTCGACTAAGTACAACCCAACCTAACCCTTCATGATCCCAAACATTGCTAGACTCGCTGCCTCCTCGCGTGACATTTTGGGCTTTGCGCTGCGCTTTCTCGCGGAGAATGCGAAGAGCTTGGAAAAGGGCCGGTAGATCTCCTGCGTTGCCGGAAGTTGTGCGGCCACAGGTGGAAGGACTGGGTGCCGACGGGTGTCGAATGGTTTCGAGTTGATGCTGAAGTTTTAGGCTTCAGGGTTCAACCGCCTCTTCTGGTGGACTGTGGTCTGGAGAACCCCTGCAAGGCACCAGCAACTCGGAGGATGTGGGGGGGCCGGGGGGGGGGGGGGGGAGGTTTAACGAGTTGTTCGCTCGGGGTTCATAAGGCCAGGGATTACATTGGTCGCAAGGGAATCCGAAAAGCAACCCCCGACACCAGAAGGTGGAACATTGCATGTGCTCTCTGACAAGCTCCCGCTACAGTGCAGAACTCTAGATCAAGCACCGCATGGTGTCCTGGAACAGAATTAGTGTGCAGGGTTTAGGGCTTAGGGTGTAGGACAGTGTAGGGTTTAGGGTGTGCCAAGATATTGAGCAGGCAGGCTCCGTTTACATGCGAGATGCTGCCATCTGAAGCAGTCGTATGTCGGCTGGAGACTTGGTATCCCGAATGGGATTTCTGTGGCCACCTCTCTCACAAGAGGCAACACCTCTAAATCTCCTTTTGGCAGCTTCAGATTTCACTCCCGCCTTTCGTCCCATGGAGTGCTGCGGGCTGTGACCAGAGCCGCTTAGTAGGCACCGCCCACCATGGCCCTCCTGCCCTGACCCAGGTGGTTCGGGTTCGCATTTTGCTGGGTGTGGCAGTTTCGGCTTCAAGGTTGTACCATGTCGTACCAGTCTCTTCCAGTCTTCCAACCCTTGAGACTGTCAACCATTGCGCTGCACCGAGACCTGCTCAGAATGTTGTGTCCTTTGTCTCCCGCTCATCCCACAACCGAGTTGATCGGAGTTTCGACATCGCGCTTCTCACCGTTTGTGCGAGTGGTTTGCTGGATGTGTTGACGACTCGCGTCTCGCAGTTTCTGTACCGTACGCACCATCCTGTAACATCTTGACAGCGGGCAGACCAGCGAATCCAATGTTTCGGACTCAATTTCGAAGTCCATTGTTGTGAACCGGCGCACTGCCACCGAATTTTCACGCAGCACGAAAAGACTAGCGGTATCAAACTCCCAACCTCTTTGAAATGCTTTGGCTTCTGTCGCATCAACAAGAAGTCTGCCAACTCCGCAACCTTGATGCTCGAACTGCACCTTTAAGTGCGCGATAAGCAAATCATTCTTCTTCGTGTCAGCATGGCAATAGCCAACCACGTGCCCTGTTGCTTTGTCAACGGCCACCAGAACAATACTCCGAGTGTTCATCGTGCTCGTCACGATTTGCTTCATTACCTTTACGGCAATTCGGTCATCAGCAAAAGCTCCCAGCGCGTCACAGTAATCCTTGACCCTGCAAGCCTGACACCACAATTCGTTCTGGAAAAGATTTGCCTGGTCCACAATCAAGCTCTTCTCAAGCTGCCGCACTTTTCCCAGGCATGCAGCATGAAGATTCGTGACGAAGTGTGTGTCATTTTCCGTAACTGTCTCGTGATCTTTCTGCATCACGACGGGCTCCTCCTCATGGCACTTGGCCCGCTTGCATGACCATGCCTTGAGAGTTTCCGGGCCCTCGGCCCGGCACTCGTCCCGTTTCCGTTTGCCGGAAGCATGTGGCTGCTCCTTCCAATCCTCAACCCGAGATGCTAGCACCTGCAGAACTTCCGGGCTGCAAATGCTGTATGGCGATTGCCTCCGCTTGTTCCTGGCACCCAGCGAGGCACCGCAACGTAGCAAAAAGCTTGCGGTGTCTGCATGGCCTTTCCGGATTGCAACGAACAAGGCCGTCTCCCCTTTCTCATCGGCTTGATGTATATCTGTCTTGAAGGCGTTGACAAAGAAGCGGCATAGCCTTACACACGTTTAGGTGACGACTGCCCCTCGTTTCAGTTCACGAATATTTATAGCTGAAATTGTATTTGAAATTTAGGTTGCCGTGCAAAGAAAAATCTTTGCTTGTATCATATCTAAAGGTCCCGAAGCATTCTCCCAAACGAAGCAAAGATTTGTCGTACAACTAATTAGAGTAGAGAACAACAAGATTCGACCGACTTGAAAGATGACCAGCACAACTTTTGCCAACCAACATCGACTGGACACATGACATGTGTGTGTGTGCGCGTGTGACAGTGTGAGGGCGAGGAGGGAGTTGTTGTCCAGGCCTCAACCCTCCACCCAAAATGTGCAACTTCCTATCGCCGAACATGAGTTCTCAGAAATGAAGTATTTCTCCGGACTTCAGAAGTTCCCCCTTTGATCATCATGCTCAGATACTCTGTGTGGCCCTGACTGGCGGCGTAGAACAATGGGCTCTGCGACCAGTTGTCGCTCTGAGAAGATGGGGCTCTGTGAAGCCGCCTAAGCAAGACGAAACGTCCCTACACCCACAACCCTAAACCCTAAACCCCTTCAGTGAGTTAAGACACCCTAAGGCATCCCAGGGCGCCCTAGGAGATCAAGGGTCCAACAAGTCTAAAGGTCTAATAGGGGTCCTATCAAATTTCGCACCAAACCCCCTAAGGGTCCATGTACCTATATAGCATATACTTGGGCCCTAAAGCTACCATATAGGAAAATAGCTGCAGGGAATAGTCCTATGTTTGCTTGTCTATCTTTTTGACTGCCACTCCGAGCCTGAACAAGTACTGGCACAGCTGCTCGGCCTCTTTGGCATCTTTGCGGGCAGCTGCATAGTACATCGAATTTTGTCCTTCCAGCCTCCATTTCGGATCACAGGTAGCCGCAGCACGCAGGGCCTCGTCCCAGGGCCCGTCACGGATCTGTTGCAGCAAGCGAGGATCACGCAGCTTCTGTGTAAGGACCTGCTTCTGCGCAGGCTTTCGCTTTGGCATGGCCGTTCCAGGCATGGTCGTACAAAAGGGCTCTGCCAATCTACTTCTCTGTGGGCTACTACAGCAAATAGCCAACAACAACGTTTAGGCTAGTGTCACTCTCCCGACCTGAACAACAATACCTGCAAGGCTGTATTGATGCGTTTTGATGTGGCCTGGGCTCTGAGCCTAACATCACCCGGCACATCAAAGCATTTCACCGTGGACCTTCCCAGACGCAGCTCGCTGACTCTACATGCTTTGTATGCGCTGTGTGTGTGTGTGTGTCTTTTACGTCACGCCTGGTATCCAAGAGATAGAGATAGCTGCAAGCCAATGAACGCGTGTGTCTGTAGACGTGACTTCAGTGTCTAGGCTTCGCGGGCGGTGCACGACGCATGAGAGCTTCATCGTGCTTCATCGGCTCATCGTTCGAGGCCTCACCCCTAAACCCTAAACCCTGAACCCTAAACTCTAAACCCTAAACCCTAAACCCTAAACCCTAAACCCTAAACCCTAAACCCTAAACCCCACCCTAAGATCGCCTTCTCCACGACCTCAAAATCAAGGTGGGGTAGTTGTAGTGCGGCCTGGGGCACCTCGGCACACCGCAGGCTGTTCTGGACCTTCAAACATTAGGACCCATAAGAAGTAAAAAAAAACACACATGACAAGAAATAAATCAATGAGTAAATAAATAGAACAAATAACAACTAAATAAATAAATATGGCTTCGGAACTGCCCTTGCTGGGGCCCAAGGACGCGAGAGCTGAGGCTTCAGGTGGGTTCAGGGTCTTGGGTTTCCGACAAGGATTTGGGCCACCTCGAGGCTGCTTTGCGCAGCATTTTAGGGGGGGGGGGGGGGTTTGGGAGAGACACCCAGCAAAGTCAGCTTTCAGAGAGCATCCCGAAGTCCTCACAGGCCGAAGTCCTGCATCCCAGGCCCGAGAGCTGGTACAACCCCAACCCTGAACTCCTTTAGCTCATTGTGATCCCAAGTCTTTGGAATTAACTCCATGGCCAGGGTGCATCAACGACGGAGCTAAACACCAGGAAGGTGCCGCCCTGGGAGACGGACCAGTTCTTCGGTGTAAGTTCCAGTTTTTGGGTTTGGGGGCTTCCGCTTCTACTTAGGGGCTGAATACCCTAGCCCGAAAAAGGTTCACCTGTTTATTTGTAATAGGATTATGTGTGTGTATATATGCCAGCCCCTAAGTCTAGGAGGATGTAGAGTTACATGGCCCTGCGTCGCAGAATCGATGCATGCAGCTCTGCTCTACAGGCCCCCCAGACCCCCTGTCAAGCCCGTCTCGCAACCCGAAGACTGGCGCAGAAGGTCCAAGCAGAATTAGGGAGTTTGGGGTTCGGGGGCGAAGAGCACTCCGAACTGAGCCCCTACCTGTCAAACCGTGAAACCTGAGTTTGAAGACTGCGGTACACTGCAGCGAAGGCTTGGGGTGTCACGTACCAGTAGGGTCTAGAGCGTCTGCGTGTTGGAAAGCGGGTCTTAGCGATGAAAACCAAAACGCCCGCAACACTCTTCAACTTCTCATGTCACACCTCTTCATTCAGATCCCAACGAAAGCTAGTGCTGAAACCGAAGGTCTCACCGAACAGAAGCAAAAAGCTCTTCAATGCCCAAACCCTCTGAATGGCCCTCGCAAGAGGAACTTGATTGCAAGCGCGCAGCTGGCTTCAGCACCCGGAAGACCTCGCCGTACATCCGAGTCCTCGGAGACTCGGGGGGGGAGTTCGAGGCTTCAGTTGACTGCTTGGGGCACTCAGGGAAATAGACCCCGCAGCAGCCCCGGCAACCCTTTTGGCGGTGTAGAATATAAGCTTCAGGGGTGGAGTCCACATGAGTCCTAGATGGCTTCGGTGAGGCTTCAGAGTTTTCCGGGTTGAGGGTTTCGAAAGGAGCTTGGCAACAGGATGGGGTTTAGGCTCTGCGCCTTACGGGTGATTGCAGGCTTGAGGCTGCAGATGCTGTTTCGGGGTCTCCGACACCCCCTAAGAACTTGGTGAGGGCTGGCAAGGAGCCTCAAGCCCCCAAGCGCCTCCCTCTAAGGGCCTTGGGGTCTCTCGGTGTCGGAGCAGTACCGACATGTCTGACAAGCTCTGGGGCTGCCGCATATTTTCATGAATGTGATCCGCGTCACAGGACACAGCATCCGTCCTCGGCCACTCTTGATTCGGGCGTGTGCGAATTTAGTGTTTGAAGGCGCTTTCGGTTGCAAGACCTACTCCAAAAGCGCCTTCTCATCCCCGAACCCGAACCGAACCAGCTGTAAGCTTGGAGAGCTCTACTGGGGGGACATCTTTTGGTTGGCCTGGCTACCGAGGCTCGAAGCCTACAGCTCGAAGGCAAAAGCATGTCAAGCCAGTGCTTTGTGGCGGGCCCTCATCAAACCATGGAAAGCTGTGGATTTGGGCCACGCATCAACATAGAGCAGAGTTGTTACATCAGCCATCAGAACAAAACGCAAGACCAGACTCCGAAAACCGCCAAGTCCCACAGACGCTCAAGTTCAACATCAAAAACCACACGCCATGTGCATGAGCATCAGACGTGCTCTTGTCAATCACCAAGTCGAAGCTTTCATCCTGGCCGAAACCATCTCAATCACGAAGTCTGCACCGCTGAGCCACGCACACCCACAAAACGCACGTTTGACCCGTGCGCATGCGCACAAGTGCCCGCACGCAAGCGCGCCCGGCCCGTCGCCCGCCCGGCCGTCGCCCGAAAGCTAGCACGCCAACACGCGCACATGCTCACCCACACCCACCCACACGCTCGCACGGACACCATACACACATGAATCCTCGCAATGAGAAAAACTCTCGTCCGAGGCTGGAGACTTCATCCAGGCCCTGGCGTTGATTACCGGTTGGTCCTCCATCTGCAGGTCGAAAGCATCCCCCACGACCTCATCCAACAAACGTCATGCATCGAGATTTCAACTTACAGAAACTAGAGAGTTCGGGGCTTGAAGCTTGACAAACTCGCAAACTCCCTTCAGCCTGAACCTCATCCAGCGGGAAACTCCCGACAGACGTACGGGCAACGGAATCTCTGAACAGCCAAGGCCACTTCCAGCGCTTCAACATTTTCAGGACGACAAAAATCTTTAGGAGGGCGACTTACCAAGAATCCGAAGCCGATACGCGCAGAAGACGCACAACGAACCACACCACAAAGTGTGCAGATCAGGCGACGAATCTGCGTAGCTTCAGAGCTGTATGGCACATTGTGGCACTGTACGTTTCTCGGAAGCACAGAGAAGCTGGCCCATTGAATGCCTGGTCGCGTCTCGGCGTTGCGTTCACCTGACTTCGGCTTGCATGGGAGTATCCTGGGCTGATTAGATTCGCTGTGTCGCCTGGGCCTCGACTGATTACCTAGATATGGGCATCCCAGGCTGGAAGTGGAAAGGGGAACTGACGCGCATCGAGGCACTACAAAACCCAGAACCGATCTCGTAGCACGGGCGACGGGAGAACCGGTCTCTAGTAGTCTTTATGCCATATGCTGTCAAGATATATGGTCAGTTCTCATGTTGGGTACCCTAAATATTCGGGGCCGCCTTATAACAGTAACCCCACAAGGGACCATACTTTCGAGAAGTGACCATATCCAACGCCTGCCCTAGAACCACAATAATCCAAAACCGTGCCGCCTCACCCCTACGTTACATCCTCAGCCTTGGACATCACCCACACCCGCACACTGTCTCCCACGAACCTAAACCTGGAAGCATCCGTTAGTCCGAGAAATGTCAACTAACCTTGGATACTGTAAACCCCAGCATAGCCACCAAAAAGCCTTGCAAATAAACTAAACCCTCAACCCCTGGCTTTGGGCCGCCACGCATAGATTCGATGGCAACCTGCTGGATTCGTTCCAGACCGCCGAACGGTTCTGAAGCCATCTACCGGTGGCGGCTTCTGGCCGAGTACAAGAATGCCAACCTCTTTCGTGGCCTTCTGCCAAATTAGGCACCGGGCGAGGGGCAGCCCCATACCCTAAGCCAGGAAAGATCTGCCTATTCTTCCTGATGGCTTGTTGGGCAAGTGGTGGGCGATGGAAGAGCTAGCGAACAACAAATAGACGCCAGACATGTTTCCTTGAGAAACCCCCACCAGGTTGCCTCAGAGATGTCTAGCGCCGTGATGTTCACAAAGCCGTCGTCGTACATCTCCTATACCCCAGGATTCCAACTGACTCTGTCCAGGCACGGTGGGGTGAATGCGAAATTGCAGAGTGGGAATCCTGTTCGCAGCTCGTCAGTGTATGGATACAGGTTGGGATGCTCCCCCTTATACTAACAGTCCTGAAAAGGGATGATAACAGGGGAGTACTGTAAACCCTACACCCTAAACCCTCAACCCTCAACCCTAAACCCTAAACCCTAAACCCTAAACCCTATTCAGGACATCCCAAGAAACAGGCCTCGGCAAGCTTGGCATTTCCACAGCCCAAGTCGAGAACAATCGCAGACCGAGGCCTGGCTCGGTGTGGACTGGAGGGCGTGGCCATCGGCTTAGGGTTTAGGGTTTAGGGTTTAGGGTTTAGGGTTTAGGGTTTAGGGTTTAGGGTTTAGGGTTTAGGGTTTAGGGTTTCGGGTTTCGGGTTTCGGGTTTAGGGTTTAGGGTTTAGGGTTTAGGGTTTAGGGTTTAGGGTTTAGGGTTTAGGGTTTAGGGTTTAGGGTTTAGGGTTTAGGGTTTCATGTGGTCACCACGACAGGATACTCTTCCGCAGTACGAGTCCCAGAGAGAGAGAGAGAGAAAGAAAGAGGGGTGGCGAGAGGGCGAGAGGGAAGAGAGAGACAGAGAGAGACACACACACACACACATATATATATATATATATATATACATATATATATACATATATATATATATACAGCAAACATGCACAGAGACAGAGACCATGAGACACAGGCAGAGGCAGAGGCAGAGGCAGAGACAGAGTCAGAGAGCGAGCGAGCGAGACGAGAGAGCGAAGGGGAGAGAAAGAGAGAGAAAGAAAGAGAAAGATAGAGAAAGATAGAGAAAGAGAGAGAAAGAAAGAGAAAGAGAGAGCCGTTGACTTGCCAGAGAACCGAACAGGCCATGGCAGAGCTTTAGCACTTGCGCTGCTTTTCTGCTTTGCAACAACCGAGGCCATGCGCAGAGCGGGGACAGACAGAGGGAGAGACTAGGATTAGGACCACGAGAGAGACGGAGGCAGAGAGAGTGAGAGAGAGACAAAGGACAGAAGAAGCCGGATCATGAGAGGGAGAGAGAGGAGGCACGGAGATCATGCTATCACAGCCTTGCCCAGCCCAGCACGAACATATACTTTGCAGCAACCCTGGTCAAGGTCTGCAGCCATTTTACAGACTAGGTGCCATGCTATGATGCACTTCCAGAAGCACCGCGCAAATCGACTGAGTCGATGCACAGCTTAAGGAAATAAACATCATCCTCAAGGAAACGTGGTCTGTCACTCCCTATGCGAGCGCGGTCGCAGATGGAACTCCAGACACAAATAACATGAAGCTAGATTGAAAGGTCCCAGCTCTTGCTCTCAGAATGCAGCTTTTGTAGAAAACACCTTGACGAATCCGCAGTGCCACTTGACTCTCAATTCACGTCTCCATGGAGCCTGGGGACCTTTCAGGAGCAGACCGAGACCCCGCTCTTTAAGGCACATCTGTTAGTTGTTTTTTCTTTGGGGGGGGGGGGGGGGGCGGGCAAAGACCTTACGTTGCTTTGGGCTTGGGGTTTTGGGTTTGGTGTTTGTGCTCAGGGGCGCCAGAAGCCTGATTGTTTAGGGTCTCGGATCCTTTCATTGAGGGCCAAAAACCATATTCTTCAACCCTGATATGGAGGTTGTTAAAGAGGTCCTTCAAAGGCATGGACCCTAGCAACCGTGGGGCTGTTTACGCCCCTTGCCGCTGCTTGAAGCTGGATCAGCAGATCGAGCGAGGGCATAGGGGTAGGATGCCTACAGGTGAAGATTTAAGCACGAAAACGGAGGCTGCCATAACCATCAAACGCTTACGCTGGTTGCTGTAGTAAGGGAAAGCCACAGATTTGCTCCTCAAGGCATCCTGCCAAACACACCATGGTGTGCCTCCACAGTCATGCTACGACTGTGCCCGCGACCGCCTGATTCTACTGGCAGGATTCATTGGGTCAGATAAACTTGGTGGACGCGCCCGTGGAGGGAGCAAAATGACACTGATTGTTTCTTTACAGGACATCTATACATACAGGAGCTACTCATCCCTGCAGCAATCGCACAGACTCTGCAAATCAGGGGTCTGCGTAGCTGGACTCGGACCAAAGCATCGGCAAAGCAGTTAGGCCAAACACTGGAGACAAAGTCGCCCCACGTCGCCGCATCCTTACGCTGTTTTCGAAGCCTTCCGGATTGGCTTCAATTTTGGAGAGGCAGTGCTCCAGCTCCTTGATGTAGTTCTCGTGTGAATCCCGGTTGGGGGGCATGTTCACCCCCTGGGGCAGCACCAGGGTGCCTGTCCTCTGGCACATCGAGGATGTGCGCCGAAACGCACGCGTGCCCTGGATGGCGCAGCTTCCGGCACAGCCCATGCGTCCGAGGTCAAGTCCGCGTTGGGTTCACTAGACGTCGGCTTGGCTTGTGGTTACTTGAGCCCGAAGCATTCTGCAGAACAGCAAATAGGCCCCAAACTGCAAAAACCTGCGGGGGATGAGAGAGCGCAACTATGAGCATCCACCCTCTGTGCCATGGAGTGCCATATGAGGAGTGCCATGGAAATGGCGCTGAGGAGCGGACCCCTCGGCCAGGTTCTTTGTGGCGTCCCTTCGATGGAGGGTCTTGCTTTTGGGGTAGCTCTGCGTGGTTCAGAGCCTGGTCCGAGTGCTCTTAGTTTTGAAGGTTTTCTTGAAGCGTGATGAGAATATTGTAAACACGCGGGGCAAATGAATACACGAAAAGACCGTATCATTTCAATATTAGTTTTTATAAGTTTACGCGTGACATCTAATAATGAAAATGCGGGCTTTTACTTCGTCCATACGCACATATAACATTATTCACGCGCTCATTTACTTCGCTTGTAGTAGGACTGCGTTGTGCACTGGCGTTCTAGGATTTGTGTGCCCTTTCAGAATGCTCGCGCCAATTCAGGTTCAAGGGCTGGTGACCTATCAGTAAGGGCCTAGGGTGAGGTTCAACTCGAACAGTCGAAGCTCGTTTCAGGTTTCCCCCTTAAGGGGAGTTCGCTCAGGAGGCCTTCGAAGTCCGAAAAGCAAAACATCTTTACCAACTTTGCAGTGCAAGCCCTGAATGGGTCTCAGGGACGTCTCAGCTCAACTTTCATTCCTTAAGCGCCACAACATATCACGTTTAGGGTTCAGGGTTCAGGGTTCAGGGTTTAGGGTTTAGGGTGTAGGGTTTGGGGGTTTAGGGTCACACTGGTATTGGCAACCAGGGGTCTCAATGAATTCGCGGAACTTCTCGAAGTCTCCGAGCCTCTGTGCCCAAGCAAGCACCGGGCAAGCGGAAGATCTTTGGACTGGGGGCTGATGGGGCTGTAAAGTTTCTGATCAGGGGTATGAGAATTAGGGGTTGGGATGTTCCCCCTTATACTAGCAGCCTTTAATAGGGATTATAATTGGGGCTACTATATCCCATATATATATATATATATATATATATATATATATATATATATATATATATATATATATATATATATATATATAGATGTAGATATAGATATATTTGTTTATTTATCTATTCATTATTTATCTTCATTCATTTTCTGAGGATGCTGCTGGGCTTAGAATTTAAACCTCCAGGCTTCAGGCTTCACTAGCCCAACCTTGCAACCCTGACGAATCTGGTGCCTGGCTGGCTCTTGGCAACTGGACCGAAGCCCGCATGTTCTGAGAAGAGAGCCAGTCGAAGTTCTTGCCCGCTTCTTTCTGGCCAGGGTCTCTTCTGAAGATGCTCAATATTCTTAATATTCTGAATCTTCTGAATATTCTTCACATACCTAATATTCTTACTCTTCCTTAATAGGTCTTCATATGCTGAATACTCTTCATTGTCCAAATATTCTGATTCTCGTGGCTCTCCTTCTTGCCCTCCTCCCGGAAGGCGGCCTACCCGCTCTCTCAGCGCGCCGCCACTGCCCTACTTTGCAATTTGGGTGTTTACGAATTTAGGGTTTTGGGTTTAGGGGTTTACTGTCGGGGTTTAGGGTTTAGGGGTTTTGGGTTTAGGGTTTAGGGTTGGGGTTTACGATATTAGGGGTACCTTTACTGGGGTCCTTATGATAAGGGGCCCAAACACCCAGAACTGGGATTCTCAAAGGCAAGGCCCGTCCTTGTATCTGTTGTCCCAGTAATCCTTTCCTGCCTGCGTGCCAAGTGCTGGGCTTAACAGGCCGAGATTCACGATTAGGGCTCAGGGTGTAGGGGCGCTGCAGCCCCAAAGTGTTCTGTGAAACCCAAATGCCTGAGCTTCCCTTGTAGGTTCTTGCTCGAACTTCTGTCTTGGGCTGAGGATGACTTGAAGGGTTCAAAGGTTCATATCACTTAGTTAAGTGGCCTCAGCGCAGGAACAGCAGAGTTGTGCGCACACGCCCCTGCAATCCCATGAACCCCGTGAGCCTTGCGGGGCTTGAATCTGATGCCCACTGGTCTCATCGATGCACCGATGTGGTTGTATAGGCCTACCCTAAACCTTAAACCCTAAACCCGAAACCCTAAACCCTAAACCCTAATAAGGGAATGAGGGTGGCTCCCTAGGGCTCACAGCAAAACGACTGTAGGACCCCTAGGTCTCCCGGCGCCATAATCAAAATCCTCATCGGGCGCCGATGTCGCAGCCTCCG
Organism: Symbiodinium natans; assembly: GCA_905221605.1. Classification (NCBI taxonomy): domain Eukaryota; class Dinophyceae; order Suessiales; family Symbiodiniaceae; genus Symbiodinium; species Symbiodinium natans. The sequence goes on along the minus strand of CAJNDS010002389.1, from coordinate 265,955 downwards.
CTGTCCTTGCCGAGTCGCTGAACTGCTGTTGAACGTGCTTGCCCTGCACAGCTCGTGACTTTGGACCGTTCAAAAAACCCTGAAGCCCGAAGATCCAGAGACTCGGCCAGGACTTTGCCACGTAGGGCAGAGACTCGCACCCCCCCGAAAATCCGGAAGCCCCTGCAAGACCAGACGGTCAGCAGCCGCTGAGCATTGAACCAAGCCCAGGCTAAGCCTCCTGAACCCTAAATACCCTAAACCCTGAACCCTAAACCCTAAACCCTAAACCCTAAACCCTAAACCCCTAAGCAAGGCTAAGCCTGAGAAGGTTCAGGATTTCGCGTCAGACCCGCTCCCGAGGCTTGCGGGGCTCGTGCTCGCGCGAGAAAGAATGCTCATGATCCCCAGCCCTAAACCCTACAGGGTTTAGGGCTTAGGGCTTAGGGTTTAGGGTTTAGGGTTTAGGGTGTAGGGTGTAGGGTTTAGGGTTTAGGGTTTACCTTCTCTTTGAGATCCACCGCGCGGCTCAGGCCCCAGCGCGGCCCTCTGGAGCCAAGTGAGCTTCGCCGCTCCCAGCTTCTTCGCGCGGGCACGCGCCCCTCCTCGAAACCACGAGCGTGTTCAAGGTTCAGGGGTTGAAGTTTCGGCTCTCAGGAAAATCTGCACCTCCTTTTGCTGACGGTGCGCGTTTCAAGATGGCGCTTGAATGATCGACATGCCCCAGAAACGAATGGAAAGGGCTTTCGCGCACAAACGACACCCAAACCTACGCATGCGGGGTGCCTACTCGCAGCCTACGCGGATCCTGCCGCATCGCTCCTTCTGCAGGACTACAATCAGGGCACTCATTGTAGCCCTGGTCCCCTAGATCGCCCGCTCAATCTGGCGCTTCAGGGCCCAGGGCTTTCTGGACGATATCGATTTCATGATGCGCTTCGCGACCACAACCTACGTAGATCTACGCAAGCTCCTGCTGCATATCGATGCCTGCGCTATAAGTGCCTGCACGCCCCATAGAAAACATGTTACACCTATACAGCGCTATACAAGAGCTAACAAACAACGCTGCTCAGATGGCAGTTCCAACACGCCCGAAGTGTCACCGTGCAGCGGCTGGCATGCACATTCCGCTATACCCTCCGACAGCAAAGCTTGTATAAGTCTGATAACGCCTTATGGGACCCATTCCTGAGCTTGGGCAGGCTGCGTAGGCGGCCAGCGCTCCTGAGGGGCAGCAAATTTGGTTCTCTAAGTACTAAGAACCAAGGACTTGAAAGTGCTTTGGGCTCCCCCCCTGCAGACCTTTTCTTTTGAGATATGGGATTGCTCCATTTCTGCAAGCTGGTCCTGCAATGGGCCGGACACCACTCGTGCATGTTCGCATCACAAGATGAAGCACTGTCGTGTTTCGCGCTTTGTCTTTCAACTGTCTTCGATATCCTCACATAAGTATCCCCCCAACAATCTGCCAAATCACCGACCATGTCTCAATCAAAGTCCCAGGCCCTCCATCCTGCGCCCTTCCCTGCGCCTGCTAGTGCAGGGATCGCCAGGATCGCGGTGGAGCCTCGAATGTTCAGAGGCTGCCTTTTCGGAGCTACAGCGGGCGCGCGGGCCAAAACTCCGCAGCAGCGTGAATCACCAAGCCTTCCTTGATGGAGATGTTGTGGACTAAGGAAACCCTGCCTCGCAACCACAAGAGGCCTGTCGAATCTAACTTTAGCATCTAAAAAAAATTAGGGTTGTACCCCCGAGACAAAAAGCTCGCCAGCAAGGACACGGCCTCGGCCCATAGCATCACCAGTAGCAGGTTTCGGTGCAACCTCTGCGTGGGCTCTTTAGCAACTCTAGTATCACAGTATCCCGGTCTGCAACTTGAAGGAACATAAAGCTGGGCCCTATCCTACTATACTTCCCCGAACACTGGCAACCAAAGGCCAGATTTGAGGGTCGCGTGTTCAAGGTGCTATCCTGGGTCCTGGATCTGCGGATCAAAGTGGGCTGGGGCCTGGGGGGGCTTTGGTTGGATTTGGGAGTTGGCAGTTTCGCCACAATGTTGCCCAGAGAGACGCTCCGGTTTTCAACAACCCGCAACGATGACGGAACCAGCGTGTGGGCAAGGCATTCCGAAGACAATGTGCGAGGTCCGGCTTTCACCATCCTTGTCGAAGCGGCCGCTGCATTCACGAGCAAAGGGACCAACGAAAGCCCAGCGCCCAACAGCTTCCACTTGCACGTGGCGCACTCCGCGCACTTCGCAATGGAGGAACGCGCCGTGCCTGTGGGATCTTCAGCCCATCGGCACTGATATACAGCTGGCGGACGGCGTGAGATTCAGGAGGAAGTCGCTGCCTTGAGCAAGCAGAATGTGGTAGTAACCCGGCATGACAAGCAAATGGACCACAAACACAACATTAGACATCAACGAAGCTGCTCGAAGCCGGAAGAGAGGGAAACATTAAGGCCAAGACCCAGCTGGAGAAGCCAAGCTGCGCATCAGCTCTCTTGTCATTGCTACCGGCCGCGCTTTAAGCGTTTGAGCTCATTCTTGTTCTGCTGCGCCTGGACACAGGAAACCGCTCACCTGTGACATCATGCAAGGCATGCAATGCGAGCGCCTTGCGCCATATAAGCACGCAGCTGCTGCAAAGAAAGACAACACAGGGGGCAAGTTGACAAAGATGGAAGAGCAGCTCGAAGTCAACATACACTGAAGCCCACGTCTTTGGGCTTAGGATGTTTCGGATGTTTAAGGCCTTGGTGGGGGGTTTACGAAACCCTAGAATAGACCCCCAAATAGTAGGATCCCCTTATAATAAGGACCCCAATAAGATGCCCCGAATTTGGGGCCCCACGAGAGCATGTCGCGCCTGCTGCTGGAAAGACCAGCCCTTCTGAGGCATGTGGCGAGTCTTCATCGCCTTGACACTCTTCTGCATATCCTGGGCCGAGTTGAGAGGCTTTGGATTGGGCATGCCAGTTGAGGTGTTAGGCTTGAGGAATTCGCAGCATCTTTGACACGCAAACGGGCTGCCAATAACCTCCAGCACCGGCAGCTCAGGTACTCAACAAAAAAGGCAAGCCTGAACATCTTAAACCCTGCCCACAGCGCGACCTGGGTCAACTGGTCTTCCATCCCAGACATGAAGGCATCGAGCGGGTCCGGCTCGTGCCTAAACATGCTCGCCAGGAGACATGTTGTGGCTCGGGGACTGCAAGCGGAGGGGGTGGGCACCTGTTTCCGGCTGAAGCGACTTCTACCCCCTTTTCTCATACGATTGCTTCCAGCACAGCCTGTGAGGCTTATGGGTTTTCCGCCGGGCAGACCGCTGAAATCGGAAGCACGGTCCTTGATTTTTGACCTCAACCCCATCTCCGCTTGCGACTTGGATTGAGAGAAGATGTGGTGGCCATCTTCCCAACATGTTGCCGCCATGGCATTATTCGAGAACTTTTGCGTCACACTGTTAGCTCAAGACTTTGTGGCCCTCGCTGGCGCACTCCGCATGCTCTCCTTTCTCTGCCCCGTTCCAGCCACCCCGGCACATGACAATGGCCTCGTTGCACTGTTCTTTGCCTCTCACATGATTCCTGCTCTACCCGCAGAAGTCTCAGCAGTTGCTGTCAAGAACTGTCAGGTGGAACACGACGTACGCCACAGGCGATGACCATGAGTTGAACCCGTTGATAATCCAAGGCGGCGTTGCTGTTGAACTCTCTTCGAAACAGATCAGGTTTCACAGCCCTGCAGCTAGACTCTGACACGAAAGGCGCCACAAGCAGCTTCACGCTGACAGGGAACATGTGTCTCAGTCTCAGTCACCCCTCAGCTCGAAACCAGAACAATCTTTTCGCATGGCTAGACCTGGCTACACCATAAACAAGTATACGGTAGATCCCTCCTCCATGCGGAACCCAGGTGCTGCATGATCGTCCCAACGCTTGCAGAGACCTGCTCAAGCTTGCCGGAAGCTTGGGAGCCGGCTTTTAAAACCTCATGATGGTATCAGGTTGGGATGTTCCCCCTTATACTAAAAGCTCCTTGATAGGGATTGTAGTTCCCCCTATTATGTTAAGGGGGAACAACCCAACTAACTATGGTATCAGATGGCCTAATGTGCACTTCCCCACCTCGCTCCCCCCATTCCAGGCTTGCGTCGCTCTGCGGTCGCCCGGCCTCACGGCTCGCCTAAGCCTAACACCTCAAGGGAAGGAAACCTGCCCAGTGAAATGAACATGTCCAATGACGCCAAATCTCTGGAGCTATTTCATCCCACATGCCCGAATGCGTGAGGTGCTACCCTGACATGGGCACACTGGATGCACTCGTTTGCATTCAACTCACGCAGCCTCTCGTGCTCTGCTTCTGAAAAGCCAGGACAGTTGCGCTCCAGATCAGTAGCGGAGTCGAAGACGCAGCCGCAGTAGAGGCAGTAACCTGGAGCCTAGAGCCATCCATACCCACACCTGAACTACTAAACTTTACACCCTAGGGTTGAACCGTGAATCAGCACCGGTTGAACCCTTCAACGCCCAAACCATGTCACTGACCCCTTGGGTTGCATGGCAGAAACTGCAAAGCTTGCGGATATCAGGCCGTTTGAATTGAACAGTACAGGCACAGGGCAAAGCACAACCTTGGGTTTGGGATCATACCACGTGGATTAACGGATTAACGGTACGTGCCGTCTCTCACCCCACTATAACCACTTGCGACTCTACTTGCCGTTCGAACATACCGAAACTTGAACCGAAAAAGATCCTGGGCGGCAAAGAGCTGAACTCCAAAAGCTTGGCCGAAAAATTCCTAGAGCCCCAGATTAACAAGCGAGCAACCTGCCGTCTCAGATTGTATTTGAAGTGGCTTGGCTGTTTAGTCTTTAAGGGTCTGTGAACATGTCAACAAACTCTTTTCTTCTTCTTCTTCTTCTTCTTCTTCTTCTTCTTCTTCTTCTTCTTCTTCTTCTTCTTCTTCTTCTTCTTCTTCTTCTTCTTCTTCTTCTTCTTCTTCTTCTTCTTCTTCACGCTGGAGGGGCCCGTAGGGGACACTGCCGCCACGGCCAAGCGGGCGTCTGTCCGGTCGGGTCAGTCTGGTGTTCAGACGACACTGTGTTGTCCCTCCAAAAAACCTCAAACTCTCTCTCTCGCTCTCCGTCCAAGCCGCAGTGGCTGCGCCGGAGGTAGCTCAAGAGCTCCGTGAGCCGCAAGGACGCCGCACCTCTCTTTGTTCGGGTTACGCGGCTTCGGCACAAGATCAAGTTCAAAGATGACTTAGTCGCGCAAAATGCTTTGTCTCAAAGGTAGGGGAGAGCAGCAAAACAAGCCGGCTTTTTTGGCCGGCTGGTTGTTTGCGTTCCTGATCGTTGTCGTGGTACGACGAGCACCTCGATCCCTATCGCGCGCCTGACTCGCGGAGCTCCGGCCGATCACCACGCCGCGGCCACAGGGCGCTTGGGCCGCGACCCTTGGTGCGGTCGCAGTGTTCCACAGCACGTTCCTGGGGCTGCGCTTGGGGTGTGGAATGCGTGGGGCGGCTTGCTGTCTCTAGGTCAAACCAACGAGCCCCCTTTTGTTGGAGCCAACTCGAAAACCACGTTCTAGGGCTAAGGGATTGGGGTTTAGGGTGTACAGCTCAAGGTTTAGGGTGCTTGTCCGGCTGATTCCGAGCGGCCGCTTCAGATATCTGCTCCTTGGCAGCTCGACTGGGCAAGAAACATGTCAGTGCCGGGCTTGGAGTTCAAGCTTGATGGGTTTTTGTTTTAAGTCTAGGCTTATGTGACTTACTTTTGCGCTTCGGGCCACGGACACCAGCACGCCTGATTGAGACGCGAATACGTGAAGACAACTCCAGGTCCCGAAAAACAACGACAGCCATCCAATTTCGACCTTCGACTGCTGATTCGTTTCGGGAGAAGCGAGGTTCATTAAACATTGCTTTGCGACCAAAGCACCTTCACCCGCCGGTGAGACTGCTGGGCCTGCGGGGCTCTTGCAACCAGGGAGGGTGCCTCAAGGCCTCAAGGTGTAGCGTTGTCAGGGCTGTGAGGGTTGTGCGGCTGCAAGGAGTTGGGGTTGGGGCTTTTGGGGCTCAGGGGACGGGCTGTCGGGCTCGGGACTTTATTTAGGTTAGTGTAATGGCGTCAGTGGCGTGGGGGTTCCGGGTCACAGAAGTTGAAGAAGGCCTGGTGATTTTGGGGCCGTTCGGGCAAAATGTTCAAGAAGATGGATTTGCCTACAACTTCATGGTTCGGGCAAGGATTCGTATGTGCGGTGTGGGGTACCATCACTGACACCGCAGCTGTTAGCTGTCGTCTTGTAGCCCTGGAAGTGACGCCGCTGATCGCCAACAGACACAGGAACAAAGGGTTGTGCTTCACCGATTTCAACACGTCCGGGACGCAGCAGGCCCTTTAAAGAAACGCTCTATGCGCTGCAAGCCTATGTGGTGGAATCCGAACTCCCTGCCCAAAACACCCAGTGGAGAGCCCTGCGTGCCAGCCTTCATCCCGCCCTCGAACTCCGCCTGGCGCGCCGCCTCACCGGCATCGCGCTGGCGGAAGCGCTTCTCGAACTCCTGTGGAGTTCAAAGGTTGAGGGAACCTGCTGTTGAGGGTTCAGGCAGGATTGGCGAGCTCACCGGGTAGATGAGAAGGAGATGGGGGGTTTGGCGGTCTAGGGGCATGTGTCATATACTTAGGAACTATGGTTCAGGGCCAAGGCTTGATCGACAAAGGTGTTGAGGTACTGCTCAGATACCCAGATGCCATGTATGTCGAAGCACGCACATTGGCAAGCCCTGGCACTCAGGAGCTGTGGATTAAGTATCGAGTTCACACGGGGACTTCTTGCATACACTAGCTGCAAACCGACTTAATCTTTCACCCATCCGAGATCAGCCGAGCGCCGAACACAAAATGTCGCATCATGAAAGACTGAACCGAACTGTATGCCGCATTCACTCCCATGAGCCAGAACCCAACTCGATCCTCCCAAGTGGTGTCCCACCATGGTGCCCGCACATCTTTGGCATCCTGCAAGGTAGTACGAGGGTTGGGGCATACCGCACTGCGCTCAAGAGTTGAGACACGAGGTTTCAGGACATCATATGATATCACAGACGTGGCAAGCGGGTGGTGGGCAACTAGTCGACCCAGGGAGAAGAGCGCTTGCATGTTTTTAGGGGTGGCTATGGATGGTGTCATTTATGTGGAAAGCAGGGAGGTGAAACACTTGAATTTCTGAGTCCTTGATTACAAAGCGAATTACGAACTGGAGCGTGACCTCAACAAGTTGGTAGATCAAGCGGCTTCACCTTTCTCCAACCTCAAACACCAACGAAGACCCCCAATTCAGTTTCAAAAGGGCATTCTTGGCCACAAGGGTTTGCAGGTTGCGGCCCTTCATACGCTACAGCACAAGTGAGCTGTTCAGCTTCAACGCGAAAACTTCTACAGGATGCAGTTGCAGTGAAGCATCAAGGGTCTTCCTGTCAACCCCAAAGCCAAAACCCGTCCTCCTTCGCGCGCTGCCGCTTTGCCGGGCGCTGGCCTTTCTCCGCCAGAGCCTGGCGCTGTCCGGCCTCCGTGCAGAGCACCTTGCACAGATGCAGCGCAAAGGGTCGGAGGTATAATGCGGGACTTTGAGACGGCAAGAATTAAGAGGATGGGTGTCTGTTCATGGGCTTCTGAGCTGTTGCGCAGGAAGTTCCCCTGCGGAGGGGTTGAGCACGGTTGCGCCTTTGAAGCTTAGGGCACCAGGCTGGGGAAACCCTGGATCATGAATCCCAATGCCAAGTCCCTCCCAAAACTTCTCCCTGCATCCTGAACTCCGCGACTCCGCACCACCCTAAACCCTAAACCCTCAACCCTCAACCCTAAACCCTGAACACCCTGGTGCCTCAAAGGCTTCGCTGAGCTTCTGGAAGGCCTCCTTGGCCTGGTCAACGCGTAGCACAGCAGCCGGGAAGATGTCTTCGGGGTAGGCAAGCATTGAACCTTTTGAAGCTCCATCTCAGGTCAACCCTAAACTCTCTCTTTCATATAATAATTTAAACCTTAATGGGGAACGTGGCCATTGGCAAAAAAACCGTGGCCATTGGCAAAAAAGCCGTGGCCATTGGCAAAAAAGCCGTGGCCATTGGCAAATTCGCCAATGGCCACGGGAAAGTTGCCAATGGCCACGGCTTTTTTGCCAATGGCCACCAATGTCATTAAGGTTGGTCGCCAAAATGGGTTTTTCAAACCCAATTCGCACAAAATGCCCCCCAACCTTAATGGGGAACGTGGCCATTGGCAAAAAAGCCGTGGCCATTGGCAACTTTTCGGGCTTTTTGCCAATGGCCACGGCTTTTTTGCCAATGGCCACGTTCCCCATTAAGGTTGGGGCCCAACCTTAATGGGGAACGTGGCCATTGGCAAAAAAGCCGTGGCCATTGGCAAGTGGCATTTGCCAATGGCCACGGCTTTTTTGCCAATGGCCACGGCTTTTTTGCCAATGGCCACGGCTTTTCTGCCAATGGCCACGGCTTTTTTTGCCAATGGCCACGGCTTTTTCCCCCCCCCCCCCCCCCCCCGCACCCCCCCACCCCCCCCCCCACCCCCCCCCCCCCCCCCACCCCCACCCCCCCCCCCCACTCCCTTCCCAACCCCCCCCCCTCTACACCCCCCCCCATGCCCCCCCTTCCCTCTTCTGGCCCAGACCCCCATTCTGGGCTTGAAAAGCTGGGTCTGGGCCAGATCAAGATGAAGGCTTTGCGGGGCCGGGCAACGCGGCAGCCCCTTCTTTCTCATCTTGGGTGGTCCGAGGGTGGGGTGGGGAAAATGCAACTTCCGGAGCCCCATTCTGGGGTTGGAGCACGAAGGGAGGGGACATACGACAAACCTCTAAAATAAACCCGTACATTTCTCAATGTTTTGGGATTCTCTGCAAGCAGAAGAAAAGGGACATACGACAAAGCCGACGAGCACGAAGGGAGGGGACATACGACAAACCTCTGAAAATAAAACTTCAGTTTCTTAATTCTTGGGGTTCTCTGCAAGCAGACAAAGAGGGACATACGACAAAGCCGACGAGCACGAAGGTGGCGACATACGACAAAATCTAAGAGCACGAAGGGAGGGGACGTACGACAAACCTGCAGACCTCTCATCAAACCCTACGAGCATGAAGGGAGGGACATGCGATAAACTCTACGAGCACGAAGAGAGGGGACATACGACAAACCTCTAGGCCTCTCATCAAACCCTACGAGCAGGAGCCAACATGAGGCGAGGTCACCGGGGCACTAATTGGAAAGCAACCATGTGGAAGCCAGGCAGCTTAAAGTGTGCCAAACACAACCAACAAGACGGCCAAAAATAGGCAGGGTCACCGGGGAAAACGAACACGAGCAAAGTGAATATGAGCAGAAAGAGAACGAATACGAGCAGACTGACGTCGAGCAGAGAGAGAACGAATACGAGCAGAATGAATACGAGCAGAAAGAGAATGAGTACGAGCAGACTCAGTACGAGCAGAAAGACAGCGAAAACGAGCGGACTGAAATCGAGCAGAGAGAGAACGAATACGTGCAGAAAAAGCACGAATACGAGCAGAAAGAGAACGAACACGAGCAAAATGAATATGAGCAGAAAGAGAACGAATACGAGCAGAATGATTACGAGCAGAGAGAGAACGAAGACGAGCAGACTGAAATCGAGCAGAGAGAGAGAACGAATACGAACAGAATGAATACGAGAAGAAAAACAACGAAAACGAGCGGACTGAAATCGAGCAGAGAGAGAACGAATACGAGCAGAATGAATACGAGCAGAACGAGAACGAACACGAGACGAGCAGATCAGAAAAAGAACGAATACGAGCAGAATGAAAACGAGCAGAAAGAAACGCATACGAGCAGAATGGAAACCAAGCAGAATGACAAAGAACACGAGCAGAATGAATAAATGAGGTTGGAGGACAGGGCTTGCTGAGGAAAATGTGAACTTTATATTTCTTAATGTTTTGGGATTCTCTGGGTGGGTGGGTTTTTTTCTAGAGTCCAGACAGCGGCTCTACTAGAGATTGCTCGACCCAGAGCTGCTGAACCCTAAACCCTAAACCCTAAACCCTAAACCCGTATTTCTTTTGATTTTCCCCCCTGGATCTAGGGATGCAGTTGCAACTCTGGCATCTGGCCTGCGGGTGCGGACACTTGTCGGGATGCACAGCCAAGGCCAACCTCGCGAAGCGGGGGGCTGGGATGAAATCGATTTAGACATTGAAGTAAGTTGAGGCAGGCAATTCTTCAAAAGTACTTTTTGGGAACTTGAGTGGCCATGACAGCTTGCATTTCACGACGAGAGGGTATGCGGCTGGCTTGTCGTAAGGCTCGAAGCTGGGCCGCCAGTTTTCTTGCAAGACCCCTCTGCCCAGCACCCTAAGCCCATCCCTGCCCTGCACCCTAAACCCTAAACCCTAAACCCTAAACCCTAAACCCTAAACCCTAAACCCTAAACCCGAAACCCTAAACCCATCTCTGCCCTGCCTGCGGTACTGCTTCCTGAGGCTGCCAGCATCCACGTTGGCCTGGTGGACGGGAGGGGCCCGGAGAAACCCGAGGCTGTGTGCCAGGAAGGACTGTAGTGGTTGGCCTCATTTTTGAAGCGTTACTTGCTACTATTCCTCGATCCCAAGCCACACTCCTGGAATTTCTGTCTCTGGCACTGGCACTTGTGCGGAAAGTACACGGGAGCAAGAGCGAGTCGGGCAAAAACACACACACACACACACACAAAAGCATGATTGGGCAAGCAGGCAAGCCGACAACTTGGTTACGAGTAACAGAACCCACACCCTGATCAACCAGAGTGATGCCAGACCCTCAGACTTCCGAAGGACCCTAATCAAACGGCACAAGCTTGCGTACCAGCTCTAAGTCTCTATGCTAAGCCTCAAAAACAAAGCCGCGCCTAATGCACACCTTACTTGATGTCAACAAGGCTACCCCCACTTCCTACACCCTGATCCAAGAGACCTCCGGCAGGTCCAAGGTGGCGAAGTGGCCCCGGGAGCCGAGGATGCGCTCGGCCGCCTTTCAGGAGGCTTTTAATTTTGTGTTTAGGGTGAGGGGCTTGGGGGGGGGGGGATGCTGAGGGGTTGATGGTTCAGGCTCGAATCCCTAGATCCTGTTCCTCAGGCACCGCAGCAACACCAACTACATCTGCTACATTTTTTAGAGCCTGAAGCCGGAGCCGAACCTGCAGTAGCCACAGACCCTGTGCCCGTTTGCATTCCCCGAATCCCACCTGAACAGGATCGGCTGGAACCTCCCCGGCCATGGCGGCGAATGGGAGAAAGCAACAAAGGACAGGCCTGAAGATTGAAGAAGTACAGGGGAGAGACTTAGGGCTTCTAAGGCGCTTCGGAGTCCCGGCTGCGGACCGCACTATCTCACCATCATGTAAGATTGAGGATTCGGGAAGGGTCGGTCTCCGATCTGCACATCTGCTGCTTTCGGACGCTGCTGGCATCTTTCAACTGGCCTGGCTCAGCCAAGGCCACATGCACATCAAACGAAACCGCGCCTGCTTCTACGTCCGGCATGCATACTGAAACACCACCAAAGCATCCTGCAACACCCGAGAGCCCAATCCTTAGCGCCCCGACCCCCAAACTCGAAATCCCCAGGAAATTGAGCTTCGAACTGCCAAACACGAAACCCCACGTATCCCCACGTCTTGAAGCCGGTGGCCTGAATCTGCGCCCTGAGAGCAAGCGGACACCAAGGGCACCCTGCCCTCGCCCTGGAGCTGAAGAAAAAAGAGGGGAGGAGGGGAGCCCTGTTAAGATGACACCGGGCACTGAAGAGCTGAGGAGTTTTGGGTTCAGGGCTGCAGCGCGGAGCTCTGGGTTGAGGATGCAAGGTGTTTAAGCCTGTTTTTGGGCGTGGAGGCGCCGGTTTATGTGCTTTTTGGTATTGTAGAGAGGCCTCTTTGGCCTTGCATCAGAAGAACCAAGGGCTATCCCCTAAAACATGCAATCCTGACTCAAACCTCAAGGTTGCATTAAGCCCGCAGATCACCCTGCATGGCCCGAGGTCCCAGCAAAGCAGCGGACATCACTGGCTGGGCCATGGCAGACGCAGGGATTGGATGAGGGAAAAGCGGAGGCTACTTGCGATGTGGGAGTCGAGGCTCACGGTATGGCTTTGGACAAACTACTGGGGTCTAGGCTTCACATGCTTCAGGAGCCTGGCTGTGCACGTGTATCATTTCTGTCGCTGCAGGGGCTGTGGCCGAAGCACGTCCAAACTTCCTAGGGCAGACGCCACCAGAGGCCTGCAAGCAGTGCCTGCATCGCTCAGTCCGTTTTATCCTTCTCGAAAGCTGGCACATGGAATATGCCAGGAAAGGCGTGAGAAGCGAACCTACAACGCTGCGCGCACGGGAGGGCGTAGATCAGAGCCTTAATCCCTTGCAAAGCCGTAAAGTGCTAAGCCTCAAACTGATCTAAGCCAAAGCGGAGATCTGCATGCTTGAGAGTGCGAGTGAGGGGCCAGCAGCAGGCATGCACGCGGAGAGACATCTACAGGGCCTGGGTCTTGAGGTCCAAGATGACACGTGAGAAAACCCCCATGCAGATCTTACATCTCCCAGTTGATGCTCCCCTTCCGGACCCGGTGAAAGATGCTCGCGCGATTCCGCGCCATCTCTGCCGGGAACCAGGCTCCCGGTGGCACCTCTGGGCAGGAAAAGTGTTGGCCCAAGGTTTTCTGAAGCTGCTTTTTACCAAAGCTCTCGCGTCTTGGAGTGACCCTACTTGAAAACGGGATTGAGCCTTGTCCTGCAGGACCTCAAGGCAAAAGGCGGCAGTGGCCAGCCCAACACAGTCCTGACAGCCCCACTTCTCAGATGTTCGCCTCTGCTTCTGCCGCGAAGCGTTTCTCCCTGATTCCCCTAGACAAAATCCCCTCCTCAAGGAACCCAAGATGCATGCCACCCCCTTCCCACGTTCTCAGGTTTTGCCAATGAGAACTAGGGCCCTCGGCTTGACCTACTCGTGGGGGGGGCAGGGGTCGGCAGCGGGCTCCTCTGTGACCGTTTGCGTAGCGTCTCGGTTGGCATCGTTAAACACAAGTCTGCATTGAGGACTGGAGGTTGACTGTGTAGTGGGGCGAGATTCTGGTAGCTCATGCGTGCGTTGCTGCTAGGAAAAAGCAACACGGCTTCCGGGTAAACCATAAGGTCCGAAACTCGCTCCTCCAAGTCCGGGTGCGTGATGCGAAGCCTAAGCGGATCACGGCTAGGGGCGCACCAAATATGGACCCACGGATCACGGATTGAAAGTTAAGGCAAGGAGAACACTGTCATAGACTGTAATCCTTTCAGCGACACAGCCCGCAAACCTATGAACGCACGGCCGAGAATAGCGTTACAGATGCTGCCAGAACACTGAAAGCACTAGAACGTTGAACTAACAAGCAGGTCAACCCAAACTCAAACTCATACTCGTAACGGCGTAAATTGCTTCTCAAGCCTAGAGGCGTCACCACTTCGCCGCTGGAGCTTCGAGCATCCACGCGCATAGCGTTGGTGGCCCCCACAAGTCTGGCAGGGGTCTGCGGAAAGAGTTTTTGGGTGCAACTCAAAACCACACACCTGGGCTTGGGGCTTCAGGGTGTCGCGTCGATTGGCCATCCGACGTGGCTTCTCAACTGAAGCGCGAACCCCTGTTACCTTGTCAACCTTGCTTCAGTTGGCACCCGCACCATGGCTGCAAGCCGTTCGGATTGGCTTGTGCTGCACTTTGTGCTCGGTCCGTGAGGATTGGAGAGTGCTTCGGTGGCACCGAAAACTTGTCCAGACCCTTGATACCGAAAGCCCACTTGGAGGTTCATCGTACTTATTAACCCAGGAGCAACTGCACTTACAACCCGATTATAACCAGAATAATGAGGGCACTTCAGGGGCTTATCAGTGGGTTATATGTTATAAGTACAGTGAAAAACACTTGATAAAAAGGCACCATGAACCTCCAAGCATAAGCCTGTACAAGATCCCGCAGCCTGTCGACGGCCGAGATGATGGGCATCGAGAAGTTGGCCAGAGCTTGCATGAGGCCGCGATTCCTGCGCCGAATGTTGCCCCAAACCCTCAAACCCCAAACATCCCCCAAGACTCGAAGGTGGACTGGTCTTAGGGTTTAGGGTTTAGGGCTTAGGGTTTAGGGTTTAGGGTTTCGGGTTTAGGGTTTAGGGCTTAGGGCTTAGGGTTTAGGGTTTAGGGTTTAGGGTTTAGGGTTGAGGGTTTAGGGTTTCGGGTTTAGGGTTAGGGCCCTTGTAGCCCACAGCCCTTGAGGGCCCGATCTATGCGGCCTGGTCAAAACAGACTACGCCTGAACCCTCTGCTAGATTCCCGATCCCAAAGCACAGAGGTTGACCCTAAACCCTTGATTTTCGCAACACCGGCGCCCAAAAATCCGGGAGCCCAACAGGCCGTGAGCCACTCAACCATCCAGCCCCACCAAAACCTCGAGACTGAATCTCTTGCAACCCCAATCGGCGCTAGCGGCCTGAAGGGCCGTGAACTCAAGCCCATAACTGCCCCATGTCGCACTCCCTGCATGATTGAAAGATGTTTGGCCCCTGCGCTCCCGAGAACTGACTTCGGAAGGAAGCGGGCAGCGCCTTGGCCAGGGGGGTTTGCGTTCCAGGGGTTTGGGTCTGGTTCGGCTTGCTTTGGTACGGCATGCCACTGTTAGAGATGGGTGGGACAAGGACTTCATCATGCTGAGTTTAGATAAACTCAGGCCCAGAAGCCCTCGCCTAGGCCATCGCTGCAGGGCCATTAGCACCCATGCCCCAAACGGCTTGCAGCCGTACGTCATGTCGGCGCTCAAGAGCTTCTTGGGACACTCTGAGGTCGGGCTTCGGTGGGGATGAGAGCCTAGTGAGGGCAGGCACAAAAAAGTCTCTTGAGACAGAGCCAGGCGGCCGAACATCAGGTTCCAAACGTCCGGCGCGGTGCCGAAGCTGGAGCTGATGTTGGGGATGCCCAGGCAGCGGTGGCAGGTGTAAACCTTCGCAAAGCAAAAACAAGCACCAAAAAAACAACATAACACCCTGAACCCTAAACCCTTAACCCTAAACCCTAAACCCTAAACCCCCGCAGCTTCCACACTTCGAAGTGCCCTCCTTCTTCGGCTTAAGCCCCCTCTTCTTTTCTCTTAGCAGGGAATGGGGGAATTGGGGTCCTTTGTCATCCCTTGCAGGGTATAAAAACAGGGCCCGCATTCCCTCATTCCCGACTAGTGGTCAAGCTCCAGGAGACCTTTAAAGGGTGGGGGGGGTGTGCCACTTGGACAGGCAGGCCTCCGGCTCATCCAGGAGGTGGACGTACTGCTTTCCCACCTGCGTTGCTTAGGTTTGCCGGCGTTGCTTCTACCTTCCCGAAAACGTTCGAGATAAACTGGCGTGAACAATTCTCATAGCCCTGTCCGCGCAGAACTAAATCACAGCACACATGTAGCTTCTTGACAAACCGGGTGTACATGAAACAGCTGCTGGCCAAGAGGCCACGAGCTGCCGAGGGTTTCGGTTGCAGACTTTAGATGCAGGGTTCTAGGGCTTCTCCAAATAGCCGTTCGGGATCTGAGGGTGTGGCTTCATGCGTTTGCCTCTCTGTATAGCTCCTACAAGGCCCAACGAAGCTGCGCAGAGGCACTTCACGGCCGAAGTCCACGAGCCGCCGGTTCCCCCAAGGCTCCACACGGACTTCACAGCCATCCTGGCAGAGATAAACTCACAAACGGGTGGCTGTCCAGATTGTGGTCCCTTTTTGGAGTACCCGGATAGGTGCCGGAAATTTTGACAACCACCACAATGTGTTTCTTCCATAGTCTGCAGGCTCAAGGCGTATGGCAACGCAAGTCGGGGGCTCTGCGTGATCTCGGCTTGGGGGTATCGACGTCATGGTCTTACGTGCACTTGGTATGCCGAAATTTGGCGCGCCTCAGAGTAGGCCTCAAACCTCAGCATACTTCAGCCAACCCTCATGTGCAAGAAAACCCTAAACCCTAAATTTTAAGCCCTAAACCCTAAACCCCCCAAGCTATACTACCAACCCCAACACTCACAGAACCTCACAGAAGCATTCGGACCTGGAAGTTGACTGGCGGCTCTGCCAGAAGAAGAAAGGTGGCGCTCACGATGGTCGGGCCCGCCCCGCCGGTGCCCGCAGTGTAGAAGCACATCTCGACATCCTCGCTCTAAGGCTCGGCCGGACTTACAAGCTTTCAAAAAAGTTGGGGGTGGGTTCGAACTAAGGCTTGAGGCTTAGGATGTCACGTTACACACCTGACACGACTCGAGCTCTTGCAAGGAGCTGAAGACATACGTTTACAGCTCTCGTCATTGGCCTCTTCGTTGGCCACCCACCAATGACAAGAGGGATGGCCCCCTGCTCTCAAAATTGTATGTACCTTCATGTGACTCATGCCCTGCACGATGTCCAGCTGTTTCCACGCACACACACACACACATCCCTTCAGCACATATTTACATGACCCTGCAGCCTCTAAAGGGGGCAGAGTTTGAAGCTGGGGCAGGCGTCTGCTTTCGGGCTGGGAATGGGGATGTTCACATTGAAGGCCAGCAGCGGCTGCAGATCTAAGTCCCAGCTCCTACTCAAACTTTCCTATTCATTCATACAAACTTTCCTGTGCTCCAAAAGCCTCTAAATGGGGGAACTCCCAAACCCCCCAAGCCAGCCTCCACATCGCCACTGAGTCGTTCGACTGCCTCGCAAACCATCAGCGCCGAGACCTCACGCTTCCGAGATCGGCTCTTGCGGTTGCAGCGGCCCGGGAGCTAATGTAGGGGCCTTAATGGTTACAATGGGGTTTTGGGGGGGCTCATTGCAGCATATCTTTCTAGCCTATATAGGGCACCATAAGGGAGCACGAGTAGTAATTCTTCCGACCCCTCCAGCCTATAGTAGGGGGTTTCGAGTTTGCTGAGACCAGGCGGGTTGGGGGCCTCTCGTGACAACAAAGCGGCAAGTGCCCAGCAGCCAGAAGTTATACTCGCAACCAGTACGACTATGACAATAGCAAGCAGCACAGTGATGGTGGTAAAAGTAATGCAGATCTGCAGTGGGGCCGATATGGAAGGAGAGCTCCGGGGGGCGAAGCCCCGAGTTGCCAATGAAAGGTTCGGGATGCGCCCAAGTCTGGTTGGCTGTGGACTCAGAACTTAGGCTTTAGGGTTCGAGGGGCATTTGCATTTGGATTCTAGACCACCGGGCCAAGGAGCTCCCGGCCAAATGCCAGCAGATACGATCGCGGGGACTTTGGCTTCCTCCAAGTCGGGGGCCAGCCTCGGTTTTCGCATCTGGCTTCTCTGGCTGCACTTCAACACTGAAGCCTTCCACAAGCCCCAACAACCTCACATAGGATGTAGGGGTGTTGCAGCTTCAGGGCTACGGCGGGCGAGGGGGAACCTTTAACCCTAAACCCGAGCCCTAAACCCTAAACTCTAAACCCTAAATCCTAGAGATCCCTCTCAAAAGGCATCGAGGCCATCTGTTAGTCAGCCGAAGCAGCTCCTTGGCAGCTTTACAGAGGTCGGTGTCATCGCAGACATCTACATAAGGCGTCCCACACCTCACCGCCTCGCAGGGGTCTGAAAGGCGACTTTAGGGTTTAGGGTTTAGGGTTTAGGGTTTAGGGTTTAGGGTTTAGGGTTTAGGGTTTAGGGTTTAGGGTTTAGGGTTTAGGGTTTAGGGTTTGGGGTTTGGGGTTTGGGGTTTGGGGTTTGAGCCTGGACTTGAAGTCTACGAATCATGGCTTGTTTATGGTTTAGGCGGTAGGGTGTCATTTCATTTCCAGCCATCCTAGAGAGGCACCAACTTGCTAGAACCGAAACGACCTTTGACCTGCCTTGAAAGTCGATACGAGGAATAAGTGTAAGAAGTTGCAAAACGAAGAACCGGGAGAACGTTGACAACAGACTAGGACAACTACTGAGAACCAAAAAGAGAGACACCCAGGCAAACAAAGAGAAATGCACGTGCTGTGCTGTTACTTGCGGTTTCCGTCGGTGTCCTAGCGGGCATCATACTTGGTGCTGTGTCTTGGCGTTCCTCCTTCTTTCGACCTGAGTTGCATTTCTGGCTTTCCCTGTTGTCGACCTACCTGCAGCCCCAAACGCACAACATTCAATGAGAGCCGACAAATCGACTCCAGCACAAGATGAAAAAGCTCCACTTGTGAAAGCTAGTACGTGAGCAACCCTAAACCCTAAACCCTAAACCCTAAACCCTAAACCCTAAACCCTAAACCCTAAACCCTAAACCCTAAACCCTAAACCCTAAACCCTAAACCCTAAACCCTAAACCCTACCCTAAACCCTAAACCCTAACCCTAAACCCTAAACCCTAAACCCCCACTCTTCCTCCTCCAGAAGCAGAGGCCGTTGGATGCCCTGGAAGGGCCCGGCCGTATGTACCACCAGGGCCTGGGCCATGCCAAGAGGCTTGAGGGTTCGGGGCCTTAGGGCCTTGGGGGCTTAGGGCCGTAGGGTTTAGGGTTTAGGGTTGTAGGGTTGTAGGGTTTAGGGTTTAGGGTTTAGGGTTTAGGGTTTAGGGTTTAGGGTTTAGGGTTTAGGGTTTAGGGTTTAGGGTTTAGGGTTTAGGGTTTAGGGTTTAGGGTTTAGGGTTTAGTGTTCAAAGTTCTGCACAAGCCATCGTATAGTCAGGGCGACACATTAACCAACCTGGACGAAACTGGCCTTTTGCAAGCTCTAACGGCACGGAGGTAAACCAAATGTCCAGGTGTCGACATTTCTGCACAGCCGGACAAACCATGATTTCGGGGGGCTTACATAGAACTTATGCCTTTGGCTTGCAACTCTGTTTGATGTGCGGTCACGTAGGCAACGCAAGAATATGCAACATCACCCAACACCAAAGCTTGGCTGCTGAAAGCCACAAGGTCAACGCAGTGGTGGCAAACAAGAAAAGCCACAAAGACCTGCATAAAGCTTGGATGCTGTACAAACATGTATTTTGTATGCGTCAGGCTTGTTTGCCGGACTTTCCGATGGCCGCGCAACTCTGTTGCGGAATGGATGAAAGAAGACACACGCGGCTGAACAGCTGAGCGTCCCAGTCTTTGTTGGCCATCGCAGCTCGAATTGAGTCACGGCTGGTGTGATCGATCTCGACCTGACCATGAGGATTCGGCTCCATTGCCGAAGGGACTGGACACTCGCAAGCGGGACTCTTGGCAGTCTTGTGGAAGTTGCATAGGGGGGGGGGGGGGGGGGGAGTGAGATTTTCAAAGGAATACGGAAAGGTCTGACTCGAAGGTTTAGTCTTGGGCAGCCTTCGCACCTTCGCAAAACGCAACCTCCTAGCGGCACAAAGATGGGCATTTTGCTTCACTCACTAAAGTCGCACGGCTTATAGCCAGCTTCGGCAACTTCGAAACATGGGGAACTGTGGCTTAGGAAACTTACCGGCTAGCCCGGCCTGTGACTACCAAGGGCCCTACTCGTAGGATGCCCTCCAATCTGCTTCCTTAGATAGCAAGTTCCGATCAATGCCTCGGAAGTGCAAACCTCAAGCGTGAAGATGCGACCTTGACTCCAACTTAGTTGCTCCCCTTCACACTATCAGTCCTTCATAGGGATTCCAGTAGGGGGTACGACCATCCCTATTCAGGACTGTTAGTTTCGGGGCGGGTGGTAACATCCCAACCCATAACCCCAAAATATTCCAAAACCCAAGGCCTAGGCTTGGCACCCAGGGCACGAAATGCGGCACGGCGCCACAGTCCTTCGCCCATCGCTGGGCGAACTGCGCGTAATTTTCGCGGCTTCGCCCGGCCACCGACAGCTCCAAGTCCTCCATAAGGATGTCAAGAAGTCTACGGTGTTTTCACCTACTTATGTTCAACCTGCTTGTTTTTTGATGATGATGATGATGATGATGATGATGATGATGATGATGATGATGATGATGATGATGCTGATGATGGTGAAGTCTGGTGCAGAGCAGCCGAATCACGCCTCCTAGGTTGCAGCGTTCCTAGGACTCATCGCAGTCTCCTTCGTGCCATTCGTGCCAGTGCTCGCACAGACGCGACCAGGACTACGATGCTGCGAAGCAGGCGCCTCCAGACCCTCCTCATCTGCCAGCTTCCGGAGCCACCGGGCAGTGCTTCCGCCCACGCGTCCTGTGCCGCCAACCTCGGCCCATCTTTCAGCCGGAACCCTCCATTGACTCAACTTTCAGCCGGAACCCTCTAATGACTCAATGAAGATCCAACGCCCCCCTTGCAAGGTGCGACTTTTCATGTTCAGCATTTGTGGGGGGGCTGAGAATCCTTGGGGCTGTAGCTCGGAGCCCATCAGGGATCCAAGGAACCCTGACTTCTGAGCTTGAAGCCCTGAACCGCGACCCACACCCAAACGCCTTGTGCACCCATCCTTTCTCCGAACCGCTTCCTTACACTATTATTAACCACTAGTCATTAACTACTACTAATTATGAACTACTAATTATTAACTACTATTTATTAAGTACTAATTATGAACTACTAATTATGAACTACTAATTGTTAACTACAAATTATTAACTACCAACGGTAGTTAAGGTTTTCAAAAGAGCACAGGCCAGCACTGCCCAGGCACGACAAGGGCCGAGAACGCACACCGGCTCACTGCAGGCTCGCGCGTCCTCGGGGGGGGGGGGGGGGGGGGGGGGTTAGGGTTTAGGGTTTAGGGTTTGGGGTTTGGGGTTTATTAGGGTTTAGGGTTTAGGGTTTAGGGTTTAGGGTTTAGGGATGGCTTCGTGAGGAAGAAGGTTGCCCGAAGCACAGCTTTGGGGGCCCACGTGTTCCCAAAACCTTTGCTCGTTCTTCAAGCCACTTCGTATCCATGTGGGGGGACATCTCTCTACAGCTGGGCTTCCACTTTCTGGCCTTGGGTGATTGCGGGCAGCTTAGAGTTGAGTGAAGATGTTCCGTCAAAGGCTTCCTGGGTTCACGGCTGTGGGTCCTAAAGTGCGACTACAACGTCTCAATCCTACGCCCATGTAGACCGAAAAGAGAGAATAACACTGACTCAAGGAGTAAAACATGCCCTATCATCCCCGCTGCAAGCCTTTGCATGCCAACTGCCGCGGTGACTTGGAACTTGGGTTCACTTCGGATGTTTTTTCGCCATGACACGTGCGAACACTGGGTTTAGCAAAAGCTGCGACAGCCCGTGCTCCTAAGAATCAAAGACTGCCAAAGCGAAACGATCTCCTCTCAAGTCATCTTCTTTTACTCAAAGAGCTCCTAAGACTTGATCTGGTCCTCAGATCCTAACTGGACACTGCAAGTCCTCCCCGCAGCAGCAACATTCTCATCACCCCCACCGTGCTGAGTAGAACTTCAGAACGAAGACGAAGCCCTGAGTCCCGACCTCCTCGCCAGGAGCCCGATACCCAGAGCTGCCAGCAGCGCGGGCTGCAGAGTAGCTTCCGCGACACCAAGGTCTGCAGAGTTTCTGGAGCCGGGCTTGGGGCTCCGTGGGCTCCGTGGGCTCCATGCGCTCCGCGGGCTCCCCGGGCTCCCCGGGCTCCCCGGGCTCCCCGGGCTCCGCAGGCACGGGAGTGCGAGGAGCTGCGGGCTCGTGGGGAACATGGCTTCACTGGGCGGGGGTGATGGGGTCGGGGGCCTGAGGGGCGGGAATGTGGTTTTAGGTCTTGTCCTTACCTGAATTCTTTGGAGAAGAGGGAGTTGGGAGATTTTAATGTTGAATTAGCTGTCAGGGCTTGAGGCTTGCTGTCCGCGCCCCCGACATTCTGGTCGTGAAGACTCAGGGCATCTCAGGACTGATGGTTCACGCATGGTCACACATGTTCGCAAGCCAGGCAAGTGCCCGCGAATCAAGATTTGCAAATTCCTGAAAACGTGAAGCAACAGTAGCGTGTGTGGTGAAGGTGCTGCATGGCACACGCATGATCGTGACACTCGCAGCATCAGCCACCTTTTCGGACCTCTTTTGCCCACCGCCTTAGGTGGCTTCTACTGCAGTGCGTGCATGCAGGCTCCCTCCGGCAAAATTAAAACCTCCTAGTTGGACCGACAATCGATGAAGGCACTGGGTGTACCAAGATGAAAGCAATCTTCTAAACCGATGGCAGCAAAATGATTGCAACAATCCCACCAGTGTCAAAGATCATGGCAGGACTAGCCTTCAACAACAGCCGCTACCCGGTAGCCAGAAACTCCAGGTCCCAGTGCAGTACCCTTGGTACCCCCCAAAAGCTCAACACCAAGCAGCCTAAGCCATCCTCAACCCCTCTTACACACGCCTTGGAAGAACGCAATGACACAACCCCTAAACCCTAAACGCTAAACCCTCCACCCTAAACCCTGAACCCTAAACGAGACTTCAAAGCGAGTGACTCAGTTTTGGGTGTCGGGGAGCCTGCCATGTGCCATTCTCCCGGCACGACCTCGAGTGTGAAACCTGCCGGCATCTTCAGCCAGCATCTACGCGCATGTGCCTTTGCGTCACAAGGAGCAACAACGTGCTTGTCTGATAGGGCGTCTCTCCTCTTTGCTCTTTACTGGTGAAGGTGCAACGATATAGCAGCCTGAGGATGTTATCAGAAAAATCCGTCAGCTATGCCCCATGTCCTTAGACCTACACAGCCAGCATGAATGGAACAAGCCATCCACTTCATTGCTTTTGTCCAAGGGCCGGGGCCACGTCAGAACATGTCAGTTTGGCTGGCTGATGTCCACCTTGCAAGGATGCTGGGGTTCAGGGTTCAGGGTTCAGGGTTCAGGGTTCAGGGTTTAGGGTTTAGGGTTTAGGGTTTAGGGTTTAGGGTTTAGGGTTTCGGGGGCTGCGGATAATGCTTCGAAGGCATACCGCAGAATGCAGGAGCTTCTTGAGATCTTGCCTGGACTGAGGCTTAGCAACACATGCTCCTTTCTATTCCCCACCTTGCTTGCAGCAACTGGATCAAGGATGCTTCAAGTGTGAAGCAACGATAGAATAATGAACACAAAGCTCCGCACTTCTTCCAGGTTACCGCCCCTTGAATCCCCACCCAGCCCTCCCCTCAACCCCTCCAAACGATTTCAACCCCAAAACGACCCACCATCACACCAGAGCGGACTTCAAACCATGAGGGGTTAATGGCTTAGGGTTTGGGATATCTATAGGGGAGGCGTAGGGTTGAGGGTCAAGTCCAGGATTCGAGTTTAGGGTCCTGGGCTTGGTTTAGGGCTCAAGAGGGTTGAGGCCTACGAAGGATTAGAGTTGAACCCATAAGATTCTAGGCTGATAGGTTCATCGGCCCTTTTGCTTACAGCTTGACAGGTTAAGCGTGTTGCAGCTTCAGGGTTCAGGGTGCAGGGTGGGATAGGGCTTCTGGAAGGCCTTGGAAACGAGGCGACAATTTGGCAGCTTAGCCCGTGGCCTTCTACAGACCGGGTTGGGAGTGTGAATCTTACGACTTGCTTTTGGGAAGGGTGTTCAAGGCCTTGCCAGAGGCCATGCTCACTGTTGCAGCGGCTCGGCTTCATGACAATCTCAACTACAACCGATATGCATCAAGCAACTGATCACCTCGTGTCCTGCAAGGACTGCACTCTCCTCATGCATGGCCGCCTCATGCCCTAAGTTGTGGGAAACAAGTTAGTCACACGTGAAACCCCTTACTTCAACTTCCTTCAACCCCAAGAAGCCCTGCAACCCCCAAGCCCCCCCGCCCCCCCCCATGCAAAATCCCCCCTCGGGTGTCTCACAGACATGCGCAAGATCTTCAAGCATGTGTAGAACTTGTCGCGCTCCATGGGCTCCTCGGGCGTATCCACTGGGTCAAGCTGCTTCTGGTTCGGAAGGCTTAGGCGAATGGGGTTTGGCCTAGCTGAGATGCTCATGATGCTCGCATGGGCACGAAGGGGGGCTGGTCCAGCTGATGCTCATGACGCCCGCGTGGTCGGGGGCAGCACTGGGCAAAGGGGGTAGATGGGCGGAGGAGCTTGGGCCACGATGTTGGGGGTTGGGGGTTGGGGGTGCGGGGGAGGCATGCTGTCGCATCATTCCTAACGATTCCAAAGCCCGAGCTACCTCCGGAACTGAGCAGCACATGCCAGAACGATCGTGGGCAAGTGGCGGGGTTAGCTGACACTGACCAAGAACAGCATACCCTAAGGTCAAGAAATCTGGCCAATCCCTGTTGACAACCCAGCCAAGGCATGTGCATCGAAGATGAAGATGATCCTCCGATCCGCCTTTGCAAGCGTTACGTGCAAGAGCCATGCAAGAGCCACATGCAAGAGCCATGCGAGAGTAATGTAAGAGCAAGTGTTGGTCGGGGCTCTTCGGTCTGGTGCTTGACTTGCGATTTCCAAGGGTCAGGGCCAACTGAACTTGCAGCTTGAGCGAGACCGTTCTTCCAAAGATTGAGGTGCTTGAGTGCCAAGATTCAGAGTTTCGTGTTAGTCACCTTGACTTGCCGGCATGCTGGCAAATACAGATCTTACCTTGGACACTGAGTCACTAAATGGATCTTGCCATGGCTGGTATCCGGGGGTTTACGAAAATAAGGGATCGATATGGACCAGGATCCTTTTGGAAAAAGGACCGAAAATAGGGTACCCCTAATTTCGGAAACCCAAAACCCTAAACCCGAAACCCTCAAACCCTCAAACCCTCAAACCCTCAAACCCTCAACCCTCAACCCTCAACCCTCAACCCTCAACCCTCAACCCTCAAACCCTCAACCCTCAACCCTCAACCCTAAACCCTAAACCCTAAACCGTAAACCGGATAAGAAGGTCTGGGGCCCCGGATAGACACTGGGGGCCCGGGCTCTCGTGGTGTCCAGGGCGACGCAGTGCTGGGCTAAGATACCTCCAGGGTTTAGGACTTAGGGTTTAGGGTTTAGGGTTTAGGATTTAGGGTTTAGGGTTTATAGAAATGGTATAGGGTTTGGGTCCCAATAACGTTTTGAGCGAAACGTTTTGAGCGAAACGTGTTGAGCGAAACGTGTTGAGCGAAACGTGTTGAGCGAAACGTTTCTTTTAGATAATAGATTTTCATTTATGGGGGGGGGGGGGGGGGGGGGGAGGGGGGGGGCAGAGGATTAAGTAAATTGAACTTGAGACTAGGGCTACGAAAGCTAGAAATGCGGCTGACAAGCAAGCTTTTTTCGATTCAGGCAGGAGAAGTGCGCGAGGCGCGCGCTGGCACAGCTGCTAGAGTAGGAAGGCTTAGGGTTTAGGGTTTAGCCACCTATGTTTCGCTCTATGGCTCGATCATGATCTACACTGATGGCTCGAGCTGCACCAGACCCAATCGGATCTCACAAAGCAACGCTGCAAACTCTGAACTGTAAGCAAAACGAAACATGATGGGACACGCAGCGGTCGCACTAAGAGCTGTCGGAAGCTGCGGATTCGAATGCTCATCCCGGGCCTTACAGCAGGGCCTGATTAAGACGGAGGGGGAAGCCTGAAAAGGAGGGGGGGGGCCCCCTCCCCCTCCCCAGAAATCAATTAAGGCGACCCTGAAAGGAGGGGGGGGGGGGGGGGGGGGACACCTTAAGATTGATTTTATCAATCCTATAAGGGGGGGGAGGGGGGGCCCCCCCCCCCTCCACAGCCCTTTATCTCTCTGATTTTCAGACCACTTAAGGGTCGGGGTCGCTTTTTGACCCAGCTGAACACTAGAGAGAATTCTTGTAAACGACAACTCTCGCGAGCTCCAAGGAGCTAGCTTTCGTGACATTTGGAATGCCAGGCGCTGTGGATGAATGTACTTCAACTCTGCTTGTCAAGTGTTTAGACAAATAACTAGGGAAAATTCCGGATGATACCACATAAAACTTCTATTCATTTTGTCTTGAGGGTTTTGGGTTTAGGGTTTAGGGTTTCGGCTTTCGGCTTTCGGCTTTCGGCTTTCGGGTTTAGGGTTTAGGGTTTAGGTTTTAGGGTTGAGGGTTTAGGGTTTAAGGTTTAGGGTTTAGGGTTTAAGGTTTAGGGTTTAGGGTTTAGGGTTTAGGGTTTAGGGTTTAGGGTTTAGGCCTCCATCACATGGGCCCCTCTCTCAAGGGCTGTATGGGCCCTTAATTTGGGTCTCATGTTCTACAACCCTTGTATACACTATACATACTAAGGGCCCATACTTCGGATCCCTTTAAATTCCTTTAAACAAGGGTCACGGACCATACTAAGGCCCCATAGTTCCAACCTTAGATTTTCTGGCTCTCAAGCGTGTTCAAACTTGGGCTTTCAGGCGCTTTCAGGCGCTTCCAGACGCGTTGTTCAAGGGGGATACGGTACACCTGGAAGCCGCCGGGCATTTGTCGCCTCCCTTACTGCAAAACCCTTGCAGACGCGGCAAACACCTATATGTCAATGGATGCATGTCAAGGGATGCTTCTGGCCTAGAGACGGAGCGTTCATGAGGACCTCGGGACCCTTGTAGATTCTGGCAAGGTCCTTCACGTTGAAGTCCTGCGCAGGGTTTGGGCCAAGCATTCCGGACCTTCCGGGTCTCAGACTGAATGAAGGGCTCAGGCTCGGTTCTTGAGGCTCAATGTTAGGATGGCGAGCACCTGAGAGGCCTTGAAAAATCTGAGGCGTGGTCACGAATGTCCGGGCTGACAGGCTGGAAAAGGCTCACGCACTTAACTCCCTTCATCCTCCCAGACCCCTCTTGAGAAGCTTTCCAAGGGTTCAGCCTGTGACAGCCGTGCAGACGTGGAAAGTTCAGGCCGGCCCCAGCACTTACTATCTTTTGCCCGGCCTTGCCGTGGGCAACTTGTTGACTTCTGACAAGTCCCAGCCAAGGCAGCTTCTCAAATGGAGAAACCATGCTCAAGGTTCTTCGGGTTTAGGATTGCCCATGGAGGTTCTGGAAAGGGCGCTCCAACCGCGCTTGGGAGCATCAAGAAGGGGGGCCGCTGGAAGACATTGCCAGGTCACATGGTGATGCAGAAGCGGGCAAACCGAAGACCCTTCAAAAATCCGAGGGGGGTGTGTATTGCTGATGCCTGGTGCCACCCCTAGTGTTTAGTGACATGCAAAGACCCCGCGAATCCGAAGTAAACAAATTCACGAAGAGCTTCGGTATAGGACTTTGGGTGTCGGATTTCTGAAGGAGCCCGCGAGCGAGCTTCACAGCAAAGGCAAAACCTCTGAAAACCCTGAACCCCAAACCCTAAACCCCAAAAGGAAACACAAAGGAGGGCTCCTGGACCGCCGAGTCCGCAGTGGAGCCATCTTTTGGCTTCAGGGAGAAGACCGTGAGGTATCGGTCCATCTGGGCAGGTATCCAAGGCGAATCTTGGCGAACATCTTATACTAACAGCCCTTAAGAGCGACCTTTTCCTACCCGCTATCCACGACCCCCCTCCTTCCTCCGTTGTGAGCTGTGGGCCCCCCCTCCCACTCAACCGCCAGGACGATGGCGCTGTGGCAGATGGAACTATCCATCAACAAACCGAACAAAAAACTAGCGATGGAACTGTGCAAGCGTACCACAGCAGCTCAGCACCAACAGCTGCCAGCCTGGAAGAAGTGTGGCGACTGCCGTGCGGTCTCCGGGTTCACCAGGCTCACTGGGATCCCACTTACCACCTGCCAAAGTGGCTTCAGAGAAAGCCCTAATCTACTCCTTGAAATGGCCTAGTGCTGCAATGTCAAGCACTGAAGGCTTTAACCGTGCTACCGTGGCGGAGACTCTGGGCTCCCATCCCTACTGTTATTATTGCTACGATGGCTACTGTTATAAAATGATGGTTACTTACATTGCTACTGCTACTAACGAAGTGGACATAATGGATCCTAAAGACGGAAACATCCTCACACGGACATCATGGAGCCCCCAAGCATCGCTTTCACTCCATCGCGCACATGGCAATGCCTCTCTGTAATGTTTACAGGGACGCCAAGCATTCTGTCATGATCTCTCAGAGTTGATGGAGTCAGCCAGCTCGATGTGAAGGTCGAGGTCTTCAGTCACAAAGTTCTCCGCGTCCATTAAAGACGTCAGGTGGTGAAATGCGTCAGCATTTGTCTGCTGGCGATTCTCGTCCAAGGACCACAGAATCACCATGTCCTCAAGCACTCTCTTGTGGAATCGAAGGAGCTTCTTTCGGTTTGTGGCTGTCGTTGATCGGACAGCACGAAGGGTTTCGACCAGCAGGGAGAGCCACCTCTGCCGCTCAGAGCTTTCCAGCACTCGAACGAAAGTCCGAAGATGACTGCTGCAGCCACGAACGCGACCAAAGACTTCCAAGAGCCCGCGATACTGTGATGGCAAGTCTCTCATGAGATCTCCTAGCAGATCCAGCATGCTTTCTGCGATTCGGCGCTGCACGAACGGAAGCCCACCGCGACCATATTTCAGAAGCATACTGTGCGCCGCCTTTGACACCTCCGCATCTGGGTGCCGGTTGGCTTCTAGCAACGCCCCGAGATGCTCATGCACAATGCTTTTGACGTCATTGTCGGCAAAGTGGGTTGTTGCGGCCCCTGCCCACGCGCGGCACCATGTCCGACCTCAGATGATGTTTCTGTATACTACTAGCCCCTGTTAGCTGAAGCAAGCTGGAAGGAAATTGGAGGAACAGGGATCTTGGAAGCTGTAATCTGGAGAGCAGCGACATTCCTAAACCCCCGAAACAGCCCAACGGAGCTATCCCCAAAAAACATCGACCAATTCGAGACATGCTGGAATTGCCCGCTCATACAATGCATGAATCTGCATCGCCTGACCAGCCATGCGCCCACTCCAACTGCATGATAAAAGCAGGTTTTGATCAAACCGAGAGGCACTGGTGCTCTTTCTTCTTCGCATCATCATCAGTTGCGCCCAAGTCGCCACGCAAGAGCTTCTCTTCTGCGCGCGCATAGTCCACAATCGACGAGGGCCTGCACAGCCGAAGCAGTGCGACAGGAAAGCAGCAGTGCTCGGAAACCCTCAGACTGCGCGGACAAGCCGTAGGTGCCTGTCCAACCGCCCCACCTCAGCCACATGAAGTATCAAGACCTCAGAGCAGGATCAGGCAGGATCGGCCCCCTACGCGGATCTCTTCTTCAGATGACCCTGCCTTGGGGCTCCTGGTTTGCCGCGATGTCAGGCGCCAAGCCAGTATGCTCCCCACCTGAGCAGCGACAATGTTCAAGATCTCCCAGTGCTGGGACATGTTCAACAGGGTTTAGGGTTTAGGGTTTAGGACTAAAGTGAGGGGACTGGCTGATGCTTCCAACACAAGCTAACCGATGTCTGACCTCTCACGAAACCTGCAAACCCAAAAAGAAGAGGTTGAGCTGGACGATGTTCTACCTGTCAGACGTTCTCCTTCGTTTAGCGCTAGCCGTTAGCCCTGGTCGTAGTAGACACCGAGGAGCGGAGAGGTACGGCAAAAGATCGGGCCTGAGGCTTGTGTCGCTCTCACCATGGTCAAATACGCTTTGCTTGTTGCCTGGAGACCCTTCCTGGAAGAAACAAGATAAAGGAACACCGAGGCACCAAAAGAGCCGGCGGGGATCCCAATCGTGACCGCCAGCCTTAGGCTGCACGAATGCCGGCTTGAGGCCCTGCAGTCACTCTAGTCATCCTGCCCAGGAGCAATCAACGGGTCGCGCATCGCCAAGTTCGGAGGGACCCGCCTCGGCCTTCGTGTGGCCGCCACAATGCGCTCGTCAGGGTTCCGCCTCGGCCTTCGTGTGGCCGCCATAGGGGGTGGCGGTGGTGAATGACGGCCTGACGGTCTGCGCTCATCAGGGTGCCTCGGCCTTCGCGTCGCGTGGGGTAGCACAGGGGGAGGAGGAGGACAGCGAGGCAGCGAGTTCGAGGGGTCCCCCCTTTGCGCGGGCGCTACAGGGGAAGGAGGCGGAGAACTTGGAGGGTCCCCCCTCGGTCTTCGCGTGGGCGGCACAGGGGGAGGAGGTGGCGAAAGCTGGCCGCGGTCATCTTGCCCAGGATGCAGCGATGGAGCGCCCATCGCTGTGGCATCCTGCTTGGCTCTTTTCTCAGCACGCAACAACAAGCAAGAACTGCACGCCTAATGGTTGGAGGTGCGGCGGTCCTGACGGTCTGGCTGAAGTGCCCTCTCGCAAACGTGCGAGGAGGAGGCTGACTGCGTTCCATGCCTCAATAGCAATGGAACACAAGCTAAAGGCAGGTCGCTCGGGTCTCGGCCACGAAGGTTGGAGTGCTTGAGCGCTGCTCCTGATTTCATGGCAGCACACCGCCTGCGTCCACTGACGGCTCGCTCCACCAGTGTGAGAAGTGGCAACGGTTGCTCCTACAAATTAAGCCAAGTCAGGATGCCTGGTTTGGGTCCGCATCCTCTGTCTGGCACTTCCTGGGCAATTCAACTTGGAAGCCAAAATTTTTCACATCTGTCGCAATTCAGCAATGAATCTGCAACTTGCAGTAATGCACAGTCAGGTGGACTGACAATTTGACGCTGTTTTCAACGGGATGTTAAGAAACTAGCCATTCCTGCGATGAGAAACTTCGAAATGGCCACGATGTCATGACAAAATATGCTGTTCCGCTGCTCACACGGCTTTCTTGGCTCAAGGATTTGGTCTGGTTCTTCAGCCAGGAACTGCTTTACGTGGTTACAATGTCAGCACAAGGCGTCCTGTCACTCGTGTCCATGCGTCGCTCCCACTTTACTTCGGTCCTCGGCCACAGAGCCAGATCACTCTTCCAGAGCAGCTCTCAAGCAGAGCACAGAATTCTCAGGCTGCCGCGTGGTCTCTCGAGCTTCAATGCCCCCTTGCTTCCTGCATGTTTTTCTCAAGAACAAAAAGGGTCATGCAGCCGCACAGGAAGAGAAGAAGGCCGAACTCCTGGACGCAACCTTCTCCAGCTCCACACTGCAAGTTGGTCGGATACCGAGCTGAGTTGCTCGGCCACAGCTTCCTCAAGGAACCGTTGCAGCTTGGGCTCAACGAGCTCAACGACAGAAACTGCTTTGCGTCTACCGTAAGCCCCTGCCAAGCATGACGTCCCTTTGCGACAACTCGGTCTATATGCGTCCTAGAGATCTTCAAACCTAAGACCGAGCCGCTATCATCATCTGAGACCACTGTCTACCACTTGTGCTAACAAAACACGACTGACCGCAGGGCCTTCTCGGCTTCAGCTTGGGCCAGGAGCTTCTCCGCGCTCGCTGCGCGGTCATTCAGGGTCGTCACCATCTCGGACCAACCTGCAAAGACTCTGCCCATACGCTAAAGGTTCCTCGCAGATGGGTACGATGTTGTCCTCTAGGTAAGGCCTCACAGGGTATCCAGGACTTAGGATTCAGAGCTTAGAGTTCGATCGGGGGTGAGGGTGTGGGATCCTTGAGTCCAAGTTTAGGACCTATAGGGCTTAGGGTATCCAAAGCACTGAAGCCCGGCACACTGCCTTGAATTTGGATTTTCTTACCTACTCTTATTGTTGCTATTATTGTTGCTACAGTGAGCTTGCTGCTTGGGCCAAGGCATTTAGGATTGGAGTTGGCAATGGAGGCCTTCTGCTGAGTTGTTGTATGTGTGCCTTGAATTTAGGATTCTCTGGACTGCTTCCATGTAACTGACAACATGGTTTTTCAAAAGCCCAAGAGATGTCTTGTAGGAAAGCATGGCAGGGTGACTGACATCCACACTACTCACGCTGCATCACAGTTTGCAGAATTCCGTCTGGGCACGAATCTTGCCAGCTGCAATCTCGTCCATCAGCTCCTTCTCACGTTGTTTGGCTGCCTCGGCAAGCATTGCGCGGACCCTAAACCCTCAACCCTGGCACATCATGACCTTGCCCAATCATCTCCGGCGGCCTCCGCCTCTTCAGCTTTGTGGCGAAGTAGTTGGCCATGCGATTCCTACCACAGAGGCAGTTACCAATCTACTAAAGACCGAGCCGTCATTGCAAGCTATCATCATCTGAGACCACTGTTTACCACTTGTGCCAACAAAACACGACTGACCGCAGGGCCTTCTCGGCTTCAGCTTGGGCCAGGAGCTTCTCCGCGCTCGCTGCGCGGTCATTCAGGGTCGTCACCATCTCAGACCAACCTGCGAAGACTCTGCCCATACGCTAAAGGTTCCTCGCAGATGGGTACGATTTTGACCTCTAGGTAAGGCCTCACAGGGGATCCAGGACTTAGGATTCAGAGCTTCGGGTTCTGAGGGTGTGGGATCCTTGAGTCCAAGAAGACTCTGCCCATACGCTAAAGGTTCCTCGCAGATGGGTACGATTTTGACCTCTAGGTAAGGCCTCACAGGGGATCCAGGACTTAGGATTCAGAGCTTCGGGTTCGATTGGGGGTGAGGGTGTGGGATCCTTGAGTCCAAGTTTGGGACTTATAGGGCTTAGGGTATCCAAAGCACTAAGCCCGGCACACTGCCTTGAATTTGGATTTTCTTACTACTACTATTGTACTTGTCTACTACTACTCTTGTTGTTGTTATTATTGTTGCTACAGTGAGCTTGCTGCTTGGGCCAAGGCATTTAGGATTGGAGTTGGCAATGGAGGCCTTCTGCTGAGTTGTTGTATGTGTGCTTTGAATTTAGGATTCTCTGGACTGCTTCCATGTAACTGACAACATGGTTTTTCAAAAGCCCGAGAGATGTCTTGTAGGAAAGCATGGCAGGGTGACTGACATCCACACTACTCACGCTGCATCACAGTTTGCAGAATTCCGTCTGGGCACGAATCTTGCCAGCTGCAAACTCGTCCATCAGCTCCTTCTCACGTTGTTTGGCTGCCTCGGCCAGCATTGTGCGGACCCTAAACCCTAAACCCTAAACCCTAAACCCTAAACCCTAGCACATCATGACCTTGCCCAATCATTTTGGCGGCCTCCGCCTCTTCAGCTTTGTGTCGAAGTAGTTGGCCATGCGATTCCTACCACAGAGGCAGTTACCAATCTACTAAAGACCGAGCCGTCATTGCAAGCTATCATCATCTGAGCCCTGCGGTCAGTCGTGTTTTGTTAGCACAAGTGGTAGACAGTGGTCTCAGATGATGATAGCGGCTCGGTCTTAAGTTTGAAGATCTCTAGGACGCATATAGTCCGAGCTGCCGCAAAGGGATGTCACGCTTGGCAGGGGCTTACGGTAGACGCAAAGCAGTTTCTGTCGTTGAGCTCGTTGAGCCCAAGCTGCAACGGTTCCTTGAGGAAGCTGTGGCCGAGCAACTCAGCTCGGTATCCGACCAACTTGCGGAGCTGCAGCGCAGTGTGGAGCTGGAGAAGGTTGCGTCCAGGAGTTCGGCCTTCTTCTCTTCCTGTGCGGCTGCATGACCCTTTTTGTTCTTGAGAAAAACATGCAGGAAGCAAGGGGGCATTGAAGCTCGAGAGACCACGCGGCAGCCTGAGAATTCTGTGCTCTGCTTGAGAGCTGCTCTGGAAGAGTGATCTGGCTCTGTGGCCGAGGACCGAAGTAAAGTGGGAGCGACGCATGGACACGAGTGACAGGACGCCTTGTGCTGACATTGTAACCACGTAAAGCAGTTCCTGGCTGAAGAACCAGACCAAATCCTTGAGCCAAGAAAGCCGTGTGAGCAGCGGAACAGCAGATTTTGTCATGACATCGTGGCCATTTCGAAGTTTCTCATCGCAGGAATGGCTAGTTTCTTAACATCCCGTTGAAAACAGCGTCAAATTGTCAGTCCACCTGACTGTGCATTACTGCAAGTTGCAGATTCATTGCTGAATTGCGACAGATGTGAAAAATTTTGGCTTCCAAGTTGAATTGCCCAGGAAGTGCCAGACAGAGGATGCGGACCCAAACCAGGCATCCTGACTTGGCTTAATTTGTAGGAGCAACCGTTGCCACTTCTCACACTAGTGGAGCGAGCCGTCAGTGGACGCAGGCGGTGTGCTGCCATGAAATCAGGAGCAGCGCTCAAGCACTCCAACCTTCGTGGCCGAGACCGAGCGACCTGCCTTTAGCTTGTGTTCCATGCCCTTCTTGTTCAAGCACTTGCTATTGAGGCATGGAACGCAGTCAGCCTCCTCCTCGCACGTTTGCGAGAGGGCACTTCAGCCAGACCGTCAGGACCGCCGCACCTCCAAGGCATTTTTTAGGGTTTAGGGTTTAGGGTTTAGGGTTGCTAATCTACTACATCATGGGAACGGCACCCACAAGTTTCCGTAAGCCCGCGCAACTGGGTGAACACAACAACCTGGCGGTCCTTGTAGGATTCCAGTCTGGCCACTAGGTTGCGAAAAGCAGTCTCTGACCTGATCGTCTGATAGCACCGCAGAGTTTGCCATGGCATCATGTTAAACTGCATAAGAGCGGGGGATTGCGAGGGAATTTAGGGATTTAGGAATACGAGGGAATAATACGGGTTTAGGAAGGATTCGACGGTACGTGGGGGTCATGCCCAGCGGCTGGGTCTTCCGCAATTCGTACGCTTCCTCGAGCTTGGTATAATGCCACTGCCACCAGCAGCACCTGGTTCTACAAAAGTGTTATGTTCTGCTCTGGCTGACTTGTGCACAAGGCACTAAACAAGCAAGAAGGCCGAGGAGCTGGTTCACAAGCTCAGCATTCTCTTCTGCAAGCCTGCGTTCCGGCGGGGCGAGTGTATGTTGCAAATGACGTTTCGCCGAGCCATCGCCCCCATAAATGCTCCCTGCAGCCACATCAGGCCAAGGTGCTTCGCCACATAGCCAGGCCAGTAGTAGCAGGCTCCGGGTGGCCATTGCTCAGCACTCTCTGGCAACATGGTTCTTCACTCAACCCACTCCACAGGAACGACTTACCGTATCACCCCTCACACGGCAAACACCAAAAAAAAACTCCTCCTAAGGATGAGCAGGCATTGTGAGCATTTCCCTCCAACCCTTCATCTGATCCTTGTGCGTTGTCTCCTCTGGATTTGGGCATGCGGTGTCGGCGGTGTCATGGGCTGCTACATTGGTCTTGCTGTGCTTTCTGACGATGATGGTGATGATGGTGAGGGTCTGGGCGGAGCTGGTGATGGCGAGGGTAATGACGATGATGATGATGATGATGATGATGATGATGATGATGATGATGATGATGATGATGACGATGACGATGACGATGACGATGACGATGACGATGACGATGCACTCTTTGTTCAGGTGTCAGAATGTTTAAAGGTGCTTGGAGAAGGTGGCAGGCAAAATGAACGTGCTCTAGACTATCTTCTCCATGTAAGAGCATTTGCCAACAGTAGAAGCTGCAAGGCTGTGGTTAACTCCTCAAACTCACATGGGGCCGCGCTCGCAAGCGCTCAGTGCAGCGCCAGTGGCCACAACATGTCTCTGCAGGTGGCTCTGGGCGCCGCTGGAAATATAAGGATAAGATCTGCTTCCAGATACACCCTAAATATTGCGCTCTTGGGGAGTGGCTAAGGTTTGCATCTGAGGCCGTCGCCACAAACTAAGGCAAAACCCTTGCTCTTGTCTTCCAGTGGTATCGCCAGGGTTGAAGACTACAAAGGCAGAGCCCAGAGCACGACAGAGCTCGACAGAGCACGACAGAGCACGACAGCCTCCTTCGCGAAGTCCTTGACCAACCGCTGCAGTCGGCCTTTTTCCTTCTCCTGGCACTTCAGAGGCCACTTGTCGGAGGTCCCATCTGACTGGACTTTGGGGAGCTGGAACTGGTGGTGCGCAGGTGGACGCGCAGCTTTCGAGCTGCATGAATGTCAAAAAAGAACTCCCAAAACTGACAGGCCAATGAACAAACGTTGAACACAACCCTTGAAACTCTGGGGTTGGGATACTACAACTGAGAGGTTGAAACCCAACCATGAGGCCCCGAACTTCGGGCGTGGGCCCTCTGATTTCTTACGGGTTGACAGGTAATTTTGGGTAACGTGGGAAATCTGCAAGAAGCTCACAACGAAGCTCGTTACTTTTCACTCCGGAGATCGTGCAGATCAGGCCAAGTCGGCTCGCCTCAGGCGAGGTTAAAGCTGGGGCGAGACTTGGCAGAGGATCTCCAGCTGAAAGAAGTCTGCAAGGAGAGACAAGGCCCAGGCCCACAGAAGTACCGAGAAAGCAACCGAATGTGGCAGTCTCGAACCCTGGACCTAGACAGGGCCTTGCAAACCAAAAACCCTCAAAATGGTCCAAACACCCTTGTTTACTATGTACTCTTGCAAGCCCGTCATTCCCCCGTTTAGGCTTCGACATCCTCAGTTTTGGCGCTTGTGGGCCCTGGGCCATGCAGCGCGTCTTTGCTCTCAAGCTCGATGCGCGGACAGTCCGACGCAGGCAGGGGCCTCCTTCCAGGTACGTCTCATTCCGCAAACCACCAGGGAAGGTAAAGGCGTAGGTTGACATCTGGTCTGTTTTCAAGGTTAAGGTCCTGTATTTGGGTACCCTGCATATGAGGGGCCGCCTTGTGATAGTGAGCCCAAAAGGGACCATAAGGTGGAGAAATGACCGTCTATGTTTAACCTCCCTCGTATTCTAGCCCCGGGTCTGCTGTCTCCAACCTCTTCATGCGGCATATGTTGCAACCTCCTCACCCACATTTCTTCACACCCCTGAGTGGCCTCTGCCCTTCTTTCCCCCCCTGCCTTTTCTCCCTGAAACGCCTAACCCCTAAGCCCTAAACCTAAACCCCGAACCCCCTAAATCCTAAACCCTAAACCCTAAACACTAAACCCCTAACCCCCTAAATCCTAAACCGTGAACCCTGAACCCTGAACCCCTGAACCCTAAGGCCCACCTAGGTTCTGCTCCGTGTCTCCCTGGGTTTACTAAGGGATTCGAGAGGCAGTTGTGGTCTCAATATATCTCCAGTAGGATTCCAAGGAAGCCAAAGAACAAGAACCATGCCACGACCTCTGAGACCCTTGAACTCATGAAGTCAAAACTCCCACCACAGGACCCCACAGAGAATGCTATGTTCAACCTTGACAACACGAGTCGCGTAAGAAACGGATTCTAGACCATGTGCTTTTCTGTCAGGGTTGCCAAACCCCCGACCAGAAAGAATGCGCATCATGCGAGGAGGCGTCGGCTAAAGCAAAGTCGCTCAAGAGCCCTTCCCGCGCAGGACTGTGATCATACAGTGGTTCGGACATCCCGTTTCGGGGTTCAGGGGGCTGTCGAATACGGGTTAAGTCTTGGAAAAACCGAATCGGGCTGCAAGTACGACTCCAGGAGCCAAAACCAGGTTGCACCTCTACACGTTTCCATAGAGTAGTGTGAGGTAAGGACGCAGAAATTGTGGGTAGGGATGCGAGCCCGGAGATTGTGCAGGACTGTGTCGGTGAATGGCCATATCGTCACTGTAGTCTGATTATCTTGGACGCACGTTAGGCTTGGACCATGAATTCTCCCCGCGACGTTGGCTTCAGAACAACTTCACACAGGCTACATAGTGACCTTTCTGTTGAATGCTTAGCCTAGCAACTCCGCTCCTTAACCACCGAATCTCTCCGAAGAAGATGTCCATACTCCAGGCGACTGTGGCAATGCTTCTGCATTGGAACACAAGCCACAAGTCCCAGGAAAGCACGGGTTGTCCGGCTTTTCAAACGTGGATTCATGTTCAGGGTCCTTCAGTCTGGAGAGGGGATTTGAGTTCAGGACTCCGCCGGATCACCCCACCCTGGATAAATGATCCGAGCCAGAAACTACCCTGCTGAGAATTGAGGCCGGAAGTGTTATAGTCTGTTCCGTCTGGACGGACTTGTCCGGGGAGCTCGGGATCAGAGCGCTCATGCCAGCACTGGGTTGCAGGGCCTAGGGGGTTCATGCTCCAGCATAGGAGAACATGAAATCCTCAATTGTGATTCTTGCGCTTGAGTGTTTCGGAGTCTAGGATCAAGACCCATACTAAGAAGCCCTAAACCGAGCCCTGTGCGGCACTAACATCTTTCAGCAGGGAGCATCGTAGCTTAGCACCCTACCCAAACTTCTCAGATTCCTAGTACCCTACTCTATCTCTCAGATGCCACATTTGCAGAATTTTGCAGAACTCCAAGAAAGAGCGCAGCATCCACAGGAGCCTCCAAGACCGAATGTCCGAAGCAGTGGGAGTCCGAGCGCCCTACGCAAGACTGACTTTTTCACGGCATCACGGGCGCACACAGAGGCACGCACGATTGCTAGACCCAGGATCCTGGCAAAATCCCACATGCTCCAGGTCTACAGGGAATGCTGTTCCGGCAAGAGATATTGTTGTAGTACCTCATTTGCAAAGGAGGAATACTGGAGGAATGGCATGAAGAGGCCCCAGCCCTTAGATGCTAGAAAGGCCGCAGGCACAGGAAATCTCCACCTCTTCAGACAATCGCGGCGAGAGCCCAGGGCGCTTTAGACGAGCGCTCAAGTCGGCTTCGAGTGCTTAGGCTTAGGCCGCTAGCTTCCGGGGACTTCGAGGCATGGAGGCTCTGCTGCCGAGATACGACAACCCTAAGCTGTCCTGCCATGAATGGCGATGCAAGGCTGCTTGTGATAGCGTGGGGGACTCAGGATTCCTGGATCCTGCCCCCAAAACCAGTACTAAGGCTTCGCGGATGCTCATGTTGTGGTGGAGATGTAGGTTCGGGGCAGATGTAGATTCAGAGCTAGGGGAGCCGAAGCAGTGCTAAAGCATCCTGGGTCTCATATCGCCAAGTATACACAGCAGGGTTATGCAAGGATCAGGGGCGGCACCACGCCAGTGCCAGAAAAGAGTCAGAGCAACTTCCACTCTCCTGGGCTCAGCCTGCTAGCGCATTTGAGGAGAGGACCTAAAGAGGACCCAAACTTTCAACTCGAATTTAGGATCCTCTCTCCTCTTAAAGTGCGGTGCACAGCACTGCTCTGCTCTTCCCCGGCGTCCTACAACCGTCTCGTTAGTAAATTCCACAGCACATGGGGGATTTCTCACAAGGAGAAATCCCCGGAGTACACCCTGCTCCATGCTTTCAGTCGGGTGTGCGCTCAGGCCTTGCACTTGCTACGAGAGCCTTCCTGCGGTTAAAATGCACACAGGCGGAGCACGACGCCGTGGTCAGAGCTGCGGTGGAGCATGCAGAGGTCTATGATGGTCTATGGCTTTCTTCTTGTTTGCCAGCTTTGAAGATTGTCTGCCGCCACATGGTCTTAGTGAATCAGAGTTCCGGGCGAGGTGGTTTGGCCTCCAATGTTCAAGGATCTGTTGAGCGTGAAACCCAGATGCCTTCGGGGCCTTCGAGGCCTTGGGGCCTTT
Source organism: Symbiodinium natans (assembly GCA_905221605.1). NCBI lineage: Eukaryota > Dinophyceae > Suessiales > Symbiodiniaceae > Symbiodinium > Symbiodinium natans. The sequence continues at coordinate 226,780 of CAJNDS010002389.1, read as the reverse complement.
AGGGCCTTTAGGGCCTGTAATGTTGCACTCGGTTTAGTGAGAAGGGGCACTATTATGCGATGTTCTGGAAATCTTATAGGGGACCCCCCATTCTTTAGGGTGGTCCTCAATTATGCGACGTTTGCCCGGCCGGGGTTGCCGGTTAGGGGAAGAAAAGGTTATTTGGGTATCCGAGCTGGTTGACTTAGAGAGAACAAAAGGAAGCTGAAGGCTGGTTTCTTTCATCTCCGCTGATGCAGATGTTGTTAGGTCTGTGCCCTCAGGGCACGAGTGCTATTCAGGATCCCCCAAACCCCCAAAATTGTTGGGGCGGGGGGGGGGGGGGGCCCGCACTAAACGTCCAACATTACGGCCTTTAGGGTCTTTGGGACCTTTGGGGCCTTTGGGGCCTTTGGGATCGACTCGATGCAGCCCGGGAGATGTCGGCAAGGACTCGCCTGCCCTGTCTTCGAAGCCCGGCCGCGCCGTGTGCAACTGGAGTTTGGCGCCAAGACCACCCACAATCCGCCCAGTCTCAGGGGGCTGGGGGTTCAAGGGTTTTGGGCTTCGGGTTTAGGGTTTAGGGTTTGGGGCTTAGGGTGGGGATGACAAGAGAGAGTCCCTCAACCAGAAGCTTCAGACGAACTTGGATCCTTCCCTGCCCGTCCCTGCCCTGATGCCGGATGGGTCTCTAAAACTCCCAGAGCAAAAACTCAGAGCGGGAAAAGTTTTGGGAGGGTAGCAACTAGACGTGAGCATCACAAAGCGGGCAAAAGTGGATACATCCCTCATGCTTAACGGGCTATGACTGGGCTGTGGTGGTTTCAGGGTTCGTGTCCCTCTCTTTGTCCGGATCTTCGGCTAAGGGGCTTCGCGTGCGGACATCCTTTTAGGGGGCATGGACTCAATCAAAGCATCTTTCACACTTAAAGCTAGCAGGTTGAGCATGCAGGCTTCCTCAAACAACGTGGCCAGGCTGATGGATGGCACTTGACGTGCAAGATTGGAGTGGCCCCCCCGAAGCAGCCACGACTCATCGCAATCTGCGCACCCTGATGACTAGTATGGTGGACATTCGAAGGCTTGACAGATCCAGAAAATGTCACTGCCCGATCGTCAGCAGGACAAACTACTCCAAACATACTCCTCAACCCTACACTTAACAGTCCTAAACCCTGGGGAGCGTCTCTCTTGGCCATCGTAGTTACATCTTTTCGGACACTTTAAGGGGGGTTGGGATTGCAAGGTTTTAGGGCTCAGGCTCTAAGATATGGGTTTTCAGCTCAGTGTGCGAAAGTTGAAGCACTGCATTTGCCAGAAGCCTCAACCTCCAGCCGGCCAAATGCGAACCCTAACCCAAATGTGACCCTAACCCGGAGCCCCACTAAACCCAAGTACCCTCACTAACCGCAAGGCCGGATCCTACATCCCAACCCTTCCCTGCTGTTTCTGGAGTGCACAGGGTGGGACATTCTTCAATCGAAGGTTCCGGATTCTCTGGCTGCACGCAGCTGAGGGTTGAGAATAAGATCGAGTTGCTTCGCTGATAGACTACCACGAGATCACCATCCATGTGCCGAGCTTTTCTCTGCCATGTGGGGGGAACCTCCTGAGTTCTCGAATATCCCGAAAAGCGGTGGCAAGGGCGCTCGAGCTGGGCCGGATAGCTGCAAGTTGACCCTAAACCCAAAACCCTAAACCCGAAACCCTAAACCGTGGCAAGGCTCCAACACCTGAGCCACCCTAAGCCCTAAAACCCGTACATCCCCTGCTGAAGTCGTGGGGTCAGATGGAAGAGGCACTTCACAAAGTACAATTCGTTGCGTGCAAGGTTGCAGGTCACCATGTTTCAGCAGCAAAGCTCCAAAGGCAAGCCCCCGAACCAAAGTACGGCAACCTTGGGGCACGTTTAGAAACAGCCGCCCTCGGCCCCCGCTTTGCGCAATTCAGCGAGTTGCCAGGATTGCTCGCCATCGGGACGATTGGCTGTTGGGGATTTCCTTAAGAGGAAATTGCTCCTAACACATCCCCGGCCTTTTCGGATCCAGAGTCTTGGATATTGGTGTCTAAGGTCGTCTAAGGAGCCTAGGGGGAAACGACAATCCTTCGAACACATGGAGCCAGATCAGATTGTCGTCGTCCTCCTCTCCGCCCCAGCCTGTCATGGTCAAAAGCCCGACTGACAGGTCGAAGCAAATGTGGGAACCCTAAACCCTAAACTCTAACCCCTAAACCCTAAACCCTAAACCTAAACCCTAAACCCTAAACCCTAAACCCTAAACCCTAAACCCTGAGCCATCCCTCGGAATCCCCGTGACCCAAAGCCAGCACCCGTCCAGGCCCATCCCTCACTTCCCATACGGGGGTTTACGATATTCGGGGGTACCTTCTTGGGGTCCTGCTTTATCAGGGAATCCTACTACTTGGGGCCTAGATTAGGGGTCCCTTAATTTCCCCATACTAGGACCTGATCATTACAAAACCAAACAGTGCAGCCCCTAGCCGCCACCGTCATCCCCATTCCTGCGCACGACCGAGCCATAATTTGGTGCAAGCAGGAATGGCAGGAGGCTTTATTGAGCGGGAGGGCAGGAACAGTGTTGCTATGGTTGTGGTTGACCTTGCTACTTTGCTGTGCTGCTAATGCTGCTGGTTTGTGCAGAAAGTGTAGCCGAAGTTGACAAATTTTGCACAAAAACCCTAAACCCTGAACCCTGAACCCTGAACCCCAAACCCTAAACCCTAAACCCTAAACCCTAAACCCTCCTAGATTCGATCTCAGCCTCTGGGCCAGCGTCGTTGGAGGCCCTGGCTTCAGAGGCGTGGGGCTTGACTTGTAGGGTACAAGCAGTTTGGGGGTTTCTGGGTCCTTGTTGGGGTGATATGAAAAATCTCAAATTTTCGTCCTTATTGGGTTTCTTGGAGAACAAAGATGCGAAATTAAAGCCAACAAGGACCCAGCTTTGGGGACTTCAGGCCCACGGCACGTCAGGACACGGAAAGACCCCTTCTGGAAAGCATTGTTGAAGGATGCAAGCAGCTGACTTCGCGGCGTCAACTCGCGCAAGCTCCTCAAGAGACTGAACCGCAACCCACCCTCCAACCGTAAAGCCTAGGCCCTCGACCAGTATCACATGTCTGTCAACGGATCTTAGGACTGACACAAGGGATATTCAGACTGCCCAATTGGGAGCAGTATGAGATGAGCCGACCTCTTCAACATGCACTGCTAACACAAGCCACAAGGAGCGTGTATCAGGCAGACACTGTCAAATCGCGTCATCAATTTGTTTAAACTAGTCAGCCAGGGTCGGCGGTTCGCTTACAAATTCGGGTGATGGCACCCCAAACATGACCACGACCATGGAACGCAAAATAGGATAAAACGAAAGTGAAAAATATCCGTGGGTTCGGAAGCGAGAAGAAGACTCCCAACGAATACAGTTGAAAAAGTAAGAAGGATAGATGCAGACAACCCACTAGGACTCTGGATGTATACCGGTGTTCCCTTCTCAAGCTGCATGCGCAAACACGACTGTGGACGTGCCAGAACACCCGAAGAAATAAGAACAGTCGCCCATTCATTTCCTACAGTTGGGATTTCCCCCCTTATACTAACAGTCCTGAATAGGGATACTCCCTATTGAAATCCCTATTAAGGACTGATAGTATAAGGGGGAACATGCCAATCCTACAGATTTAAGAAAAGAAAGAACTACGATGGTTGCTGACCAAAAAAGACACAAAACCCGCACAAATTTAATGAGGTTTCCCTGCCCAATGAAGCGTCTTCCTAAGCGAGAATTCTGCTACTGTTGTCTGGCGGCGGAATCACGGGCGCCTGGGAAACAACATTCACAGGTGTAGAATTAAGGCAGCAGTATGTAATCCTGCGGGATTGATAGCAGTCTTGTTCATGCGCGTTTATTGTGTAGCGTAGAATATGACAAGCAAAAAGAGAACGAAATGATGCGGGTTCGCGTGTTCGCTCGCTATCTCGCTCTCACCACTTTGATGAAATCATCAATTGGGACATGGCCCCTTCACTCATACAAGGCGCGTGTCATCCTAATAACAACGCATGATCACCTAGACAGTCCCATGCAAACGTCTCCATCTCCTAGTCTGTTATCCGCCTTCCGTGTCCCCACCCAGGAAGGTCGCATAAAACACCTACTACGTTCAAGCAATTCGATATGGGGGGGTGGGGGGGATTGCGCTTCTTTTGCCCTGGGTTTCGAATTCTACGGAAGCGGGATGGGCCGTGCCTGGCTGGAGGCACACCAGCGCCTCAAAGGGCTGAGCAATCTTTGGGGCTTCGAACTTAAACTTCAGGCTTCAGGGCTGATTGAGGGTGAAAGTCGGATGGGTTTTGGGCTTAGCTGCTTTTAACGGCTACTGGGCAGCCATGGACCCTGAGCAACTTCGCAAGTCGCTGCAAGCGAGGTGTTGAGTTGGGCTTCAGGGCGTAAAGGCTTGCACAAGAAACTGCCGTGGTTCAAGCCTGAGGGGGACTGGATTGCTTCTTTTGTTGAGGTTAGGGGCTCAGCCAAGGTCGCCGGCCGCAAGAGGCAAGAGGGTCTGAGGTGGAAAGGTCAGGAGCTGTTACTGACCCCGAGGATAAATTCTAGCCAAACAGTCGAACGCCTCTTCAGAGCTGATCGGGGTGATAAACGCTTGAAAGAAACGGCTTGTTGGGTCTCGGTTCCGGTAACCAAGAACCCTAAACCCTAAAAGATTTGGGATGCAAAGCTGGTTTGAGCCCGGTGCCGGAGGGGGCGCCACAAATCTCGTCCAAGAGAGTCACCCCGAGCAAGCAAGTCATCTAGGCGGGGTTCGCAGGTGCTCTAGAGCACAAGGAAGAAAACACAGGATTCTCAGGGTTCAGGGTTTTGGGTTTGGGGTTTAGCGGTTTAGACGGTTTAGGCCTGAATCTCAGTTGAGGGTTCAGAATCTGGGAACTTGCTTCGTTCGGGTTTTTGGCTTCCCAGATTGCATGGTTTCTTTGATCCTTTGGATGGGTTCTTCATGTCAACACGCATGGGCCCGCGACCCCAAACCCTGCGGTCCCACACACGAAGAACGAGTGCCTCAACAAGGCGACACAAGAAAGGCAACCTTTTTGGGAAACCCTAAGCGGCAATGATGCTTTTGCAGCCCTAAGCCCTAAGCCCTAAGCCCTAAGCCTTAAGCCCTAAACCCTAAACCCTAAACCCTAAACCCTAAATAATCCCCACAAAGCTCAAGCAACGCCCCCCAAATTCAGAATCCTCCCAGTGGCATGCAACCATTCAACGGCCCAACCTCCTCTGGGATCTCCTCGGGCTCCTTCCGGCCAAAAGCAGAGAAGGAAGCGGGTTTAGGGTTTAGGGTTCAGGGTTTAGGGTTTAGGGTTTACGGTTTAGGGTTTAGGGTTTAGGGTTCAGGGCAGGTGTCTAAAGCTTAGAGGTTGAGTATGTGAGGGGGCTTTCGGCCACTTAGAGTTGTAAGGCTTCAGGGTTGCGGAGATCCAAGTTCGAAACCGCCAAACACTGACTCTGAAAGTTTCCATGTGCATCGAGCGAGGTCGATTCCTGGAACATAACCCTAAACCCTAAACCCTAAACCCTCAACCCTAAACCTGAACTGGAACGTGGACGACGGCCGGCTTGCCTTCTCCGCTGGCGCTGGCGAAGGCTCCGGGGGTTGCCAGGTGCTCGCGCACGCGTATCTGGGTTCGGGTTTAGGGTTTAGGGTTTAGGGTTTAGGGCTTGGGGCCTAGGGTTTAGGGTTTAGGGCTTAGGGCTTGGGGCCTCGGGTTTAGGGTTTAGGGTTTAGGGTTGAGGGTTTAGGGTTTAGGGTTTAGGGTTTAGGCGGTTTAGGGTTTAGGGCTTGGGGCTTAGGGTTGAGGATTCGGTTCAAGGCGGTTTTCGGCTTCAGCCTCTCTAGGGCTCAAGGTTAACATGCCAGGCGTGTGCAGCCACGAGTAAGCGCTTTCGGGCTTTGAGGTGTCGGCTTGAGGGTTTGACTCCAAGTCTCGGCTGGATTAATTAGATGTGGGGGAGGTTTAGGGGCTTTCGAGGCATTTGAGTTAGAGTTGCAAGCTCACTTCGTCTGTTGGGTCGTCGGCATGGATTGTCCTCTGATACAAGGTGGTCTTCCTACAGTTTCGGAGGGGTTCAAGCCAGGGTAAAGAATGGTGATTTGAAAATGGCGGTGGCTGCCCACAGCAGCAAAAACTCACAAGTTGCAAGCTCATCTCCCAGTTCTGGCGCCCGGGCCCTTCACTCGGGTGGAACTCCGCAGCATTGGGATTGAGACCTTCAGCCCCAGAGCGTAGGAGCGTAGATTACACGGTGTAGGTTTGAGCTTTCAGCGGTTCATGCGAATGCTGCCGGCCTGGGGGGCTAAAAACCATCTGAAGGCGGAAGGCAAAAAGCAGAATCTGCCTGTACTTGACAAGCTTCGAAACTCTACCCGAGCCCGCTCATACCCTCTCAAGTGTCCTAAACCTTGAACCTTGAAACACCCGCTCCATTCCAAAGCCAGGAGAGTCTGAAGCTCTCCTGTGTTCTGAGATGTTGGTCATATCCATGGGCTCCGCAGCCGGCTCAATCAGAGCAGATTCATCATAAGGGGGGGTTTCCGAAATTAGGGACCCCTCACATAGACCCCGATAGTAGGATTCCCTGATAAGAAGGACCCCAATAAGGCGGAAACCCCCATATCACTGCAGCTTAGGAGTATAAGGCACCGGCTCGAGCTTGGTGGCCTGGAAAACACCGATTAGGGATCAGCCGCACGTCATGCAGGGTTTAGGGTTTAGGGTTTGGGGTTTAGGGTTTGGGGTTTAGGGTTTAGGGTTCAGGGTTCAGGGTTTAGGGTTTAGGTTTAGGGTTTAGGGTTTAGGGTTAGGTGTGCGGGGGGAGCCGCCAGGGCATGTTTTCCCACACCGTTTTTTTTTGGGATGTCGGTTTTTGAAGGTACGGATGTCTGCAGGTTTTAGAAATTAGGGTTTCAGTCGTCCCCCCCCCCCCACCAGCCTGATCCCCCACGAGACCCCTGACACCAAGCCCGACAGCACCAAGCCTACAACCCAAAAAACAACGAACCCCTAGCCTCCAACCCTGGGGTAGAAGACGAACAGACATGAGTTCCACATGTCCAGATCCTGACAGTTCAGGAGCTCCCGAGCCCCCCCTCTCCAGCTGATAAAAAACCCCTTCAAACCCCTTCAAACCCTTCAAACCCCTTCAAACCCCTTCAAACCCCTTCAACCTTCAAACCCCTTCAAACCCCTTCAAACCCCTTCAAACCCCTTCAAACCCCTTAAAACCCCTTAAACGGGTCTCACGACCTCTGCCCCTCTGACCTCCAAAGAGGGGTCCGTGGGGGTGGCGTGGGTGCCACCTTCACCTGCCATCAGGGGGTTAGGGTTTAGGGTTTAGGGTTTAGGGTTTAGGGTTTAGGGTTTAGGGTTTTGGGGTTTAGGGTTTGGGGTTTGGGGTTTAGGGTTTAGGGTTTAGGGTTTAGGGGGCCCCTAGAGGTTGAAAACCGTTTCTTGTGTGGGTTCTTCAGGTAGTCGTGCGTCGTTCGAATTGGAAATAATCAAGTGGAGCACATTTTTCAAGCAAAGATTTTCAAGCAAAGGTTCCAAGCAAAGATTCCAAGCAAAGACTCCAAGTAAAGATTTCCAAGCAAAAGACTCAAGCATAAACAATTTCAAAAAATCAAACTCAAACACGTTGTTCAGCAGTTTGGGTTCTTGAGCCTCTGTGTTTGCCAAAGCTTGGTTCTTTTGACCCTTAAACAGGAGTGACAGTCGCCCATGTCTAACCTCAAGACTTCAAGTGCTTTTTGAACCGCCCGGTGCTGAGGCGGACCACACCGCCTGCCGAGGTGTGCGCCACACGAAATGACTTTGGGGGCAGCTCAAAATCGAAGCCCAGCTCCCAACACACCGAGACATCTCGGTTTCTCCGATGAGGGGCTTGCAACGGATTCGGGAATGCCTTACAGTAAGTAGGGGAAAGGCGCAGGGAAAGGCTTTAGGGAAAGGCTTTGGGAAAGGCTTAGGGAAAGGCGAAACCCTAAACCCTTCAAACCCAGGCGACACCCTAAACACTTAAAACCCTAAACCCTAAACCCCAAAACCCTAAACCCCAAACCCTAAACCCCAAAACCACCCTTTAGGGAAAGGTTTCATTGGGTTGCACCTGCCTTGGGCTTGCCAAGGCCGAGCATGGCCGACAGGGCAGCCGTCGCCTGCTCTTCGGCCTCAGCCGGCAAGGGGTTAGGGTTTAGGGTTTAGGGTTTAGGGTTTAGGGTTTAGGGTTTAGGGCTTAGGGCTTAGGGTTTAGGGTTTAGGGTTTAGGGTTGAGGGTTCAGGGTTCAGGGTTTCGGGACCCCTAAAATATTCACCCAGAATAGTAGGATCCCCTTGTAGTAAGGACCCCAATAAGATACCCCCTAATATCGCAAGCCCCCATTTGGCGCGGAGCAAAGAGTCGCGGAGCCTTGGCCATGTTAACCGCTCTTAATCCTTGAGCGACTCTACCTTCAGGATTCTCACATCAAGAACCTCGGCGGAACTGCAAGGAATCCCTAAAATACCGGCCTGCTGCTCACCAGTCATGCTGGGACACCAAAACGTGTGCACCCAGACCCCGCACAGCTGGGTGGGAAAGAGTCGAGGCAAAGTTGCTGAGCTGCAATAAACCAAACTCGAAAAAATACTCAACCCTGCAACCCCGAAACCCCCGAACAGGCACAAGTTCCAGTCTAAACAAGAGCCCTCAGCTTGACTTCCAGGCAGGGGGCCCTGATGACAGTAAATCCCAAAACCTCCCCCTTAGATCACGCTCAATTCAATGCCTTGAGCTGAGCCGCCGTGGGGGCACGCTTCGGCTCTGCGTTGATGGAGGCATTGAGGCTGATGGTTTTGCCTGCAAGGGAGCGTCCCCCGCGGTTCGTTGCTGCTTTTCGGGCTGGAAAGGGGCACGGCAGAGCCCGAAAAGCCCCTTTTGAACAGACTTTACTCCTCCCGACCCACAATCGAACAAGGAGATGACAAATGACTGGGTGCCGGGCCAGGTGTGGCAGAGCCATCGCCAGTGATGCAGTTGCTGATGTTGATGACGTTCCGAGAGGCATTGCTGGAGTCCTGTCATGCGGGCTGCTGCAGGCTGCAGGGTAAGCTTGGCACGGCGTTCAAGATCAAGGCCACTGGAGGCATACTAGTTTACCTTACCCATACAGCCGTTCAGCAAGTAAGGCTTGTAAGGGGCGCGAGGAGGCTCGGTCAACTGAACAGTGCTCTCCCACCGCCCAAACCAAAATCCGTACCGAAGGACGCACGGTGGCGGAAGTCCTTGCTGCCCAGGGCATCTTTGCTGCAAGCGCTTCCCTTGCCTGCGCCGTGACTCTGCAGGTTGAGTTTAGATGACCAGGCTCACATCCTTGGGTTTAGGGCTAGGAAGTGCCATTTGCGCAGAACGCTAGCTTTCCCAGCTCTGGTAGGCATCGCAAAGAAGGCCCCAAGCAAGCATGATCCTCCACTTTGACTCAAGTGTGAACCCTCAACCCTCCAGCCCAGCACCTCTGAAGCCCAAGAAGCCCAAACCGACCCTCAAAGAGAAGCTCAGGACATCTGGGCGCGGCGAGACTTTGTCGAAAAAGAACTCTGCAAGGTCCGAGTCCGAGGTGCTGCTGTTACTGCTGGTGTCGAATGCGCAATTGCTTCCGGCACCGGTACCTTGCGGGTTCGCTTCAAGATTTCAAGGCTTTGTTAGAAGCCCGTTTAGGATTGCACACAGATGCTCCGTGATGCTACGTCCCAGGCACTTTCCCAGCCCGAGTCAAAGCCCCTGTCCTATGTGGTACAAGCGGCAGCGCGCAGCACAAACTGACTATCTCGCTAGTCACACGGTCAGCAGCCGTCAGTTGTGGTGACTTTTGTGGTCAATTTCGGGTCTCTTTGTGGTCTTGTTTTGTTACATGCGGCTGATGGGACGGATCTCCACTCCCTGCACTCAACGAGAGCCAATCTCGAACGAGGAGCTTCCGTCGCTGTGCTTTGCGACGGCCCCTGGCGAGTTCGAGTGCCTGTGGCGAGCTTCTGCAGAGCTTGCAGTGGGGTTCCCTTGGGTAGGGTTTAAAACGGTCCCCAGCACGTACTTTGTAAAGTGTAATGAGAAACGGCCCCTACACGTCGCCATTCAAAAGCCCTGCTTTGACCCATGAGAATTGAAGTTGAAAACTAAAATCATGTTGGCGAACTCATGTCCTCTTGCTTGCCACTGAAGCCGTCTCACTTTGCAGAGATTCAGGTCCTTGGCCCCTAAACCCTAAACCCTAAAGCCTTAGGGTCAAACCAGCCGGAGTTGCTCGCCCTCTTCGCCCTTCGCCTCTTCCGTCACTCTGTCCTGGCAGTGAATTGAACGAAAGTACCACCAGGGCATGGATGATGGGTTTAGGGTTTAGGGTTGAGGGTTGAGGGTTTAGGGTTTAGGGTTTGGGGTTTAGGGTTTAGGGTTTAGGGTCGATGGGTCTGTCAGCAAGGTCACCGTTTCTGATGCTTCCTGAGAGTTTCTGACTGGCGTTCCTGTTTTGTGGCAGAAGCTAGTGCAAGTAAGAAACAATCTGATGAAGTGAGAAGTGACATGAGCATTCTGAAGATGGACCCTCAAGAACCTCGCATCCGGAGGCTGAACCCCAGGCAACTAGGGGGCCTGGGCAACGGGCTTCCCGCCCCCCTGGATGCCGGCAGCACCTCAGATGTTGAAGGCTTACCTTCAGCTTCTTGGGTTGAAGGTTGAAGTTTTTGCGGGTGCCCGGCTCTGTATATCAAGGCCTCAGGGCATCCCAGGTTTTCAAGACATGAAGGGGGGGGGGCATGTTCAGGCTTCGGGAAATGGAGGAAATGGAGAGGTTCAGATCGCACAAGGCTCCTCCGTTTTGCCACCACAGGCTTTCCACTGGTCCAAACTTTCGGCCCTCTTCGCGGACTTCAGGGTTAGAACTCGGTTTACATGGGGTAGAGAGTAGTAGAGTCACGCGGAGATTTCAGGCTTCGGGCTCGCCAAGGGCTACGCTTGGGGGATTTTTGGACTTCAGGGTTCCGAGGGTTGGTTGCCAAGGTGCGGGAAGTCGCTGCCAATCCAGCCTCGGCGCAAATGGAGACCTCCCCCGATTCTGCCTCAACCGCCTCGAACCAGCTCTAACCTTATAAGGCCTACAGCAGGGGTCCTGAACAACACTTCCAAGATGCATTGGCGGCTCCTTGTTTGCCGTGATAAAAGCGCAGCCCAAAGCGAGCCAAAGCTCACATCCTCCGACTGTAGAAAACAACCCACCACATCCCCACCAGATACTTGCATAATCTTGCAAATGTCGGGTCCTCAGGGTTAGCTGCCTGCTCTTGGCACCAAAACCCAGGAGTGCGCAACAAAGAGTAAGCAAGCCCAAACCCTGTAACACAGAGGGACCAGCAATCTGGTTCCTGAGATGGCTGCAAAGCAAGCAGACGCCCAAGCATAAGCGCCCAACAGATGCAGTTGGCCCGCCGCGATGGGCTCGGTTCTCCTTTAAAAAGAGGCTTCATCTGAGATGTTCTTCGGTGCATGTGAAGTCTGGCCTCCGGAGCTTGGGTTTCTGGCCTCCAGGGCTTGAGGTTGCTGAAGGGCGCTGGAGGGCGTGGGAGGGCGGTGATCGGTGAAAAGAGGCGCAGGCTCGAGGGCCAGAGCCGAGTGATCGCAGAGGCCCCAAAGCCCGGAAATGCGGCGACCGCTGAACGCTTCACTGTAACTGGTGGCTTTCGCAATCGGAATTCAGAGCTTAAGCTTTAGCTCTTAGCTCTCAGAGGCTCCTTGTAAGCCTTAGCTCCCAGAGGCCCCCTTTTAAGCCTGAGTTCTCACCCCCCCCCACCTTGGCAATCGACGCCCTCCAGAAGGCCCCCCCGCTAAACCCGCCGGCTCCTTGCCGTGGCGAGTGGATGTCTCCGGCCTGGGCTTGACACTGCAAGGCTCGTTGGGAAGGTTGTTCACTCAATAATAATAATAGTAATAATCATAATAATCATAATAATCATAATTAGAATAATAGTAATAATCATGATGATAATAAGAATAATAATAGTAATAGCAATAATAATAATAATGATGATGATGATAATGATGATAATGATGATGATGATGATGATGATGATAACAACAACAATAATAAGAAAAATAATCATAATATATATATATATATATATATATATATATATATATATATATATATTAATAATAATAATAATAATAATAATAATAATAATAATAATAATAATAATAATAATAATAATAATAATAATCTTTCTAAGCCTGTATGACGATCTCCACTTTAGCAGTTGGGGGTCTGAAGCTTTGCACCTCTGGTCTTTTGGCTTAGGTTTCAGCTCTTAGCTGTGGACAAAAAACCCAAGAGCCTGAGCACGACCGGCCCCCACAAAACAACAAGAACAACTAAAACCGTCTCAACTCCCATCCTAGATGGAGCTTGGGCAAGGATCTGAAGGCGAGATGTCGAGCCTAACTACCGCCTAGGGTGGAGAAGCTTCCTTGGCAACCGGCTCATGGTCCTCGTGCGAGAGCCACTCGTCTGGCAAGGCATGAAGAGGTTTGGGTTGTGGTTTCGGGTTCAAGTTCCTAAAACCCTAAACCCCCAACCCTAAACCCTAAACCCGAAACCCTAAACCCTAAACCCCCTAAGTCAAGAAAACCTCTCATGAGGGCCTGAGGGCCGAAGTCCAGATCTGAACCGCGGCAGCACTCGACACTTCCAGTCATCAGTTCCAGCACCAGTAGAATCTACTGTAACAGGGACCTTAAACGGCCCTTTGTGCTCTTTGCGGGTGCGGAGGTAAACCAAGAAACCGACTCAGCACCCGGGAGAAAGCAGGCCTTCGCTACAGCGGCGTAGCACTTTGCTACGCCGAAGTTCCAACCCGAGGGCCCTGACCTGAACCCTCAAGAATCAACCCTGCAAACCCTGAAGTCAAGTCGAAGCCCTAACCCTTCAAGTCAAGTCGAAGCCCTAACCCTTCAGCAACTCCCGCACGGGAGTGAACCTAAATGACCCCAAGCAGCACACTTGACAAACTGCGTATTGCACCTGGTAGCCAAATCTGTCGGATGATCGACTTCTTCACCACACCCACCTGAAGCTCCTCACAGCAGGGCTTTGAGTGCAGGAGCACACCTCCAGCACTTTCGGACATCTAGAATCGAAAAATTAAGGCCCGGGCTGATTTGGGACAAAGATCTGCAGATTTGAGGTTCAGGATGCGGGCATCTGGGAGACTTGACGTTTAAGGGCTTTGTTTTTTGGACTCACGTGGCTGTTTCCACCGCAGAGATCTGCTGGCTATTCCAGCTCAGCGACATCGAGCTCAGAGAGCTGGGCTTCGCACAGCTCTCGTTGTGAGCCTGGCATTGGCCGCCACGTGAACAGCCGAGTGGAGTGACTTGCCGACACCCCGCTCGCTCACTTGGTGGATTCGAAATCTTTGCTCCACCACTGTCGCATGGACAAGCAGCTCTGGGCGCCTTTCCTTGGGATTTAGGGTTTAGGGCCAGAGTTTAGGGTTTAGGGCAGGGTTCAGGGTTTAGGGTTCCTAGAAACACACAAGCCCAAACTGTCCCTGAACATTTGGTGCAATGGGGACAGGGATGGGAGAGAAGGGCTCCAAGGTCCCACATCCACGTCTCAACTTAAGTTAAGGTCACGAGCTGGTGCTTTATTGCAGTCAAAAGGGGGCAGCAAGCCGAAACCACTGTCATATACCCCCCTTTCCTGCGTTCCTCTTACAAAGCAGAAAACTCTGCTTGAGAAACGCCCCGGGCTTCTCCCTGAGCAGGACTTCCAACTCCGCAGAGCGACAGAAGAGAACCAAAGCGATCCTCCTCCCCTCGTCCCAAAAAACCCGGTGCGCCATCTGGTTGTTGCAGCTCCTTGGCTTCTCTGGGACTCTGGGAAAAGCAGCTGCCAGTTTATTAGTCCTTGGAACCTTTGGAGGCAGACCTGCTCAAAGCTCTGTCGCCTAGGGTTGTCTGACTGTATGAAGAAAGAAAGGAAGTCTGCAGAACACCCGAGGCTCAATCCATGGATGGCCAAGTTGCCAAAACACGGCATTGAAGAAGCCACCACATCTTCCAAGCGACTCCCATCTGAGGAGATTTGCCGCCACTCACATCGACCATCTCCCGACGATGCGAGCGTCAGGACTGCCGTGAACAAGTGGCGCTGGAGGTCCATGTTGTCCTGGTGCCAACCAAGCAGATGACCTCGCTGGTAGTCCAGCACATCGCCAAAGGTCACCTCCACACATTGGCCAGAGAAAGAAGCGATGAGATGTTCTGCAGCTTCCAGGATTGCAGGGCAAGCTGATCGAAATCGCTCCCAGTCGTTCTGCTTGCAGCGGGGACCCAAACAAACCTTGTCCGGTTTTCCTGCCCGGCTCCAGGTCACTTCGGGAAAGCTGTATCGCATCGCATCAGCTTCCTCAACGTAAACGCGATCTGGATGGGGCAGGTCCACCTGAATTGCCAAGGGCTGCGGCGAAAAAGCTATATCTTCTGCGGATGGCAGCTGCCAATGAGATTTAAGAGGAGGCTGAAGCCCCTGCTGCGGGCAACTGGCCCGAGGGCCAGCTTTCAAATCTGGCTGCTGCCGAGGTCTCCGTAGACCTCCCACCCTGGACATTCACAAGAGGCGCCTTGTCTAAATGCCAGCAGGGCTTCTTTGATGTGAAAACCACTCAAGGAAGCCACGGCATCTTTGAAAGAGGCACCGTGGCACGATTTAAGCTGAAGCTTAGGGCCTTGATGTGTGAATGGGCAAGAAGATGTTTAAGAGCGCCTAACCCGAAGTCCAGAGCTACCTCTCTCAGACATGTATGTATATATATATATACACAAATAAAAAAGGCGACTGACTATTTCGGCGTGACTATTCACACTCACACACAAACGGACATACGTTACTTCTTATCTATATGTTCATGTGTACAAACACTCCATGTGCGCTTGTGCTTCCACCAGGGGCTTGATAGACAGGCGCTGCACATCACCCATGCAGCAAATGCCCTGAACCCTACACCCTAAAACCCTAATTACTAAACCCTAAACCCCAAGCCCCAATTCTGAGGCAAAACATATCACCACCCTGCTCCAGAACCCTGTCCAGCCCGAAGATGTCAAATTTCTCAGGCCATAAATTGCCGTAGATCCCACACCTCAGCCTCCCCCGCAACCCACAAACTAATTATTGGAAGTTGGAATTCGGAACTAGGGCGGGGGGAGGGAGTGTGGAGAGGGAGAAGTGTGCAAACCTCGGCATGTCTAGGAGTTGGAGCTACGGCGTTGAAACAGAACCGCCACCGCCTACTTTGAGGCTTCTACCGCTTGGGACTTTGGGTTTGTCCGAGCCCCCGAAAAGAAGAAGAGTTTTATACGCCCATAGTGCTGGCACGCTTGTTGGGGAAATTCCCACCCCAAAACGAATTCATTCCAGGATGCTGTGCGATGCTCTGGGGGTGGCACTCTTGGGATTCTCCAGTGCTTTGCGGGACTCTGGGATGTTCTGGCATAATTCTCGCGCGGGTTGGGACACTCCAGGGATACAAACAAAGCCCTGTTGGATCGTAAAGTTGGGCTCAATGAGGGTTTAGGGTTTAAGAAGTAGGGCAAACTGCTGCAGGTGCCTGGCAACCCACGGCCCAACGGTGGGCCAACATCGACTCACGGTCGACGCTTGGCAGGCCGGGGACCTTCACGAGAGACTTTTTCAGAAGGGCTTAGGGTTTAGGGATTAGGGTTCAGGGTTTAAACCACTGTTTCAATGCATCTCACCTATGTTGAGGCCGCTTGAAGGGCTCCACGCGGTAGGTTTGAAGCTTTCATCAGTTGCGCTCAACTTGCAAAGCCCCCTGAGCCCCCAGGCCTGGGGCCCGAACCCCCAAACACCACATGACAGCTCTGCTTGGGGGCTTCCTACTCTTTGGCAGGCAAAATTAGGGGTCCCTTATTTTCGTAGACCCCTAGGTGGATAGGGGCGGATAGGGGCGGATAGGGGTGGATAGGGGTGGGTTGGGTCCAGGAAAGCTCAGGTTCCTTGACTCGCTGCCTTCTGGTTGACTTCTTTTGTTCCCGACGCGTTAAGCCCCCACGGCGCTGCGACCGTAGGGACGAGGGGTCTGCTTGGGGATTCAGGGATGCAGGTTGCTGTTCTCGTCATGCGCATCAGTGTAGAGAACAGCCGGAGTGGGATACAGCAGACCTGCCAAAGGTAGCACCGATGTTGAAGGTATTGGCCGCTGCTCTTCGGGAATAAATTCAACTGACATTTCTGCCCGCCTTCCGTTTGCTGAGACCTATCCACTGGAGACCCAACCCTCCCCCCTACACTCTCAGCCGCGGGAGCAGCATTTTTGATACCCTTGTTTGATACCCTTGAAAAGGGCAACTCCTGCACTCCACCTTTCTCTGATCTAAAGAAGCAGGGCCAAGCCGGCCGCGCCTCGGGATCCATGTTGAAGCCCTCGGTCGAAGGCACCGCCATCGCTTTTGCACCTAGAGGGGCACCGGGCGCTTGTCAGAAACCAGGGATGAGGGTACGCAATGTGTGGGCTTTGAGAGCACCATGTGTAATCATGTACAACAGTACAGAGTGCTTCAAGGGAGAGTCGCAGTTTCCAATGCTGTAGAGAATTGCAGGACCTCCCGGAATCCTAAACCACAGCACAAACTTCAACTTCACAGTTGCAGGCCGCGTGCGGATCCTGACCAAGTATACAGTCAATTTCCATCAGTGGTCAAGTGTTGCGGCAACATGACCTTCTGCTTTCTGGGTGGGCTCCATTCGCACCTTAAACAACCGGTGTCCTGGACCATATACACCCGTGGTTTGCACTTCTAACTTCTAAACTTTCTAGAAGGCAAACGAACCTAAAACACTGCGCCTCCTCCACAAGCTGCGGGGAGAAGGGTGCTTCTGCCAAGCCGGCTGGACTGAAGTCAAGTGGTGAGTCGTGGCTGTGCCCTGTCGACGTGTAACTGTGTGGCCTTCATGTTCCTGAGGACTCATGGGGAATGTTATGTGGCACTAGATTGCTGTAAGTTCTCTGTGCAGGTGCTGAACAGCGTTGCATACGGAGTGTGCCTGCCTCTGCTGCATCAGTTTGTCAGCTGGTGCTTACTTTCTGCTACCCTCAACTCCTTGCAAGATCAGACAACTCAGAATTCAAGCAGTGTCGCACATGAGAGTGCAACGTGTTATGTGGAGTGTGCACGATTTCTCGGCATGTTCGACGCACGCACGTCAGTGAGTTCTGAGAACCAGAGCAGCAACAGAGAAAGCAGCGCTGCACGCCCAAACATCTGATGCACTCCGCCGAAAGCCCTAAGTGACGTCCGAGTTCCAGGACTCCAAACCTCTAAGACGCAGGGTCTTTCAGATTTCCGGAATGTGTCCCAGCCTGCCCTGCAGTCCTGAACCTCGCTCTTGAATTTATGGCGCCTTGAAACCCCGAATGGCCCTGTACACAAACTCGTGGGGCTACGAAAACTCGTAAAGCTGCGAACCACAGTATGAACTCTACTGCTTCAAGAGAAAGGGCAATGGAGAACAGCCCCAATCAGAAACGACTCAAACCACCTTCTCCTCTGGGGACATGGAGCTTGCCTCAGCATGAGCCATCAACGAGCTGACTCTAGCCCTATCAAGACATGTGATGCCACAGCGGTCGTTCTCATTGGAGGGGGGGGGGGGGGGGGTGAGGGTGAGGGCGGGGGCGCGGGGAGGCTGCTTTCGGTGCGTTCCCTGCTTGAGATTATTCACTCACCACAAAAAAACTTGGTCATGAGATGTGAACTGCCCTTGATCCTGGAGCTGCGAACCCCTGAGTGACCGCTGGGGAAAGAAAAAACTCCTTGCTGAAGCTGTGCTTGAGATGTTGGATGCAATCTGACATGAAGCCTTTGATGCGCGTGAAAAGAACGTGGGCGCTAGGCTCGCGACGCCCAGCTCATTAGGGCCCTAACGGGTTGTTCTGCCTTCTGGTTTGAAAGGAGGGCGGCCGGGGAGGGTGGGAGGGACGAGGGGGGGAGGCGTTGGGGGGGGGGGGGGGGGGGGTGATGCCGCTTTCTACAACATATATAGAAGGCCGCGGCCACAAACAACGTAGCCGAAAAAATGGATAAAAAAAACAAGCCAATACCACCGGCTCTAAAAGCACGATTTTGGGCGGAGCCATGTTATGGCTCAGGGAGAAGTTGTTTGTCTGGGGGTCCGGAGGACAAGATCTCTGCTCCCTGCAGTTCCACGGCAGCATTCCTCGAACTTGAGGATATCGGCACGGTGCAACTCATTGAGCTCCCTGAACCCTAAACCCTAAACCCTGAACCCTGAACCCTAAACCCTAAACCCTAAACCAGACAGCTCCGGAAACCTGCGGGTGCATGCAACGTTCACCGCCAAGATCTGCATCGTTCTGCTAAGCGTGGGAACAGAAGCCTTACTCGGAAACTGGCATGCCAGCGTGCAGCGCGCAAGCAGTGGCAGCATGCCATCTCACTTCAGTACATGTATATACATGCGGGCCATTGGGAGTCAGTCATTTCCTTGTCGAAATTCCTAGGCCATTTGCAATCTGTGCCTGGATAGATCGTTGCTGGAAATTTGTACGTGGACCCCACTTTAACGTACAACAGCCTACAGCCCAAGACCTTTCTGCAACTGCCCGCAGCAACCTGAACCGCAAAATAGGGAACATCAGAAAAACCTATCACCTGCAAGTGCCTGAAGGGCAAGATGCTCTGAAGAATCCTAAGCCCTGAACCCCAACTTACCCTTTCCACTGTTTCACCCATGCTCTGAAGGTCCGGGCTGACCGCGCCGTATCCATGCCACCAGTGTCCTCTTGTGGTTGGTGGGTGAAGCCATGCGCATCTCGTGAGTCAAAAACTTCTGGTTGGCGTCTAGGCGCAGTCGCCAGATGCAGGGTACAGGTGCATAGTCCGGATGCTGACATAGATACTGTTTTCAGGACTCATAGGTCATATCATAGGTCTTCGTCTTCGTGTAGTCTACATGAAACGGAACAGCTTTGGGGTGGCATCTACGCAGACCCTTATAAAACTGTAGTAGTGATTTCTGGCGCGAGAGAACCGTGATCAATGGGGTCCGCTGGCAGTGTAACCCGCACGAGTTGCTTCAACTGCCGTGAGAGTAGTGTCTGTGAAGAAGTGGTGGGTTTGACGGCTTTCTCCCACACCGCGCGACTGGTGATACGCGAGTAGTATGATGTCCTGATTCCCATACAGGGTTTTTAGTTTGGATGCTGTGTCCAAATTCTGGGCTTGCTGGGCCTGGGAACTAGGGGAACCTCAACTCCAGAAAATCCCTGATGCGTCTGAGCATATCGGCAAGTCATTTTTCGGGATTGCGGAGCATACCGGGTAGGAGTATGACTGGTTTACCTACACCGAAATTGGCGGGAATCCCGGAGACCAGTGAGAACTTCTCGACGTCATAGAAAAGGACCGTCATGACCATGATGAACAAGGCTCTGGGATCTAGGGCTCAGAAACCAGGGCCGCCGAGGAGTCTGCAACCTTAAAGAACTCCCTAAGATGGCCTCGAACTTTGAATTCCAAACCCGAAATCCGGATCGGCCTCGGAGTCGCGTGCGGTGGACAGCGCCTCCTGGGTGGTAGCTCGGGTGCGCTACCAGGGAGCCAGACATGTCCAAGAAAACACGGATTTCTCAAGTACAGCACAATGTACTGACACCACCGGGGGTGGGCCTTTGGGTCCTCCACCGCCTCGTTGTCCGCCAAGGCCACACCAGCCTGGCCCGCGGGGCCACCCAAAAGTCTGAGTAGGGAAGAGCAGATTTTCCAAGACTCCCTGTTCTCAGGCAAAGCAGCTTCCTACTGCAAGCCTGCTGTCGGCACTGCCAGGAGATTGAAACTTGTCATTTCGGCAAGACTCGGTCTTCAAATAAGCGCCTCAAAAAACAGCTGAGTTCACATCCTCAGTCAGCTCACTGAGTTTGAAGGCAGAGCGATTTGGGGCTTCCAGGCTTTGGATGTGGCACTTTGGAGTCAAGGAGCTCGAAGGAGAATTCGAGAGGCCCTGAAGATGATACTCCCTCAGCTGCGGCTTTTCTTGCCGCAGGAATTTGGGATTCTGGGTCTCACTGCCCCCCGCCGCGGGCTAGGGGGGGGGGCTGGGGGGGACCGGCAAGGAGCTCATGATTTTTGAGGGCTTTGGGCTCAAAGCTTCGGCCTTCGGCATCTTTGGAAACTGCGGCGCCGCAGCAGACAGCGGGTACAAGGTCGATGCCTGCCACTTCTAATTAGGGCTTAGGGTTTAGGGTTTAGGGTTTAGGGTTTAGGGTTTACGGTGTAGGGTTGAGGGTTTAGGGTTTAGGGTTTACGGTGTAGGGTTTAGGGTTTACGGTTTAGGGTTTAGGGTTTAGGGTTTAGGGTTACACTTCTTGAGGCGACCGTTTGAGATTCAGGGTCAAGACTAACGCTACGCTACACAGTTCTCAGAGTGCAACTAAGGCTTGCGATGGAAAATTGCAGGGCTCGAAGATATTCATGGTCCGGAGCTGCAAGCGCTTGCTTGGGGAATTCGGGTTCAAGGAATGAGAAAGTGCTGTGGTGCCCGGAACCGCAGATTCCGAATGCAGAGCACAACCCCAAGCAGAGAAGCCCAGAACTCACATGCCAAGACCCGGGGTGCGCCAGCGTAGACTGCGAGCCGCAAGCTCGGACCAAAGGGTTGGCTCGGGTTGGCTTACCCTCCAGGCCTCAGGGACGACCATGCTGTCAGGGACCACGGTCACCTCGCTACGTTGCCCACATGTGGGTCTCAAGTCACCGTCCGCTAGGGGCCTGCAGAGGCTTCTAGTGGTACGGGCGGAAAAAAAAAAGAAACAGACCTTGGACGCTGCGATGCATATCGCCCAAAAGTCGCACCCAGAAAGCAATAAAAAGGCAAAGCCCTGCAACAGATCACTACAAGGACTGAGTGTGGTCAACAAGTTGTTCGCATCTGGTAGAACGTGACCTGGAGCCTTTGCTGATAGACGGCAGACCATACCTACGATTCTGCACAAGCCGGCAAACATCAGTTCTAGACTTTGCCGTGCCTGATGTTCTACACTCTTCATGGTTGGCAATAGACAAAATTTTCACGAACATGTACTTTCCATATGCTATGAGACCTGCCTAAGAAAGGAGGAAACTATATATCATACATAAATACACATACATACACATGCTCCCCCCCCCCCCCCCCAAAAAAAAAAAAAAAAAACGATATCTACTTCGGTTGTTGCAAATCCTCGGCGCTTTCAGTGCACGATAAAGAAACAAACATCAGAGGATTAATTAAAACGCTGCACTTTAGTTTCTGCGCGTTCTGTCGACTTCAACGCCGGCAAAATGCTGTCACATCCAGTAAACACAAAATGCAGTGGTGAGAACAGCCACGGTATGGAAGACATGAACTCTGCGTAAGGTAAGCTGATTTTGTTCGCTCCTGACGAATGCTGCATACATTCTTCATGACTGTGGTGATGTCACTTTGCGAGCGCGATAAAGCTTCAAGTGCTTTTGCGTGGTCCGCCTTATCAAATGTTTTTTCCCAATCCAGTCTTACTATGTTTGCGCAGCCATGCCGATGAGCAACCTCGCTATGAAATATCTGGTGCAAAGCAGTTTTGACATCCATGATTCCAGCGCAGGCTCTTCTGCCAGAACTTTGTAAACCGCCTGGAGAAGCGCGACTGGGCAACGATTCGAACTTTGCTGAGCCACGTTTTTCGTCGATGGTATTGTTCCAAAGTAGCCCTCTGTCCAAGTTTTCCTACCCACAGCTTACAAGCTGGATCCATGGTATCTCGAAGCATGAACCGGACGAACAAAAAAGAAGCTGCAAATCCACTGAGAGCGCTTGGGCCACCAGACATTCTCCGCATTCGAGGTCGACGCGACCTTGGATTTCAAGGCTTGGACTGAAACTTGCGACTCAGGGAGCACCCTGGTACCGTGGAAGGAGGTGGTCCAGGAGATGCACGCTTGGTGCCGGTCACTGCGTGAGCTCAAAGCCCTATAGGCCCTAATTCCCAGGCCTCGAAGCCCAAACCCCTAAGCACTGCAGACAAACCGAAATACGTGGAAGCATCACTCCACCGACGTGCAGCTCCGACCGAATGCCCAACACCCTCCATAAACCACCCATAAGACCAACAGGCAGAGGCCCCGGCGCAGCAGCAAAACAAGCGATCCATTGTCAGGTCCCTCGAACAGCCTTGCGGGTCAAAAAAATTGGGGCTCCATGACTGGAGATTTTAGCCTTCGGTACGGGCATTGGGTCATTGGGCTTGAAGGTTTCAGGCGGTCGAATTGGTTATTCAGGGGCTTGCACGCTTGGGGCTTGAAGTGGGGGTGTAGGGAGTGAATGAAAAGAGCGGGCATCAGTCCGGGGAAGCTGCAAAAGCGAACCAGGAAAGGGCCTTACATTCGACTGTTCTTTGATAGTACGCATGCATTGACATAATTGCCCGCACCATGTTATTGTCAGAGGCGACCGAGCCGATCTCAACCGAGGCTTCCGGCTACTGTTGCCTGAACCCGTCTGACACTCCCCCTCTCTGCGCTCTCAGAAGTTGGGACCTTGCCTCGCCGCTACCGTGCGGCCGAGGCGGGTCGCGTAGCGTTGCAATTCAGGAATTCGCACGGAGATCACCCGAAAGCTCGAATGCCGCTTCCGCTGCTTACGGACAAGTCCCTTCGCAGCACACCGTGCGCAACCTCAGGTGATCCCCTTAGACCCCGACCCCGAACCCAAGCCGAGATTGGTAACTCCCAGGTCTTCGAGGCATTTCGGGCCTTTGCAAGCCCTCAGGAGGAAGTCATGGTGACGAGGCTGTAAGGTGTATGCATGTGAAGGCATATGTAGGCTGCGTGGCTCAGGATTCAAAGGTTTGGGGACTTGGGTTGACAGGTTGAGAAAGAGGCTTGGGTATTTTAAGACTGATAGACACTAAGCGTCAGGAGCACGCTTTGAGCCAAGTGTTCGGAGGAGCAAAGTGTGCCTTTCGCCTTTTCGCAGCAAAGGGGCGAGGACTGCTCGCAGCTTTGAAACCCTGGCAATCTGCTGTGTAATTGAGTAAAACCTAGTGTAAATCAGTGTGTTTTCGTCTAACGCATCGAGTTGAGGGCCCTGGCTTGATCAGCTGAGGGCAGCTTTCAGGAGGTTTGAGCTTAAGCAGCTCTGGCAATCCTGGGTTGTCAACCAGACCTCAACTCCGACTACACTGTGGCCCCAAATCTTCGTGGGTTATGCTTGGGGTGCTGCGTAGAGCCCCAGAACTCCCTTGCTGTCATATCGTACTTGCGCTGAGGCTTTCCAAACACATCCTCAATAACTTTTCCGCGTGAAAGGGACACTTGCTTGCGTGAACGAAGCACAAGCCTTTGCTCTGCAAACCTAGGACGGGTGAAAGAAGCGGCAGATAGCAAAATGCATTCATGACAATCAAGGATCGCAGATTCCTCGTAGGAGTGCCAGCCCACATAGGACCATGTTCACAAATGCCAAAGCTTCTGTTGCTGATGGGATGGTAGACTGGTAGACACACAGTGTGTGAAACACTAATTACGCTCGGGCTGTCTCACTTCAAAGGCCGGAAACTGCCCAGAGGGGGGTTCATTTCAGCAGGGACGTCTCGATTGGACCAATCGGCTGGTCAGACATTTCTCATCGGGAGTCACGCGTAGGATTCATTCAATCCCAGGAAGTGCTGAGTTTGAGGATCAGGGTCGAGCTTTGCTCAGGTACAGATGTGACTTGCTATCGCCTGAAACCCCTGGGCCCGGTAACCGCACTCGAAGTATACCTAGCAGAAGCCTGTCGAAGAGGAGGTCCATCAAGAGCAGGAAGGCGCAGAATCCAGCCTGAGGAGGACCATCCCTGAACACGCGGTTGCCGTTCTTTTCAAGGGTCTGGGGTCTCAAAGTTCAGGATTGTTGCTTTCCGTCGAGACATGTCGAAACCATGAGGAAGTGCGGTGGGGGGGACGACAGCTGGGCTATCTTCTACAGCCGACCCTGCCACAGCATCACAGATGAGTCGCACGAAGCCTTCACGGCGTCCACCGCGAGATGTGCCATCTTCGCCAACAAGCGGCTTCAATGCAGCGACGCTTGAGCACTTGAAGAATCAAAGCTTATTTTTCAGCCTTCATGCGCAGCAGGATATCTGCGGAAGCGTGCGCGTGGCCTGTTTAAGTTTGTTCCGTTTACGGGCTCCAGGAGATAAAATCCGGCCGGTAGATGCGAATCGAGAAGACGTCTCTTTTGAAAATATATCCTTTGCTACCTCCGATGAGTGCAGGTTTGCGAAACCTTTTGTGGCCAATTTTGAAGGATGCCTGCCAAACTAAGACTCCGAATGGCAGTGGCAGGCAAGTATTCGACGACGGTAACATGCACCTTGGCCTAGCAGGCTGAGCCCGCTCCTCTCCGTGCCAATGCTGGCACAGAAAACAGACCCCAGTGCAAACACTGGCACGAGGCACAGGGCGGACGGGCTGCTCCTTCCGTAGGTGCTCACAACGGCTGACGGTCCCGCACCGCTCGGCAAAAGTTCGGGCGAAACTTCCCCAGTGGCATGCGGGGGCGGGCAGGGTCGCGGGGACTGTGCAGTGAGCGTGCCGGTCGAGCTGTTCGCTCATCCCAGGCGGGGGGGGCAAAGGTTTAGTTCGAGTCTTGCGCTGAGGGTGCCAGCAGGGAAAACACAGCCAGGGAACCTTTAGCAGCAAAGACCACAAGGAAGATCTGCATGCACGAGCCCGCTCTGCCTATTCCTTGCAAATCCGAAACATCCCCGTACACAATACATGTCGTTGCGCATACTTCCCGAAACCTCATCCTGTGCAAAGACCAAGCTACTAAGCTTTCGCAGGGAGCGATCGGGCTTGGGAAGCGGGGGCGCCCTATCGCAGAAAACATGGATGAGATCATTACGATGCTCGAATGGAAACATGCTTGACCACACTGCCCGGAGCAAACAGCAGCAGTAGCCGCGTAGAGACCCAACTGACAGCACGAAAAGTCATAACTGCAGATGACTGTAAGAGATGTCCTTGTGGGATTGATGCGCTGTGCTTGCGGCTACCCGCCGAGGCTAGACTGCGCAGGTTTAGGGGTCGGCATAGAGGGAGGTCCCTAAAACCGTAACTCCTCTTTGCTTCCGATATTGGATCTTCACAGAAGTGCGGGGTCCCGACAAGCACCTGCCACCAAAACTGGCTTCGGTCCTGGCATTGGTTTCAAGATTTGGGTATCTTCTTGCAGCAATTGGGGGGAGTTCGCGGCCGCCCACGCAGTGCCACACGGTTCGGTCTTCAGGTTGTGGATAGGGTGGGCTCGTCTAGGGTGACTTGGTACTCGAAACGCTTGGGGTCTTTTCGACATCCCCGCGGTGTGAAGCACGACACGTGAAGCACACATAGCGAGCCAGGCAAGCCGACTCCAGGATGAAGAGAAAGATGGCAGGAGACGACAGTGCCTGAAGAAGTCAGGATTTCTGGCTCCACGCATGAACCCCCAGCGGAACCACGAAACCCTCGACATCCCTGGACCCAATCAGAACCCCGACCCCGAAAAGCCATCTGGTCAGTTCTCTGAATTATGGCCCTTTTTTGGGTGCCCTAAATAAGAGGGGCCGCCTTATCATGAGGGCCCCAAAAGAATCCGCATTTTCGAGAAGCGACCGACCATCTAACCCCCGAAAAAACAGATGGCCCTCAAACCATGAACCCAAGCAGCACCCCCAAAGTTGTTCGAAGCCGCTTGAAGCCGCTCGCGAAGCCCCCCGAGTATTGGAACCAACCCGTGGGGCAACCCCTGTGCCTTCAGGATGTGGAACGCGCCCTGGGGCGTTTCACGGATTTAGGGAATGCGGGCATGGATGCACTAGTCGTCATCCGGGTTGTGCTCAATGCGAGGTGCCACACCGGCGTGCCCAACCACCACCCAAGGTTAAAAGCCCGGCACCCTAGGGGTTTAGGGTTGAGGGCTTAGGGTTTAGGGTTTAGGGTTTAGGGTTTGGGGTTTGGGGTTTGGGGTTTGGGGTTTGGGGTTTGGGGTTTAGGGTTGCAGGATCTGAAAAGAAGCCCAAGCGGACCCTCAGCGGTCTTTTGGGGATGAGGCTTCGGAAGCTCTAAAGCCTACGCCCCAAGCCCTGATCCATTCGGTGCAGCGGCTGTCGCATCATCCGAGCAGGCCATGTCCATAACCTGGGGAGTTGGAGATGTTGCTGTAAACCAGAACCTGGTTCCATCGAAGAAGATCAGAGCCATATACAAGCTAGAATCCTTGCATCCCTGCTGGCTATCTTTGGCGCACAAAGAATGAAGGGCGAATTTCGCCTTAGGAGTTCGGATTTGCTCCTCAAACTCGTCTCGAAGCAAAGCCCACAAGGCACCCTTAAACCCAAAGAGGCTTTACAGGGGCCGGGCCTCTGCCGAGAACCAGAACCAGCCAATCTGGGCTCTCTCTCTCTCTCTCTCGCTTAAGGTGTTCGTAGGTTTTAGAGATTAGGTTTGGGGCGTATTCGCGTCGAAGGAAGTGATGCTTTTACGCTGCTTAGCATCTCGTGGCTTCGCATAGAGCGTGCAGCTTTTAGGGCTGCTAGAGCACGCACACTTTCCCAGAGACCCCAACTCCAAATAAATGTCGCTGTAAGGAGAAGGGCCCGAAACACCATGCAGTTAAATTATGGAAGAAAAAATCGCAAGGAGTGGTGGAATTTCAGCCTGCATGGAGCTCGATGCACCTCATACCCATTCAAGGCCCAAACCACCGAAAAACATCAAGTACCTAAGCAGGGAAACTCTCGACTCTGCATTTCGCAGGGTCTTGAAGAAGTGACCTCACTGAACTGCCACGATTTCCCATTTACTATTCAACCATCAAGAAACTCCCCTGTTTGCAGCAGCTGTTTCTCTGACACCTTGGAGGCACTCTCTGCTATGATGGAGTGGGGGCCGGGGGTTTCAGATTGTTTGGGCACTCGGAGCTTCTGACCCAAGGGATGGAGATGCAACTTGAACCCTAAATCCTAAACCCTAAACCCTAAACCCTAAACCCTAAACCGACCCTCAGTTCGAAGGCAAGCTCTGCCCCGTGCCACGAGCATGACGTAGCGAATGAAGTCTGAAATCACCTCGGTAGTGCTCTTGTGCTGATCAAGGCTCGACTGGTTCCTAGCTTGTCGAAAGAGGCCATCGGATGATTTCAATTCACACATCCTAGCCATCCCAGACCGTTATTACTGGCCCGAACGATCGCCAAGAACCAGACCTTTAAACGCCAAACAAACTCGGACCCCCCCGCCCCCCACTCTGAGCATCCCGCATTCCATTGCTCCTGCAGCTCATGCGCGTGCTCCTTCTCGGCGCTCCTGCAACGCCCATGCAGCTGGCATGATGCCCAGGATTCCCGGAGGCCTGCAAGGACATAAAGAGGGATCATACACCGATTCTGACAAGAACGCCCTGCCAACCCTCTCAAAGGACTTCCAAGATTCTGACTGTGCTACATGACTGACATGCCAACTCGAAGAATTGGAGATGACTGCGATGATGTTGGCCGAGGCCTTTTGGAACAGTTCGCATGCAAAAGTTGCATCTCAGTCTTCCGGCTAGACCTATTGAAGCAACGTGGAAATGCTGAGGCTGAGTGTCGGAAGGACTGAGCATAGGCGACATCCGAACAGCTTTTTCATGAGCTTCGCAAGGCAGGTGTCGCCTTGGACTTCTTCACCATGCTTATCGGACTGATCTTATCCACCGGAATCCGCACAGGAGAATCGTCAACATCGATGGGATTCTTGTGGCCAGCATTTCAATCCTTGCGGCCCTGTAAGGGGCTGACCCCCCAAAGGCCCTCTTGGCGAGCCCCAGGTGCTTGCTGAAAACAGGCCGACTGGAAGGCCCCCCACTCTTTCATGTCTTCTAAATTGCTCAAACGAAAAGCTGCGAAAGTGGGGGGGGGGGGGGTTATCTTTTTTGAAGTTGGCAGCATGTGGGCGAGCATGTGGTCGGCTTAGTCCCAGAAATCTCTCGGCGTTTCTTCCGCCCATTGAAAAGGCATCTTGTCCTGGCCTGGAGTGCCATGGTTCGACAATAATTGGGCTCCATGAACTCTTAATACTCCTAAGGAGCCGCACATTCAAAAGTCCTCACGAAAGCGCTGCTGCTACATGTCGGCAACGACCGACACAGAACAGAGTGTGGGCTGGCGACCGGTGCGCAAGCAGATCAGATCAGGCGTTGCTTCAAGACTCCGCCGAGTCCGTGTCCCAACCCCTGACCTTCAACGCGTGCAGCGCCGTTGAACCCAAAATGCACATTGACAGCCATGCCATGAGAGACCCAGTGGCAGTGACAAGCTGAAAGAATCGACCCATGACCAAGGGAAGGCCTGCACCCCTCAGTAATTTGGGGGGCCGCTCGTAACCAAAGCCAACCCATCTCCTGCGCATCTGGCGGCAAACGAAGCGGTGGAGTTCATGGATAACTGCCCTGCCGCGGACCGCCTGGTCTTTGGGTGAAAGGCTTAATGGTCTGCAAAAAGGCTTCTTGTCTGTGGTCTCATGGGATCGGGGGCTTACGGATGTCTTAGCTCCTCGCCCTGAGTGTTGCACGTCCCCCAGCTGACACTTGGCACGCAAAGCCCATTGAACCTGTGAACCCAAAAGCCTAAACAGCCTGGACCCGACACTTTCTCAAACCTCATAAACACACCCAGAACCACGAAAGTCCTCAACTTGCGAGTTATTCCGAGGCAAGTGAACCTCTAGCGATGGGCCTTCTGCTCCAGGGTCTCGACCGAAGTTGACGTCCTCACAGACGCCTGCAATCGCCGCAGGGCTCTAGGGATTTGGATTCGGCTGAGGGGCCTGTAGATTGAGGGTCTTGACGGCCAGGTCAGTTGGATGTTGGAGGGCCAATAAGTTTGGGAGGGGGGTCTGGAAACGTTTCAAGGTCTTTGAGTCCGGGGTTTGCAAAAAGCAAAATGAAGAAAACGAAGATAACAATTGTCGCACCCTTTTTGCGGGGTCCCTTTAAGGTATTCGCCTCGGCTTCCTGCCGAAAAGCGTTTGGCATGCTTGAGGTCATGTGCTCTTTGCTATGTTGCCTTTCTCATCTCGAAGCTTCTTCGTTCGTACCCAGATGACTGGTGTTCTACGTCCTCTGAGATTAACACACACACACACACACACAAACACACACAATGCGAACACACATCAGCATCTTTAACCGGTGACTCCAACAAGTCGACTTTGCTGGAATTTCAGGTCTAGCATTCTCACGAAAGAATGCATTTCAAAAATGTGGCGCACATACACACAAATAAAAACAAACCATGATATTTACAAAGGCTTCTCCTAATTTCGAAATCTTAAACACGTATGCTACTAACATTCATAGAACTCCAGCAAAAAAAGAAGCAGCATCCGCGTACATATAATACATACACAATGTGAATATATGATTGCGTAAGCCCTAAACCCCAAGCCTTAAGCCCTAAACCTATGCATCGCGTGACAGCTTAGAAGCCCCCACCGCTTCCCCCACCCCAATGGATTTGTCGTAGTCTCCACCCTGCCACTTTATAGGCTTCCAGGGTTTGGGCCTTTCACTTTCCAGATTTCGCGATATTCCAGGCTGTGTTTTTCTAGATTTCCAGACTTCCAGATTTCCAGCCTAAAACTTTCCAGATTTTCAGATCTCCAGCCTCTGGAATCTAGAAAGATAAATGGTTGAATTTGGAAATCTGGAACCTGGAAGCTTAGCGGGCGAAACCCAGCAATCTGCAACCTGGAAACTTCGAGAGTGGAAATCTGGGAAGTTTGGAAACTTAGAGTCCTTAGAGCCCGGAGAGCCGGAATTTTGGAAACCTGGCCAGCTGCTAAGTGAGAGGGTAGAGCGACTTTAAGGGGTGAACAGGATGCCTTCGTCATTCCTCAATGCAATCCCATTTCATGAGGAAGCGATCGATGCCGATGCTGCTTTTTTCAGTGCAATGTTAGCCAGAAATCACACCAAAAACATGCAAGTAACCGTTGTTGAGTTATGGCTTGCCCAGAAGAGATCTTATGGCGAACATGATTCGCATCACAAAAGGCAGCTTAGATCATTCTCTTTTTTGGGAGCACTTCTTCTTGGCTTGGGTTCAGCTTCAAGTCCAAATATGGGTTTAGGGTTTAGGGTTTAGGGTTTAGGGTTTAGGGTTTAGGGTCTTTCCTATTGGGTTTGCAGTTGAGAACATTGCCGTATACTTCTCGACAGAGACAGAGGCTCTCTTGTTGCTTCCTAAAAAAGCCGATGGCTTTCTCAACCAACAGCAGCCTTTTCGTTCCTTATCCAGAACAGAAAGGCAGGCCTGCTTTATTTTGTATTCCTGTACAATAATGGCCGTCCAAACGGATTTTGGAGATGTTGATAGATCAATCTAGGTATGAGGAGCGTAGTTCAACCAACATGAATACAACAAGAAACCCACTTAGATTTTCGTTAAGCTCCCATGGGGGGGTGGGGGGGGGGAACGGGGTGGGGAACGGGGGGGGGAAACATAGGGGAACGGGGGGGGGGCGACGGGGGGGGGGGGAAGGGGGGGGGGGGGGGGGGGGGGGGACGGGGGGGGTTCGAAATGGTTCGCATTGCAGACTGGATCTTGGCAGGATTCACACTGTGCTCTTTGATTCCAAGATCTCCCTGACTCAAGTTATTTTGCCAATAACATTCCCAAACAATGTCTATCGCGTCTGTGTATAAAACCTTACCTCATTCAGTGTTGTTTACATGGATCCATAAGATACAACATAACGATACAAGATAAGAGGACGGATTTGTGTAAATTCCGCGGCAAACAACAGGATACCGTGATGTGTGTCAAGAGTACTGGAGAGAAGTAGCTAGAATGAACTGCAACAAACAATGTGCCACGCCAGCCAGACTGCCCCATTAGCGTGAGCCGCATGCCTGGCCTAAAGTAAAGTGCGTGCTGCACTATCCTACAAGCTGTCCTTCATCTGCGAAAGGCGTCACGCAAAACAAGAACAAAAAAGAAACTAAGCACTTGTCATTTGGACAGTC
This sequence comes from Symbiodinium natans, assembly GCA_905221605.1. Lineage (NCBI taxonomy): Eukaryota > Dinophyceae > Suessiales > Symbiodiniaceae > Symbiodinium > Symbiodinium natans. The sequence goes on along the minus strand of CAJNDS010002389.1, from coordinate 195,600 downwards.
TGCTTGAAGAGTCCCTGATTTGTTGTTTTTGTGTTCTGCGGAGACCTTTCCGCAAAATTGGAAAGTGTCTCCGCAGAACCAAAAACCAAAACAAAAACAAACGAAGACAAGTGGGGGACTCTCCAATCAGAGTGCCCAATATATAGCAGGCTTCCCAAGAAATTCGTGATTTTGGTGATTTTGTTTTGGTGCGGTAAAAGAAGGCACTGTGGGAGGAAAACTGGCAGAAAAGCGCACCAGCACAACCCTCCGCTTTGGAAATTTGCGATTTTTTGGAAACAAATTCTGCCATCGGTTTGCTATCGTCTGTACTGGACGAAGACGTTAGTTTCGAGAATGCAAATTCTTCTACAAGAACGACGACAACGACGAAGGCAATGACAACAAGGACAACAACGACGACAATGACGACGACGACGACCACGACGACGACGACGACCACCACCACCACCACCACCACCACCACCACCACCACTTCCACGACAACTACGACAACAACGACGACAACGAAGATAACGACGACAACTACAACAACAGCCTATAACCAATGGGGCACTCCAAGGATATTCTCCAGGCCTTTGTTTCCAGTTGAAGGAATCTAATCTAAGGGTTTGTTGCAATTGGTTTAAACTCAAACCACATACATATTTCAAAAAATAGAAAGGCAAGCCAGCAAGCTTTTCGCGAACGGGCTGAGACAATGGTTTGCAACCACCTGACGATTCTGGCAATTCAGAGATCTGCAGTGACTTTCTTTCCTCTCAAAGAAGCTAGGCCATGCGCCAGCTGGTACATAGAGGTTCTCCCACGCACTCCGTCTAAAAACCGAAGAGCCCCAATCGAAACATTTAGGACAACGCAGGGCCTGTGAGGTGTCCACGCTTTCACTCGACTCGGACACCACGGAGGCCTGCAAGACTCAGGAATTTCGGAGGCCCCAGAAGGAGGAGGGGGGCCCAGAGGGTTTAGGCCCAAGGAGACCCTACTCCGAAGGAACCATGATTGCCTTCTTCTCCCAAAACCAACACTCGAAGTTTGCCGTTGGTGCAAAGTTCCGCGCGCAAACTCCAAGAGCACCATAGGCTTTTGGCTTTAAGCTCTTTTGAACGCTAGGGCTAAGGGTCGAAGCTTGGGGTTTGGACAGGGTACCCCGGACATACCCCTGGCATACCCTACACAAACCAAGGGTTAGAAACCCTCCAAACAGCCGGGGCCCTAGGGGACCCAGACGTCCTGAGATCCTTCCTGCTAAGAGCATAGCCCGACAACAACAGAAGGACAAAGCCTCCTCGAATCTCTCCAGGTGCAGCTGCCACCGCTTCTGTAGGTCTCAGCCGAATTGCGGGTGCTGTGTGCGGTTCTTGGCTTCTGTGAACTGCACGGTTTCGGAGTTTTTGGGTTGGTGTTGTGCCGAGCAGGCTTCAAGGGTGGCAGATGTGGGCTGTGCAGTCCTTCACGAAGAATCTGCACATTGCACCCCAAGCATAGCCGCTGGAGGAACGGCTCTGGGACTCGCACTTAGTCTGTCGACCTTGGCACGCTTTTCTGAGGTGACGTAGATCTTGCGGTTTGGGTCTCCGGCTGCAGGATTTAAAGATGCGGGGCCAAATGGGGCTAACGACTGCAGCAGGGTTTGGGTATCGGGCATCTGGTCAAACGGGGTTCTACCCATATCCAAACGCATGTTGACAAGAATGCATGGTTACATCTCACGAAGTCCACAGAAGTATGACAGGCCACAGGCCTTGTCCAAGAGCGTCGGAACGACGCTGTCACTGTGCGCTAGGTCCTGCATCTTCCTGAACAGACGAGACGTTGGTTTGCTGCGATGGCCTGCTACCCCACACACACACTGCACATAGCCTTCACGGGACTTCCCTTCCTGACAGCCGAGAAACACGTTCGCTATAAGTCTGAGGAAAAATTTGCTCTTATTCCGAGGGGAATCCTCAGCTCTTCAGCTACGCACCACGAGAAAAGCTGCGATAAAGCAGCTGCAAGCTGCGCAGGGGCTTATTTGCGAAGGTCATCCAGGTGAAAGCAGCGTTCTGACTAAGCTATCGAATCCATGCTAAACTGCGGTGATAATATGCTCAGCCTCTCAAGCTCCTGAGTAAAGCCGAACAGGTGTTCCTCAAACAAAATCTCTTCCGCAGCTATCTGAGCTGGCATGGCTACTCCTCTCTGTGATCAGCTACTTACCCCGGTTAGTTTTCGTCAGCATTTGCCTGTCATTTAGTTTACCCCCGTACGGTGAAGATCGCTTGCTCGTCAACACTATCCAAAACTCCAAACTGTTCAGCAAGCCATGACCCTAAACCTTGGTCTCGCAAAAGAGACGCTCCTCATTCTAATCCGACCTGTGACCCCACAAACTACCCATACCCTAAATGCCTGTGGCATCATTCCCCCTCAGCCTCCCTCAACTGATGTTCTTTCCGATCCTTAAACTGAACAGCAGGAAATCCTGTTTTCACCCTTGCCCAGATCTAGTCCCGCTCCCCATCGGCCTTGAAGTGCAGCCTGGAATGCACCGAACGTCAGAGCTGGGTTTTTTCTGGGGGTTCTGTCGCTTTGAATAAGGGGTGGAGTGCACAGTGCTACAGGAAATCCCAAAAAGAAACTCACTGAAGGTGCGGCGTTGCAGTGTTGTATAACACTGCAACTCAGACGTCAACATGCTTCAACCAAAGGGAGGTCGGTAGTTCTCATGACTGGCATCGAAAACACGCAAACGGCGTCGATCAGTTCATGTTATCAGTTCAATGCTGACTACTTCGAAAATTAACTACCGAGGTACAATGCTAAACTTGCTGATGGGGCAGTATAGCTGGAAGTCATGTCCAAAACTTGAGCTGACTCTCTGAGCTGAGTTTCGCTTTTCCAAGAATGCGTGAAAACAAGACTCTGTCCCACTAGACAATGAGGAGGGTCAGAAGTAGGGCTTTAGCAAGTCGTCAACCCATGAAGAAGCCCACCAACCAGTACTTGGCGGTCGAGGGCCGACAGCGCCATCCCATGGCCTTCACCCCAAAAGTTCTTGAAGGGACTGAAACTGAGGCCTTGGCTCACTGAGGACAACGACTCGATCGGCAAGTAGCTGACCACCTATGCCAGGGTTCCAACTTCGGACTTCAACATGCGCCCCTCCCCCCCCCCCCCCCCCCCCCCCCCCCCCCCCGGTGGCTTTCTTTGGCTGAAAGCTGAGAGCCTTGAACCACAGAGGTCCTCCACCCGCCCTAAACATGAGAACTCAGCCTGATACAAACCATGGTTCCGAAACCTTGACACTTTAAAGGACAGTTGTCAATTTTATGTGAAGGACATTGACCCTGCAGTGTCTTCAAGCAGGCACATCTGTCAAAGAAGGTAGAACGCTTCCCAAGTACGAAGGCACCGCCCTCCAGCAGTTGCAGTTTGAGCGCACTTTGCAATTATGCTCTCTCTCCGAGGAAGCTCAACAGCGGGAGATTGCAAGGTTTTTGGGCTGCTTCGTTAAAAGCAAGCCTTCTTACTGAGTGGGAGAGAAAAAATGCCGACTTACGGCCGTGCATCACAGCCACTGTGTACATGCCCGATGCTCAAGTTCTAGCGGGTGAATTACAACGCCCTCGTGCGATAATAAAACTCCTGTCTGCCTTGCTGACCCTACACGCAGATTGCTGACCCTACACGCAGAGGTTACATCTCAACCCATCCGTCCAGACTAGCGGAAGGTCCTCAACTGGGCAGTTGCTAGGGCTCCTAAAACCAGAAAGATGCCTGAATGTTCATTCCCGTCTCCAGTTCCTTAATCGGCCAGTTTGCGGAATGCATAGAACCGCATTTTGAACCATGGACTCTTGAACCGCAACTACGAGTAGCTTCTGCATGGCGGCACCTTCGCTTAAAATTCTAGAGCACAGCTGCTGCCTCCTCAAGGAGTTGGTCGGGGCAGAGCTGGGAAAGTGGCGGCACCGCCTGAAGCCATTGAGGCAATCAAACGCCGAGGACCTGAAACCTGAACTCAAAAACCCGTTCAAGGTCTTGCACACTACCAGGTGAGCACATGTGGTACCAGTTCATATGACCCCGAATCGCGCGCCAATGTCACACGTTTGCCCTAAACCTCATCCGATACAAGGATCACAGGACAAGATGTCACACTTTCAGGGCCACACGCCGAACCCTGACCAGCCCCACTTACTGCAGTCCCTTCGTGTTGACACACTCTTTGGCACAGTAAAGCCAAAACCCCTTCGCCTTAGGGTTTGGGACTAGATTTCAGGAAGGCGGGCGAGAGCGATCCAGCCTTTGGCTCAGCCCACCCACCTCAGGACAGGGAAAACAAAACCAAACCTTCGTGCGCTGTGCTACCAGGAAGTCAAGAGATGAGCGTGTTGGGCTTTGGCAGTAAGGCTGAATGCTCTAAGGCTTCGGGCTTCCGTGATTCAGGGCTGTTGATGTCCAATCTAGCAGTCATTGATTTCCGGGTGCTATGAAAGATACCCAAGAAAATGAGCCTCGCTTGCCCAAATGGGCAGACTGGCCACGCACTGTTTGGGGGGTTGGAGGCTGCAGGACACTCTCGGGATCTCAGGTTGCGAAGATTCCGTGCTTCGAAAAGTACAATTCCGATTTAAAAGTGAAAACGAGGGTCCGCACTCAACTCAACTTGGATACCCGCAGGCTTTTCTGCTAGGGCCGACATCATGGGCATGTCAGCTTCAGACCCCTCTCTGGTTTTTGTTTGCTGGGAGCTATCAAACATCGACTTCAGCTCCCCAAGCACTAGTCCAAGGTACGGCTGTGAAGCGAAGGCTGCTGATCAACATGTTTCGAGGCGATGGCCCTGGTCCTGAAAGGAACCCAATACCCCAATGCTTCAACACGTTTCTTCTCAAGAATGGAAACAACTATTCCGAAATCTTCAACCTTCACTCGCAACACTCACATCTTACAGGGTCACGCCACACCAAAAACTATGCGACTGTCTTCACTGCGCATCTAAACCCAAACCTGCAAGACCCCCACCGACAACAACCAAGCCAGCAACCAATCAAACAAACAAACAAAATTTGTTCGTCCATCCCAATCCTACAGCTACCCGATGTGGGAGCCATCCTGCCGTTTTCGGACAGGAAATTGTGGACATTGCAGTCCAGGGCTGCTCGGCGGGCGGGATGCTCTGGGGTCGTGTGCCCATTGGCGCGGGGAAACTGGGGAGCTCGTGGCCCTCGGCTGATGTCTCAATCTCAATCGCGCCATCTAGCGCCTTCGAAGGCGGCCTTGGGAGTTGCGGCGGACGAAGGTGCTGCCGATGTCACAGGCACTGGGCTTTGACGGTTGAGGTGGCAATGCAGCGGCCTGTTCAACAGCAGCTGGTAGTCGTTCCAATCGCTCCGAGTGCATCATCCAAAGTCGACCACAAATCTTAACCACCCAACCAAGTCCTACTGCTGCGACCAAGTCATCACTCCACCATTCTTCCTCGTAGTCTCAACCTGCCAAGTGTCACCAACAAGCCATTGCCATCATCACTCGCTGTCACACGACCCGGTGGACAATTCGCCGAAACGCGTCCTTGCTTGCCACCTGTCCAACAAAAACAAAGCACGCTGACCACGCTTCCTTGCTGTTACCTTTGTTCTTTCCACCAGTCTTTTCCTGTTGTGAAGCTCAAGTGAGATCCGAAAGCCTGGTTTACCTCGAACGTCTGGGGCAGAGGTACCCTAGGTTTACCCGAAGAATCTCTGCCGCTCTGAGGAGCAGCTCCGCTTCGATATGCAATAGAATCCCTGTTAAGGCTTGCGGATCCAGATCTCCATACCCCCCAGCCCCAATACCTAAAGTCCGAAAGCCCACAATGGAAGCCACGAACCTGAGGCAGGGGCAGCAAAGGAGAGAGCCGAAGACAGACATACACTGTTGGCAAAATGCCCGGAAGAGCCTGGCAATCGGATGAAGGATGCTTCGGATTGACGGAGAGATTGAGCTTTGCGAGCACGCGAGCTTGTTTGAAGATCTACGTTGTTTCAGGCACGTGTTCAAGGTGGCGCAGTCAAGAAACCCTCTGTGCCAGGTTCGCTTTTCAGTATTCAGTCGTCACCCATGCCTAGCTTTTAGTCCATCGGGAATTCCAGAACAAACACCTGACCTTGGAATTGACCTCGCGCCAACAAACAGCCAAGCGCCAAGCAAGTTTCAGAGGGCGCTTGTCGACTCGAAATGTCAACGGTTGCATTCTGACAGTTCCTATACACCAGAGTCAAAAAGTTCGAGGCGTCTGCAAGCCTCTAAAGAATACAAGCAGTGTGGAATGCTCCCTCATTGTTGCGTTGTCGTTGCTTTCATGTCTGCAGGAAGTTGGTTATTTCTTTGCCTTTACAATGACGTTTGTTTGGTACCGAGCTGAGCCGAGCTGGCAGGCTCTCAAGCCGTCCAAGCATCAGGCCACCCTCCACGCTTCCTTCAAACTCGTTCGCTGCTTCACTTGTCTCGACAAGTTTTACGGAGTACGATGTGCAGAACGATATAGATGGGCCGACTAGAGTCTTCTGGTGACTTCAAGGCATTCGCCCCCCGAAAGCCCTCGAAACTCTCGGCCTGTAAGGTGCCCGGAAGAGGTATCTGAAGCCGGACAGCACGCCGAGGATGACGGTGCCCATCATGCCTCTCTGCTGGAAAGATGCAAGACATCATAATAAAGGAACTTGAAGGAACTTGAAGGAACTTAGAGCTCAGTTCTGGAACGATCTGACAAAAGCCGGCACCTGCGATGTTGAAGGGCATCGCCTGCAGCTCGCCGAGGCTACTGGGTGGGCTTGGGCTTCGGGCTTCAGGAATTCCCCTCGGCTTCCACTTCCAGCCGAGAGGCGTCTAGAACAAGAAGACCAGATATCAAAAACTTTCTCTACACCCCCCCCTTCCCGCCCTGTGGGTCCTGCCCGAACCGTTCTTGGAGGAGCCGAAATCGTGCCACGGGGGCTCCACGCCCTCCCACATAGACCACAAAAACGCGCGAAAAAGGCTTCACACCCTCTGGAAATGGGAGCCCCTCTTTTTTGGGACCCCCTTAAACACCTCTGACCCTGCCTGAAAACCTTCCCGGCACCCCACCCTGGGACCCCTCCGTTGTGCACGCTGCACCCCGCATTGGGCCAGCCCGGCTGCCGAGGCGGCGCGCGCAAGCGTTAGGGACTTTCAGCGTCTTCGGACTTCAAACAATTTCCCACCTGCCTCCTGCTCCATTAGCTGGCTACGAAATCCCCAAATCTCTGCCTGACTCTTATGGATTTTCAAGGGCACGCGCCGCGCCACACGCTGTGCCAGGCGCTGTGACTCGGGAACCTTGTGCTGAGAGTCGAGCACATGTTCCCGTCATGACGAACTCGACCATGACGAGCTGCATTCCTCCATAGGCTCAGGAGGGCTCAGTAGGGCTAAGCAGGGCTCAGGAGGGCTCAGGAGGGCTTCTTTGGGACTCCGGGCACGCAAAGCTACAGCAAGAGCATGAAAGTAGGGCTAACCATGCCGCCCCCCCATCATCCCGAAAGCTCCACGGTGAACTCCACAAGCCAAGTTCCGTGTCGCGAGCTGAGAAGCAATCCAACACTACCAGTAAGGGGCAGAACAGGCAAGGCATGGTGAAGACGCTCGACATTCAGACCAACTGCAAGATAAAGCCTTCTGCACCATGCAATCGTTCCTTCCATAGGCTCTTAAAATCACTCTTTAATCATTCCCTGGTGTCGCATTTGGGCTGAGGCCAGCGCCCACCGAGAAGGTCATCAGCGCCATGATGAGGCCCGCGGCTGTGACCGCTTGCCCTTGGCTTTGGATCAGCTTCGGGCCTATTAGAAAGATACAAGATCGGCCGCACTTTCAGACCAGCAATAAACATCCCCAAACCCCCAGATTCTGATCATGTGCTACCATGGCGGGCTGAAGCGGAACCAATCCTACGCCACCGCAAAACTTTCCAGAAAGACACAACGCGGCATCTCGCGCAAAATGTAGAGAGTGCATGGTGCGACGAGGCGACGAGGCGACGAGGCGACGAGGCGACGAGGCGACGAGGCGACGAGGCGACGAGGCGACGAGGCGACGAGGCCTGGAGTGAGCCCAGGTTGATCCTCTCGGGCCCGTACGTGCCAGCACCCTCCGGCGCACCTTCTTCTGCTCGGAGGTCAGCCTCTTCACCAGAGTCCTACTTTGGCCCTTCACTGTGGAATCTGGGGATCGCTGCACGATTTAACCAGCTACACTTGCTCTCAGAAGCCTTCTGCGTGATCGACCTTTCGACATGCAACAAACGAAGGCAGCCTCAGCGTCAAAGCTGAGTTCCGGGCGGCTCTTTAAACGCCGTTACAGGCTCGTTACCTGGCATGAGCTATGGTCAAGAATCTAAACTCTTCTCTTTCTGATATGTACACGACCCATACATGCAAAATGTCCGATGCCTGTATGGTTAAGTTCTCCATCAGGACTTGTCTGCTTTGTAAGCTTGTGGGTGCCACCTACACCTATACGTCGGCTCCTCCCTGCTGTGCGGGATATGTAAGGACCGAGGAAATCTGTGCTCGCCATCACCCAGGTTGCTCGAGACGGAACACCCTGACATCTTTGCACAGACTTGGCAAGTACAGCCAGCGTCTGCGGCCGCCCGATGGAGCATCCATTTGACAGCTCGGTCGTTGTGGCCGTTTTTCCTTCGGAGTTCTGAGCGTGCGTGCGTGCGTGCGAGCGAGCGTGAGAGCGTGCTGCTTGGGCCATGGAGCTTAATTGCTTTGGTGCTGTGATATGCTTCAGGCTGCGGAAGCATGCCACAGCATGTGCCAACCTCCAAACATGGTAAAGATCGTCTGCGAAAGAGGCAATACAATAGGATCGCCCACCTCCGCCCCATTGGCAGTGTGTGGGCTATGCAAGTCACGAGGAAACTGCACATGAATGCTTCTCTCACGAAGAACGGATCCGACCCCAGACACATGGCAAGATGTAGCTGACAAGGACTCCAATCTGTATGTCAGACATCAGGACCAGGAAGACCCTGTGCGAAGCAGAGAATGGACCGACACATCATGGCCTGGACCAGGAGAGTCTTGACCGTGATGTGAGGCATGCGCCACCACATTTGCGGCCAGAAACATGTGCAGAGTACAGAGCTTGGGCTTAACTGACTGCTGTCGAACATACTCAGGGTTTAGGGTTTAGGGTTTAGGGCTTAGGGTTTAGGGTTTAGGGTTTAGGGTTTAGGGTTTAGGGTTTAGGGTTTAGGGTTTAGGGTTTAGGGTTTAGGGTTTAGGGTTTAGGGTTTAGGGTTTAGGGTTTAGGGTTTAGGGCTCAACCCTGGAAAGAAACTCGGCGGGTGCAGCTCATGTTTGCCTTTTCGAAGGGCCACTCCTGGAACCATCGAAGGTTCGGGACGTGGCTTTCAGGTGTTCCTAGGTAAGCACGGAGAATGCCGGATCATTCTGGCACGTACCGGGACTGAGACAAAAAAACAATGCTTCAGCATGACACTAAACTACCCAGGCCCAAATCCTCCAACAAGCACTAACAAGCACTTCAGATTCACTTCCATTCAGGTTCAAGCCTTACAGGAATCTATGTGAAGTCTAGCACGCGAAGCTTGGACATGTGCTTGTAGCTCACTTCTACTACGGGTAGCAAAACATCATTTGGTAGAAACTTGCATTTACGAAAAGGTCCCTTCAACTGATTGTGGTCCTTGCTGCCGTTGACGTCAGTGCCATCTCGGTGGCGTCGAAGGACTGAAAGATCGATCGCATCGACCGCGCTCTTCAACCTTCCAGAAAAAGCCCCCTGAGCGACTTCTGGGGTCCACAAGTCCCTAAACCAACACTTCCGTTTTCAGCCTAAAAACTACGAACATTTTTTGTAGGGCTTGCGGCTTGCGATCCTCCACTTCCCGGAACTGCTATGCTGTTATGAAAAGCAAACTTCCTTATTTCCTTCCTCTTCTGAACTTCCCCGTGGTGTGCTCAGGCCCACAGAGTCCACAGCGGTTCTGCGTTCATTTCTTGCCCTCGAGCCTACAAACTCATATCCTTTTCGAAAAAACTCTCCCGAAGACCTAAGATGGTCATGGCCGATCACAAGATCTTCGACATGCTTAATCTTTGAGTCGATGCACCGTCGCACAACGCAACAACGCCCTGAAGCTCCCAGAGCTCACGACAACAGTATCGAGCATCGCAGCTCCCAGCCCCCAGGTGGTCGTGATGCCATGAACGCTAACCAAAGAACATGCCAAACTAGGCGCGAGGGCTTGGTGGCCTTTGAGCTCAACTTAGGAACACAGCAAACAACCAAATATGTTACCTGGCCCTCGTGGATATGGGCTTGCTCGTGGCTGAAGCTACCTGCACGCCGACACCTTGCCAAGAGCCGGAACCCCGCCTGTTCACCAGCAAGCCGCCCAGGCTTTGAGGCGGGCTGGGTTTCCTGGTTTAGGGTTTAGGGTCTAGGGTTTAGGGTTTAGGGTTTAGGGTTTTTCAAGGGTGAATTCGCAAATGGGTGACTGGCATCGAGCCTTGGCCTCGAGCCTGTGGTCTATCTCGGAAATCCCTGAGCTACGCCAGAGCCTTGAGCAGGCATCCTGTTTAACCATGCAGTGTGTCTAGCCGCCTGGCATAACACACTTTGACTTTGGGAAGTATATGCTTTCTGGACCTTTTCACTTGCGTGCACAATCTGCACGTTGCATAAGCCGTCATGGGTGAGAGGGAGCATGCAGGGACTTGTAGCTTCCCAGCCTTGTGCAGAGGTACCCACTGCAGGATGGTGTAAGAGGGCGGGATATCTATGTAGGGCTTCGAGTTCAGGACTCAGGGGGCTTTTGCAGCTGTGGCCCATCCTCCTGGTCAGCTGCAGCAGAGGCGATGCCTCGGGGGAGCTGTTCTGATAGGAGAAGTGTAAGTTAACGTAGTTCCTCAGGCAGCTTTGATGGTTGACATATGTCACGCCCTCAGGCCTCGCAGGCCATGCCCTAACAAAATCCGCCGAAGCCTCGGGTCGTAGGAGTTCGGGTAGTGCCCCCGGTACCCATCACCGAATCCTCCCCTCTGACCACGCCCGGATGGACCCTCTCCTTTTTCACCCCCGATCGGTCGAACGCCTGACTGACTTGCTGACCAATGGGTCTGTGAACGAACCGGATCCACTGACAGACAGATGGACGATTGACTGACCGACAGGTTCACGGACCGACCGACTGACTGACCGGGCCGGCTGGTCGGCAGACGAAACAAGCACTGACTGACAGATGCGCGCGACCGACCGAACGACTAATTCGCTGAAGCTCGGTTAAAGACGGACGACAAGCTGCCAAAAAACAGCCCCGCACCCCCGGGAAATCTGACCGATCTACAGGCCGTGGAAGGCCGATTCGTACAATAGAAAACCGGATTGCCACCGCGACGTGCAGATTGGCGCACCGTGGATTCGTGCACCGCGGACTTGGGCAGATTCGCACACTGGATGGTTGATTCGCGAACTTTGCGAACACGGGATTTGCGCACTGACGCGGCGTATTCGATTACCATGCGCGTCGCCCGATTCACAAAACCAGCCGCGGGCAAGGGGCGCAGATCTAAGCCGCAAACGGTAGACCTAAACACGCCCTAAGACCCAAACCTTGAAAACCTTCAGCCCTCATGACCCTAACCTTTAACCTTTAAAATCGGGGGATTAGCTCGGGGTACGAAACCAACGGACCCTAAAACCGTAAGCAGCGAAAACCCTTCAACCTTCAACCCGAACAGCCCCCCAAACGAAGTACCAGCACTTGAACCGCCTCGTGCTTGAATCGAGCGTGCTTGAGACGCCAGCGCTTTAATCCGCATGTGTTTGTTCATCATCCGTTGCCTGTGCTGAGTGAATTGCAGTGCGCATGATTTGCTTGCGTTGTTTTCGTGCGTGATTGTCAGCAATTGCTTTCAACCAGAAACAGTGACGCGAATGCAATTGTGACACGTTGTCTCAACCGGGGGACCGTGGCAGAACAGATTGTCACAAATGGCATGCTCTCAGAAGCCTTATTGATTGGACACGACTTAACTTTAGCGCAAGTGCTTTACATCTCAAGCTGCCGCGAGCGCCTGGAACCCCTCAGAATCCCTAAGACCTCCGGGACCTTCCTGAACTTGTGTGGCACTGCTTGAAACCTCATGACTTGCTGCAGCCGCGGCGGCGCGTGCAAGCGTTTACAATAATGTTTATGAAGGGTTGAAAAATGTTCTGAATGCATCATGTCGGTGCACTGGCCATCATGGCTGGGCTGCTCACATCACACTCCTGTGAGAGACGATGATCGCATGCCTGTGCAGACGGGCAAGCCCCAAATCCTTTCAAGCCCAAACCATTGTCTCTGCTTTGCTACCGACCATTTCGAGAAAGCCCGGCAACTCCGTGAACATTCGGTGAACCCACAGAGCCAACCAAACAGGAATATTTCGATCGTGGCGTTTGCACAGGTAATTCAGGGTACTTCGACGCAGACGGGACTCTTGCGGGACTGTCTGGGAGGTAGGCACTCCAGGGCTACTCGGCGGGACCCTGGCGGGCTGCGATCTGTTGTGAGGCGCGTGTGCGTGGGGGGTGGGCATTTGGCGGGGCTTTTGCGGGCACTCCAAAGGGAGTCTGTGCAGGGGGGGGAGGGGGGGAGGGGGGGGGGGATTCTCCAGGATACTCCGCACAACTCTTTGTGAAACTTTAAGAGTCTCGCAGCTAGGTCCTTCGGTTTGTTGGCTTACGGGCTGCCGCCGAGTACTCACAACAGCCTCACAAGCCACGGCGAGGCAGAAAGCCAGAGCCCAATGCACGGCCCGGAACCTGGGCGACCCACCGCTGGAGTTGGGGTTCAAGGCTCAAAGTGGAGGACTCGCATGTAGAGCTTGTAAGGCATCCAGCACAAGGTGTTGGAGTAAGTTAGGCGTTAGGGTTTGGCAAGTGTAGCTTGGGGAAGAGCATCATGGTGCCAACAGACCGGATGTTGTTGGAGCATGATCACAAACGCTGGACCTGACACAGTGCACCGAGCCATCATCAAGCCCGCCACCCCACACCCGAAAGCATCTACCTTGTAAAGACTTCGCTGGGCCCAAATCATATCAGATCCTACACTTCAGACTCACATCGAGCTACGAAAGCCTTCTTCGAAGCACCCGGAATCCTTGAGTGGCTCATGATTTGTACGCAAGGGTTTCGGGGAGACCTGCTCAGACCCAACGGGTCCGGCACATTTCTCATGGCATCTGGCAGCGCCTACCTGCGCACAGAGATTGTGGCAAACGAGACCCTCGCGGCCTGTGCCATTGCATCAAAATGTGGGCAAGAATTCTCAGGTAACCGACGCTCTCCGCAACAAGCAACCGACACCCTGCACGACAGACCTTTAACTCTATAACCGCGATCCACTTATCCGAACCCGAAACCATGTATATGACCGCATGCAGGGGACTTTCATGGATCTCAAGCAAGTCGAATGGGGCCCTAAAACGAGAAGATCGCGACCACTGACAGTTTTCTTTTGTTTTACGTGGATGCAGTGGCGACAGGCAACAGGGCAAGCACGCGAAGGGCTAGAAAGTAGCAATACTTGCTGCTCGGAGACGCTGCTGTCATTGGATGTCGCAACGTTGTGTTGCCATTGGAATCCACGTGCACGCTACAGTGCTCCCTCCAGATTACATGGAGAGCCCACACACCTCCACACATAAGCTGCCCTCTAAGCCAGCGAGACATGCCCCGACTGAATTGTGCTGTGGGGCATACTTGGTCTCAATCTATCTCCAGATCAAGGTGAAGCACGCAAGAGTTGACAATGTGAAACATGTATGACCATTCGAAAACCTGAGCACTTGCACAGATGAGGAAGCCATGAACAGACACTTGGGTTTTATGGGTTCAGGGTTTGGGGGATTCACACCCTTCCAAGCACAGCACATCAACAGTGGCTTGCCTGGTTCAGTATCGAGTATAAAGCTTGACGCGTGCAGCTGGAGCCCAGAAGCCGCAAGCGTCTTTGTGACGCAGGGTTTAGGGTTTAGGGTTTAGGGTTTAGGGTTTAGGGTTTAGGGTTTAGGGTTTAGGGTTTAGGGTTTAGGGTTTAGGGTAGCAATACCTCATCCTGTTCACATGACATAAGCCAGAGACAAACCCGTTGTCGACTTCCGGGGCCATGCATAAGACGCTCCTTTCTTCTTGTAGCATCGCGCCACATAGAACGTATCTTCAGCTTTCAGGGGAGGCCCACAGTCTTCGTGGATCGCCCAATGCTTCCTATGCTTTCAGATCCTCCCACTATCTTCGAAACTGCCATGGACCTTCCTTGCAATACCCGTCCAGGATGCTGTTTAAAGGGCTTTTAGGGCTTGGGGGTGGGAGAATTTTGACCTCCATGATGCTGTTGTTTATCCACTCAGCATCGCCGTGGCTGGCTGATGGTGAAAGGACCTGCGACGTCTGTGTGGTCTTCGAGTTCAGGGTTGAGGGTTTTGGAGAGGAGGAGTTGGAATCTGGCTTGAATTTGTTCGGTTCGGGGGTGTGCAGCCATAGTGGAGGGCATCACATCAAATCAACCACACCATGGGTGTAAGGTAGGTCACAAGCAACACATTGCTTGATCTGCATGACAAACGAAACGACAACGTACCAAGTTGGCAAAGGTTGGCTCTTAAGGGCCGCAATTGCGATGCCCGTGATGGTTCGTACATCTGCTTGGTATCCTAAACGCAATGGGGTGCCAGCACGTGTGTTTTACTTGCGTGTTGAGCTTCTGCCTGGCTAGCAGTCAAGCAATAGATTTCCGACATTTGACAAAACCGGAGCGAAAACCACCCACAGAAGCACTGGAGCACCATGATTATGCGGCCTCACGACCACGACGTTTTAAACTAGCCGACGACAGAATCTCATCAGGACCCGCCGTCCACTGTAAGCTCAGCTGCTTCATTCCAGTGGAGCGTGCTGCAAGGCACTGAGACGATCTCCTCGTGCGTCTGTGGCGAGCCAAGCCTTGAGCTCCCACGATTGCTGTACTGTGCACCAAGGTGCGCAGCATTCCTCGGCAACGTAGGTTCTTGGTCATCTGGCCTCCTCCACGAGAGGCACGGCCCGTGGCTGTGGCCGGGACGTTGCATGCCTTGCGGGAGGGTCGTTTTCGAAGGTTCCAGGTTTGCAGTGGTGCTCAATGTCGTCGTCCACCTGTTTCGCAGCCAAAGCTGCGCCCCCTTCACCTCTCAGAAAGGTGAAAGCCCTTGCACCCTCCATTCATCACAGCACAGTGTTCGGTGAGGAGGCCCGGAATTTGGCACCCGGCAGCTAACAGAGGCCGCGGCACGAAAAGATCCGCTCCAGAAGACAGTGCTGTGGCTCAAGGAAGACGACAAGACTCTTACTCTTCGAGAATCAGCGCATGTTCGGAGGTAACAATTTTTTCTGCGTGGAGTTCGACAGCTACCCTGCCTTCTGTCCCCTGTGCCCGCCGCAAGAACAAGAAGCGGCGCGGGAACCGCATGCCACAACCACTTAAACACTTTTGGTCCCTGAACTTCCCAAGATTTCCCCCAGCCTCCACCCAGGGTGTGCCGCTTCAGCGCCGACACCCTCGGCGGGCCTCCGGCCTGGGAGGTTGCATGTTTGTCTGACAGGCCTATATTGGCCTGGGGAACACATCAAAGAATGAAGAGGCACAGCTTGCCATGGTTTTCTATAGTCTTCTACCGTGTTCTCCCGTTTTCGTAAAAACTTTAGGGTCCCGGTGGCTACGTGGTACAAGACGCATGGAGCATACAGCGAATGCTTGCAAACAGCACTTGCCGATACCTGGCACGAGATATGTCGCAGCCGGATCTCCTGGCTGTGCTCCGACAAACTCTCGCAATGTCGACTTTGTGCGGCGACGAAACCCTTGTTCAATCACAGGCCAAATCCCAAGAACAACATCACTGCTAAACCGCAAAGACCCTCGAAGAAGAGGGCGCGGCCCGCAAAACACCTGGGGGCCCCAGGGCCGAAATGCGCGCTCCTCCTGGGGAAATTCGAAGCTTTTTAAGTTTGGGATACAAGCTCAGGGTCTGAGATGATTAAGGTTCCCATGGTGGGCTTGAGGCGGCATACGACATATTCGTCGGACATTCATTCTTGGTACTGACATGAACCCTTCCTTCCCCAGAACCAACTGAGGGACAACCCGCTTGATTGCTTTCAACTTCCCAAAGCCGTACCCCCCGAAACCCGCAACACTGCAAACAGAACTTCAGGGGACATCTCCGCTCTCGATGTTCCAAAACGAATCGAACAGCAGAGTTGATATCCCTTCGAGGACTTTGAGTGTTTCTGGTTGTGTGTTTGGTGGTTGGCAGGACCTGGATCAGGTGGCTTCAGCTTTGGGTCTCAGGTATCTGGGGGTCGACCCTGGCCTGGGGGCCCAGTGGGCGCCGGCGAAATCGTGCGTGGAGTCGGGGAGCCACCTGGGATTTCATTGGATGAAGGCCTTAAGTTCAGAGACTGTGGCCTCAAGGCTTGATGCTTCGGGGCTGAACTCCCCGATGTTGCAATCCAGGATCCTACATGCAGAGCCACAGAGCCATCCCACATTTGCAGGTATGGGAACCACCTTCCTGGCAGAAACCACATGCAAGCGTGCGCCAAACTCACGCTGAGAACATTGAAGCCAAAGCAGCCTCCCAAGCCCTGACTACCAACCTTTGTCTTGCCAAATACTCAATCCCACTTCCAGAATCCTGAAATGCAGACCACGAATTCAAACCCAGGCAGGGCTTGCATGCACGAATCTGTAACGACGCTCAGTTCTCGGCCCAAGGCCCAGCCCTACACCCTGAAATTACACACTAAAACCTCAACCCCAAGCCTCAGCTGGGTCCCGAACCGCCAAGACTGACCTAGACCCACACACCCGGAGTGCGCCGGCAGCGCACTCTGGGAACCCGGCTGGGCGAGGCATTCCTTTCCCGGGAGACCGAGCCCCTGTCAACGCCGAGTGTATCAGGGCTTTCGCCAGCTTGAGTGTTGGAGAAGGGTCTGAAACTGTAAAATAAAAGGCACGGATACTGTCGAGACGTTGGCGTTCGCAAAGGCCCCCTAAACCCTGAAGCTGCCTTGCTCGCCCCGGCCCGCCCAGCAAGACACACTGAAACTGGCATGAGCTCAGCCCCTCGCGAGTGACCAGAATTCGCCACTCTCCTGGTTGCTGGTAACAGTCAAGAACCACACTGTCAACAAACTTGCAAAGAACCTCGTCTCTTGTTACGCTCGGATCAATATGGAGCCACCCTTGCCGCACTTCGGCAGAGCTTATACAGAAGGTTCAAGGGTGTTTGGGCTGAGTTGGGCCTCTCTTGTACATGTTTTGATAGAAAAGTCGTCCTTGGCATGTTGGCAGCAGTCACGCGGCCTTGGCGTCCCGGAGACGCCTCCCAAAACATCAGCTGCAATACTAAGGAAAACTGGTGAGCACGAGCTTGCAGCGGGCAGCTGGGCTCAGCCACTGGTTTCAAGGACTCACAGACATCCTCGGAGCAAATTTGTCCCTCAACTCGCATGCTGAATCCACATTTGCGGGGATGTGTAGCTCGCTTTTGGTCAAGAGAGCAATGGACACCTTTCGTAAAGGATCAATAGTCACACTCGGGAGAATGTGCCGGAATACTTTGGCACGTCTCCGACTGTATGTTGCCTTGGACTTCCTTTGGAAAAACGAAGGTGATATTTCCCATGCTTCTGCTGGCAGTTGCACAATCTAGAAAATGGGAGCCTTGTTGCTGCAAAGCATCTTGGTCATCGCCCTACTTTACATAGGCTTGGTACGCACCTCTTGCTGGCATCGGGGAGCCTTTCAGAAAGCCTTAACTTCAAACATGCGCGTCGCCTTTTGTACATTCTTGAGATTCTTGATCTCACGTATGGTTAAACTCTCGGGTCTGACACTAACCATCTTGGAAACGAACACTTGCACAAGACCAGTTTTTTGCCAGCCACTGGACTTAAATCCAAAAGGCAAAGTAACCTACAGGCGTACACTCCTCTTTCTACGGGATGCAGGAATCTGGCCCGGCACTTCAAAAATCGGCGTACCACCTGAACAGAGAAGCTTCCCACCGCGTGCTGCAATTTTTTGTTCTGTCTTTCAGACACTTTGAAGGCTCCCTCTTCGGCTCTGGGAATTTGACGCCAATAACAATGCAATTCTCACAAGCGGCAAAACATAAGGACCTAAAGGGCCTTCAGAAAAACCTCAGAACCTTCACAGCCCAGAAAAAACCCACTTCTGAACCGCCCCAAAAACGCCTGGATGCCCACGCGCTGCACCCGGGACCGTGCTGCTGGCGCGGTGGGTGCCGGCACCGGTCTTCGGGGAGCCGTGGTGAAGGCAACGACCGGGCGCTGCGCAGCAAAGAACGGGAAAGGTGTTGAGAAGAGGAGGAACATGAGGGGTGTGTTTGAGTGGAGGCTGATTTAGAGCTCAAGGACTGAGAGCTTCGCCCTGAACCGAACCCCGAAACTCCTGAACTTTCGGTATGTCGTCTTCGGGGATTCGACCTGTTGCGGGGGTTCAAGTTCGTCCACGCTGGGGGCTTATAAAGGACAGAATTGCAACACCAAGTCCGCAGGGAAATCGCCCTAAAGCCCTGTGATGTGTCGTAGATTCCCCCAAACCAGCTTACAGATCCGCACAGATTGCCATGCTGCATCGGGTGCTGCCCAGGGCTTCCAGCATTTGAATGCCACGCAGTGCCAGTGTAGAACCCTTCTGGCACCCACAGCTCTACTATCGCCTTGGACACAACCTTTGTAGCAATACTGAAACAATTGCTGGAGCAGTGCACTCTTGGTACTGCGAACAGAAGTAAGCGCGTTCAAAATCATTTTTCCTAAGGCCACCACTGAAGCCACCGGAACCTTTATTATCGAGGGGAGGAGCACAGCTGCAACATACATGCGGAGGACACTGGAGCTTGTGCCGGTGCAGCTGAGCACAAGGACATTTGGTGCTCAGAAACGGTCTCTAATTCCGTCCATTGCAGAGTTGTTGCACACCTTATGTCCTAGGGAGCGGACACTACTTTGCCATGGTTTTTGGAGCAACGCGGCTCGTCCTTCATGCAGCTCATGGACCTCCATTCGAAGTTGAGGACTCAAGATTTGGGATCCTGTGTTACGGCTCCCCTGGGGTCGGGACAGCGGTCTGCTGCCGCCGCGCCTGAAAGAATTAGCGTTTGGGGGATAGGAACTGGCTGAGGATGTACCGCGTCAAGGGAATCTTACCGTTCAACGTTGAAGCGAACTCGTCGTGGCTGAGGATTTGAAGCGACTCCCAGCTTCAAAGGGTTCATCGATGTCGGTGCGGTGGTTGGAGCTTAGAGCATCTTAGAGTCTTAGAGCGGTGTGTTTGTACTGCCTCCACTATCCATGCTGCAGACGCTCACACACTCAAACAGAAAGACTCTTCCTGATGTAGAAGGTGTCTGAGTGCTCGGCATCCGGCAGCGAGGAGGTGGATCCCGCAGGTTGGATGCTATGGAGGTCCTCCCAAATATATGCACCAACGGTAGGCATGTACAGCTAGGGCCATGCATCACTCACACATTCCGTTGGTAGGGGAACACGCTCCACAACGTGTTGGGATGGTGGACAATGGCGCACAGACAATGGCAGACATTGCCGGGGCACGGCTTCAGATTCAGGTCCTCGCTACTAGAAACGCATTTGCGCAAGGTCTTTGGGAAGAATGCACAGCACACATGTTGACCAACTCTTCATAACATGTGTGTAGGACCTTGTCGCGCAGATACTTGGCCAACACTATAGGGGGCTCCATGGCCTCCTCGTCACTGCCGTCGCTATTGGCCGTCTGGGTTTGCAAAAATGCGACACTGTCGGCTTTTGGACGTCTGGGACCCTGACATGCGACACTGTCGTCGCTTTTTGGACGTTGGGGTTCGCCAAACGCGAAACTGTCGTCGGTTTGGGCTTTTTTGGAGGATATCCGGAGCTCTGGCGGCTCGAAAGTCGACTACTGCAGTACAAACGAAGTACCCCGAGGAAGTCCTCTCACTGCTGGGGGTCTACGCTGGTCAGGTTGCACGGAACTGTACTAAGGTCTAGGGAGCTCTGAATCTTTAAGCTGCTGCACTTAAAACTTTTGGGGCTGCCACCTAATGTCGCTCGCTCCGAAGTCCGAAGCTCATGTACCTATCCTGCCACACAAACAGCACTCCTGTGCGCTGGTGGGCGATGACGGGCAGGCTGGCGAGCTTTCAAAAGACTTCTTATTTCCTTTCTGGAAGTGGGCCTTTACTCGGGGTTGTAGGTTTAGGATTATCGGATTTATGGCTGCTGCTTGGCTTTATTCTTGGTTCCAAGGATACTACAGGCCCTAGAACCATACGCCCCACTCTCCACTGCGCCCTCTAAATTATGCACAGGGGACCGAAAGCTGATATTTAATTTGCAACAAACAGTTTATCCATTCCGTGATCGGCAAGCAAGTGACCCACACTTGCCATACAGAACTTCCCCTACCTGCCCCGCTTTCATGCCCCCCTTACTTGGGCGCAGAAGGGG
Organism: Symbiodinium natans; assembly: GCA_905221605.1. Taxonomy (NCBI): domain Eukaryota; class Dinophyceae; order Suessiales; family Symbiodiniaceae; genus Symbiodinium; species Symbiodinium natans. Next base: position 175,008 of record CAJNDS010002389.1, on the reverse strand, counting down.
CATATGGCATATGGCGCAAGTAGGATAGGCCCAAGCGAGGCATGTCGACTCTCGATGGAGCCACCGGTGGGGGCACGTGGGGCAAAATCAACTAGCTCGTACGGGGCCAAGTTGGCAAATTCAATGCATGGGTCCACCAGGCTGTGCCAGCAATTTGATGTTCCCTGAATCGTGTTGCTTGCACTTCCGCTCCAAAACACAAGCCTCTCTAGCATTCATGACCACTACAACACTGTGTTGACACTCGGATCCAAGGAGAAGATCTCAAAACTCCTCTGCGTTGTGGGGACAACTTTGGCAGCCCGAAGCCCTGAAACCCCAAGCCTTCTCACAGGCTTACTTCCTACCAGGCCCCACAACATCAAGCCTGAATCCTGGCTTGTACCGCGGCGGCGGAGGATGGTGCTTGAGGAGCTCCTGCGAGCCGCTCAGAAGCTACATCCTCTCCTCGTGCGTTCAAGTGGCGTAACTTGGCGTGGCGTGGTGAACCGCAGTGACCCCCACACGCATCGAGAGCCCACCCCGGGCTCCCAGAGGTTCGCACAGGGACACGCGAGGCACTGAGGCCGGCCGTCCTCCGGGTGCCAGGTTTGGGTTCCAAGCTTTGGGGTTGAGGCGGTTCAGGGTTTCAGGTCGAGAGCTGAGGTGTCCAAGCCTGGGGAGTGTAGCGGTGAAGTGTTAAGACAATGGAAGGATTGAAATCAAGTGGACGGAGTCAGAGTGAAGGGATTCGGGCTTGGTCAAAACCCCTGAACCACTGGAAAGAGATGCGAAAGGCTCTTTATGTCTGATCTCGATTGTGCCTGAGGCATCGTTCAGTCGTATTCTTTCAAATTTGCACAAGTCAAGACACCTTGCAAAAGCATCGAGCCGTTTTGCTGGTTCAACTCCTAGTCAAGCCGCATCTCGCGCAGGCGAACTATGGGTGCGTACTGTACTTTGCACAAAGACCTGCAAGTCAGTTCACCTTGAGCTTGGAGTGAGACTAATCCCCACCCTGCAACCATTTGGCACTTCAGGGGCACTCCCTTTGATGGATTCCTGAAAATTCTCTATCTCGGGATGAAGGATGATGCAGGATTGGGGGTCGGGACACTCTGGAAGCGGGCATTCCAGGAAACTCTGCAGAATTCCTGCAGGATTCTGGGGTGTGTGGCTGCAGGGATACCATGCGGATTCTGTACGAGATTCTCTGGGGATGGGCCCCCCCCAATGAAGGAATACTCGATTCGTTGCGCGATGCTGACCTGGGCCAATCCAGACCTCATTTTATGTAAGTGAGTTGAATTACAAAAGCGGCTTTGCTAGCAATGGTTTTTTGGGTTGGTCTGTACCAGCAATGGTTTTTTTGGGTTGGTCTGTACCTCCTGTCATAGCGACGGCGATTGCGTCTGGATTTCTTGTCGACTACTACCGCAACCGTCCTTCAAGAAACGTGCCTCTTATGGCGCGAAAGTACGGGAGTATTGGGTCTCCACTAAAAGCACACTGAGGTTCCAGGCGAAGCACTGGCCGTCTGGATAGGCCTCATGGCGCCTCGCTGTCCAGTTGTGCGCGTGTTGGTTCCGTTGATTCCGTTGATTCGCTTGAGCTCTCGGGGCTTTGGTGGACACCGCTTGCTTCGAGCTTTCGTTTATGTTAAGAGGGTTTCTGGGTAAAGCTGTCACGCAACATCGGAGGCCAAGGATTCAGCGCATGAGATTCGCGCTCGCAATACGGAAAGAGTTTACCATAATGACTCATCAGAAATGCATTCGAGTTGGCACAGACGCAGCTCTCATTAAATCTATACAACACCTATATGGTTTCAATTCCTTTCCTCCTTGAGCCTGATCGCCTTCATGTTCGGAGTCGATGCCGCTCAAATCAAAAAAACCTGCCGAAAAACACAGCAAAACACCCCAAAACACCTTAAAGTTGCCTTAAAACTTCCGGGATATTTCCGTTGACACTGGGCCTGGCTGCGGCGAAGGCTGGGTCGGAGCTCCGGTGGCCCACCTCCCCGTACTGCGGTCTGGTGGGTTAGGGGGGCCGAGTCCCTTTGAGTGATATGACTGGGTTGAGGCATGGGAGTGATTGGCAGAAAAGGGGGTTTGTTGGCTAAGGGTTCAGGGTGGAGTGCTGGCAGTTCAGCTTCGCTTAGGCCGAGGATTGAGGGTTCAGGCGTCAAGGGTTCAGAGGGTTGGCCGGTTAAGGGTGGAGGCTTTCAGAAATCAACGAAGAACGAAGAGGTTTCGGGATGAGGAGCCCAGGGTGTGGACTGGAGGCTCCGGGGTTTCGAGTGGCAGGAGTCAGGGTTTCGTGTTTGCGGGGCTGCAGCCCGATGAACATGCTCCACCTTTTTAGGGCTTGCGTCAGGCCTAGGGCATTCTTTAGAAGGATTAGGATGAGAAGTCGGGTCTTGGATGTTGACGGACATGGGGATGTCATCTCACTGCAGCCATGGAGTGAGGCGCGCGCATTCCAAGCAGCTTGCCAAATGGCAAGGGTCTGCCCCTCGAACCCTTCTCGAACCCTTCACAGGCGAAGAAGATCCTCATGTTGTTTAAGCTTGCGGGTTACCACAAAAAGGAGCCAACCCTGCAGATCCGCGAAGTTTGAACCTCAAATTCCTCGGTGTAGCGGCGTATTCTTGGCCGCCCGGCGCTGGCATGGTCACGGCGGCATCAGGCCTCGGAACCCGAAGGAAACCAAGAAGTAGGGATCCTTTTTCGGGCTTTGGGTTCATAGAGTATGCGGATTCAGGGGTTGGGAAAGTGCCTACATGCCAGATGTGTCCAGCTTTACTAAAGAAAGATCCCCTCCCGGCACCGGTGTGTTTAGGATGAGGCAGGGTTCGAGCTTGTGGGCCAGAGCAACAAATCCCAAACAAACTAGGGGCTGGTTCCTGCACGTACCACAGGGCCCTCTGGGCGTGAACCGAGCCGGGTGTTAATTGTCCTTCGGCTGCGACCTGTCTTGATCCACAAGTTCCCTACAGCAGAAAGCGGCCTGGCCAGTTGGCACCCATCAGCATGTGCAGCACAAGCTCGCCTGGTCTCCTGAATAGTTCGGCGCATCCTTGTTCCGAGAGCGTTGTGGCTCGGCAACTTGCAGTAGCTTGCAAAGTGCCGAGAACCGTCCATATGGAAGGTGCAACTGCTTTCGACACCTTCGCCTTTGAAAAAGCGCTGTTGTGATGCCGTTCTCAATGTCGATTTGCAACACCTCCACGTCTGAAAGCTTCGAGAAGAACAACGACTGGAGTCGCCAGTACTGCAGGAAGCACCAGCGCCAAGACATGCGGAATGAATGCTGCGTACTCCTCGGGAAGACGCAGCATCCTCTGCCTGCCGATGGTGAACTCGAACTACTACTCAGTACACACACATACATAAAACTAGTGTAGGTTCTAATACGAGATCTGGCATATCTGGCATATTTCGATGTCAAGGCACAGCATGAGCGCGAACCAGAAGGGAGCGAATGAAATCCCTTCACAAAAAGTGACACCACGCCCGCTGACCGACACCGCGTCATCCAGCGCTTCCACGGCGTGCCACCAGCCATTTGGAATGTAGACTGCATCTCCCGGGTTCAGCGTCACAAGAAGTCCTCTGCCACCATCTAGGGCCTCATCGATAGGAAGCCGCGCATACCGAGTGCCATGCTCCGACAAGCAGTGGGGCATACGCTCCGGAGCCAGGAACTCCGACTGCTCCGGCGGGAAAAGTGCCACCTTTTTCCGGCCATGGACCTCAGGGCAGGTGCCTTGAGCTCGGGGCTGTCTTTCTTGCGGCCTCACATTTCCGGATCCATGCGATTTCGACATCTGTACGGGGACTGTCGGACTGTATGCCCCAGGGGTTCAGGATTCTAGTTGGGGGTATGCCTCCAGAAAGGGAAGCTGCAGCTGATCCCTCAACCCCAAACGACCTCTCATTTCGGCCGCGCCTGCCAGCCCTGTCTAGCCCATGGGTGGTAGACTCCGCAAGAGCCAGGGAGCATACAGCCCCTACGATCGCAAGACTAAACGCTCATCGAACAAAGCGACCGAAATTCAGAGTCGCAAAAGCACCTCCAATGCAACACCGAAGCTCCCATAAGCCCTCGAAACTCTCAAATCTACTCTGCGCCCTGCCTGGTGAAGCACGGAACAAGGCTCGTCGTCCTGGTGCAAACCCGTCCGCGCACCACGGGGGCTCAGCCACAGCACCCCCTCGACCCAATCCTTGCAAGGGACTCTGGCTTGGAACGGGCTTGGCTCTTGGACTTGTTTGCGGCTTCGCTGAGGGTACGAGGGCATGCCGGTGTTCGTGGAGGTCTCGCAAAGACACTCGCCATGCAAGGCTGCTGTGAGGAGTGGGGACTTCGAGTCTGGGAGCTTGTCGATGCATGTTCTGGTGATGCACAGTGTACATCAGTGCCAACCAAATGAACGCAACACCTTGTGAAAACGCAAGCCTGCTGCGCCTACCTCTGAATGTTTCCGTCACTCCAGCCAGTCATTCTTCAGTCATCTCCTGTTCCTAGCCGAGGCTCTGCACCCGGTGCGAAGCCCAGAGCGGAGGGAACGAGCTGCGTCAGCAACCAGGCGCTCCAAGCTGTGCCACGGTGCGCGCGGCGCTGGAGCAGCGGGAGAGCCCCCGAGGCCTCAGGGCAAGCAGGGAAGCACAGGAAATAGATGTGAAATTCAAGATTCGAAAACAGGAAGGCAAGTTGCAGTCAGGTCTTGTTGTGGAGCATACAAACATTCGAGACTGCAGCAGTTCTACCGTGGAAGCAACTGTCAACATAGCAAGAGACCACAACACGATGTTCCTACTGATTGGTGAGGGCCTTGAAGATGTCGTCGAAAGGCGCATCGGAATCGGCCGCAAGTGCAAAGTTGATCGTGGCGTTGGTGAGGCAAGGGCGGGTGCAAAAGGGAGCCCCCGCCTGAATTGAGCACGGAGGCCACTTGCCCGCCAAACACGAGGCTCCCGGCACCTGAGCCACCGAGCTTGCACCGAAGAAGACTTCCAAGTACTGAGCCAAAGTGGCACCGCGGGCACCTTCGATACTCACAGCCCCGAGCTGCTCCTTGAGGCAGGCGGGGGTCCAACAAGACCCACCCTGAGGCCAGCCGAGCATGGCACTACCATTTCGAAAGATGACAGGCTCGTTGCGCGCATGCTTCCGCTCTAGAATATCCGCTGCTTCCTTCAAGGTTGCCGGTGAAGCCTGAAGTAGCACCGTGCCCACGTGTGTCGCGGGATGCCGCCGCGTGAAGCACTGCGTTTGAAAGATACGATAGCTCCAGGAGACCCACACCGCCAGCACGGAGAATGGAACTGCACAGACAATCCATGCCCACATATGCCTACAGCACCTCAGCTTGAGTCCTCGCTTCAGGCATGATCACCACCATCATCACCATCATCCACCATGATCATGTGACTGATCTCGAAGTCCAACTGTTGCCAGTGGAAATGCAACTAACTAGGGTCTGGGACCAAAGCTCAGAAACAACAATAACAACACCCAAGACACCGTAGCTGACTTGAAGCCGACTTCTTAGAAGGATATCTATGATATCTCCCCCAAACCCATTCCGATGAACTCTGGCATTTTGCAAGCACGATTAAGCACTGTTACTGGGGCCGAAAGCGACACAACCAGACAATGCCCGGATCAAAGCATTGCATAGCTCACCAAGTCACAAGAAGACAGGGCAGGCCTACTACCTTTTTCTCGCTTTCAGGAAGCTGCAAAGCCTTCGAAGCTGTGTATCAGAACTCCTGAACGCATTTAGGAAGGACTCAAGCCTGAAGATCAGGGCGCGGCGAATAGAAAGAGCTTGCTCCATCAGCCTGAGCCCCAGAAGCAACTGCGTCCTCATCGGCCGCGTAGTGTGTTGCTTTTCGTTGTCTAGGATTGCGTACCTTGTGCTGAGCTAAACGGGTCCGCACGGTTGTGCGCCAAAATTTGTCCTTCACGTTTCGCATGGTTGCATGCTACCAGCTGAATGGTGACGACCCTCATTTCTGCACTGGTAGGCATGACGTAACTCGGACATGGGACGGCATCCAGCGTGGCCTTTCAAGAAGTTTCAAGTTTAACGGCCACAATAACCAATCAACGCACATACAACAACAAAGCTAATCACGTGCACAGGAGCCCTAGTGCTTCAGACCTTTTGCCAGCCATCTTGTTGGTAACGCGCTGCAAGTTCAAAAAACCCAGGGTTACGCAGCTGCACGCCGAACTTTCATACCCGAGCAGCTATCTCGCCAAAAGCCAACACACCCAGAAAACCCAAACCTGTGTCATCGCTGAGGAAAACTTTGTCAAGCTGAAACTGAAACGAAAAGAACGGGGGCGACGGCGCCTGGGCAGAGCGCATCGACTCCGGGGCACGCGGCGCGGCCCACCTGTGTCATGGCTTCGGGTAAAGGCGCTTCCGACTTGCAAGAGTGAAGCCTAGGGTGTTGTAGGGTTTCAGCGCCTTTGGTGGGGTCTCAGGCTCCTGTAGCTGCAGTTTGTATCGCGACACCGCCTTCTAACTGGAAAACGGTAAGGACGAAGCCCCAAAGTTGACCCGTGCCCCGGGCTCACAAGACAGCCACTGCTCAGCACGCACAAAACTTCAAACCGCAAAGTGCGATCCTCACATAGGACCAGGACCAGTGGCAAACCTCAAATCCGAAGCCGAGGCGATACTGGGCCAGCTGCGGCTGCGTCTGAACTTGGTCTGCAGTGGCAGGTCGCCGATGTGCCCCCTTAGGGCAATGGTCTTGCTGGGATGGGCCTTGGGCCAATGTAAATATACGACTTTGAGCATTGAGAGAGACTACGACGAAGTGAGATACGAAAGCCCACACCATTCCTGAGTACTGCAGCAGACTCTTGGGCTTCATCTTGACAACTAAAGACGGTGCGCAGGCCGTCGTTCGGGAACACGTGCGCTGATGCTCCAACCCAACAAGCAAACTTGCTTTGACAGTGCTTTGACATTGTCAGTATGGCATGGCGCAAAGTTTGCGACTGATTAAACAGGTCCATAAAAACCCCAGCCTGGAGCCAACTCAGATTGACGAGGTGTAGTACTTGTGTCAACCAAAGTTCTGAGAACCCGATCTGAGCCTAACCTGGGCAATCTGAGAGATCTGAGAGCCGAGATCTGAACAAGGCTTGAGGTGACCGAAACTCATATCCGTATGAGCATTCCGAGCATACCCAAGTGATGACAAAGATATTTTTGGTTCGGCCATGTAAGGGCCCAAAAAGGCTTCATGAACTAGCCTGAATGAGGGCCTTAGCTGACGGCCTCTGGAGAAGCTGCGATTTTTTCGTGATGTGTGTTCTTGGAGAACAGAGACTTTAACACTAGGCACTCATACCAAAACACCAAGCCTCTCCAGGACGGGGCGAGACGGCACGGCCTGTGGTGGCTCTCAAAAAATGTGCTTCCAAGAGGCACATCGGGCTTCTCGCTTGGGCTCTGAGGTTCAGTGCTTTAAGTTCGTGATGGAAAGCTTGGGGCTTCGGGTGGCTGTAGACGGAGGCGATGTAAAGTTTAAGGGGCTCTTCCGGCAGGATAAAGGGCATGCCCAGTACAAACCACACCTTGGTCCTTGAGGCTCTGCACGTTGAGAGCCCGGCCATTGGAAGCAAAGGAGGGATGGATGGAAGCTGTCACCTCCAACAGATCCTGCCAAGGACCATGAGCCTAGCTTTTAGATCCCAAGCACTCAAGCGAGCGAATCTCACACCTCTAAACACACCGGCTTCTTTACGCTGCCTGAAAGTCAGACCTGAGCTCTGCCTCCACCCGCCGCCTGAGCCCAACCCCCTAAACCCCGAAGCCCCTTACAGCCTCCAGCCCACATCCTCAACCTTAAACCGGCAATCCTGCTCACCTCACAATTGCCGCAACAAAACGAGGCCCGGAGCAAATTGAAGTGCAAGCATTGGGCCAAAGCAGCGAAACGCTGTCGAGACCTCGAGGCTCCACTGCTTCTGGCTCGTGGTCCACCCCCAAAGGCCTCACGAACAGATTGGGGAATTGGGGAGGAATCGTCCAGGGATGTCGTTGGATCCGAATGTGACACCCTTCACAGAGCTTTCCTTGCGATGCCTTCTGGGATACCCTTTTAGGTCCTATAGACCTGAGTAACTCTGTGACATCTGCGATCTTGGGATGTGCAGATGCAAAGGAAGCCACACCGAAAAAGCTTGGCGTCAGGAAGCCCACCACACAATCTATTCTTCGCGGGTTTCAATATTAAGTCTGGTCTTTTGAGAAGTCATTCTGAACTTGTGGATAAAATCGTGCAAAAAGAAGCGGAAAACATGAAATATACATTTATCAACACATATTTGTGTATGTAATAGCTGATAGATATCGTGATTTCCGAGCAATCCGTGCAGGAGGGCTGAAGATATCGGGTGGAAAGAACCATCTGGGCTGGCGGACAGTGGACACCGATGCGGCACGCACAGCGGGCTGCCTGCCGTAAGTCACCAGAAGATTAGGGGGGGGGGGAACATTCGCAAGAATGCCGACACACCTTCCACCTAACTCCATGCGTGCAGTATCTTTGCAACTCCACATGAAACCTTGAAACAACATGTCGAATCTCAACAACACTTGTTGTAGTGCAGTTGGCAACATCTGTCTCAACACAAACCTGCTGCCAGCTGCTGCCACCTCCACACGATGTTTCGCAGGGAACTGCCGGAGAAAGCTCCCAATCACCTGTAACGTCTGGTTCAAGGGCATACGTGCACAAAACGTGGCTAGTGCGAAGAAAATCCATGCTTGAGTGAATGGACTAAAGCCTAGGACGCCATGTGCAAAAGCATAACGAGTGAGACAACATTCTGAAAGCCATCAGATCTGAAGTCTATGCATGGTTTATCTGCTGCTTCCATGGATGACAACTGTTCCGATCTGACCTTTGCTGCGGTTGCATGCTGTATGTCCGTCTTGAGCTGTCATGTCCAGCAGAAGATGTTGCGGCCACATGCTCTTGCCTCCCACAGCAGTTGCTTGGAGGCAGCGCAGATTTCGCATGTGAGGCCCCCGGATTTTAAAGGAACAAGCCTTGAGGGCTCAAATTCGCAAAGCTGTATCAGGATGCCCAGGGAGGGGCTTCCATCCCAAGAGTGGAGAATCCCTTTGGGTCACTGGGCGATGATTGCACCAACTACGGATGCTCCATGATGTTCCTCTATCCTCGGCTTTTGCAACCCCAGACACAGACACGAACCTTAAGGCAACTTCTCCATGGCCTCACAGGAAAGCCAATCTGAAAGCCGCATGATGACCTCCTCCGGTTCTTGCGGACCTGAATGCTCATGGCACAGAGAGAGAGAGAAACAAATTTCAGAGAGATTGGATAAAACATGTTCGAGGGAGAAACTTATTGGCTTGATGAACATTGGCACCACACAGCACCGGATAGCACTTCCGTTGCGTTTTGCAATGCGCCAGTGAATGAGTTTGGCGTGCGCCGGCATGAGAGAGACTGTGGTGTTTGTTTAAGGACTGTCGGCTGAAACTTGGCATGGCAACCCGAACGATGCTACACGCAACTCGCACCATGTCGCTCATCAGATTATCAGAATACGTCCAACCTTCACAAGTCTATACCAAGGCCGCAGCTGCCATTTGCAGCGCGCATGTCCAGTGAAACGGCCATGCCTCCAAGCTTCCAAATTCCTTGACACAAGCACACAAAGAAGGCCACCTCAATCAAGCGCCATGTGCACCGGACGGTACGCAACAATGTGAACTGCGGTGTCTCTTGCAAATGCAATACGAGGGTTTGTGCCGAAAGAAGTTGGTGCGGACAAGCACAACTGAAACGTAACAAAGCACATACTAAGCAAGCTAGCAGGTTGCTGTGTGAGTGTGAGAGCTGCGAGAGCCAAACGTCAGCGATTCTGTTTCAAACATCACAAAAACATCTATCCACATGGTCGCCTGGTGGTCAGCACCCGAGACAAGAAGCCATGGCCAAACCAAACGGTAATGGAAATTTCGAAACATTCAAAGACTACTTATAGACCATGTCATCCATAACGTATTTTAAATCCGTGAATATTAAAACAGCAAAACATTCACATTATAATTCAGGATTCACGCTCCTTGCTCTTGTTGCACGGCACAGCCGAGTCAGGGGAAGGTTCAAAAGTTAACTGACACTGGGAGTGCCACGCTGCAGCACTGAGAGTGCTCACATCACACCGAGAGTGTAATGCCACATGACTGGAGTGTACAACTGATGTACGCATGTCACCCCAAGGGCGGGTTGGGTGGGAGAAACATTTTGCCTCACTTCTCGCGTGAGCCTAAATCTTGCCCATGCAAAAAAAACAACATGCTCACATAAACAATAAAATCTTCCCAAATCAACATGCGACCTGGCGGAAAAACGTTAAGGACCAAAAGCACCCTGCTTTTGTTTGACATGTCTATAAAACAGCGTCATGCAAGCATGAACGTATGCTTTTGGACCATGTCATCCATAACGTATTCAAACTCACTTCACATCCGTAAATATAAAAGAGCAAAACATTCACATTATAATTCAGGATTCACGCTCCTTGCTCTTTTGTTGCACGGCACAGCCGAGTCAGAGGAAGGTTCAAAATTTGACTGACACTTGGAATGCCACGCTGCAGCACTGAGAGTGCGCACATCACACCTGAGAGTGTAATCCCACATAACTCAAGCGCCGCTTCCAAAGTGCCCCTCTTCTGTTTTAAGACACTTTCCTTCGCCTGACACAGATTGGTGCCTTTCTTCTGTATACGGGTTGCGAACTGTGCGAACAGCATTAAAACCGCCGTCGGCAGGTACCTTAAAATGCCTTCCAGACGCAGTGGTCATGAAAGGGCGCAGTCTGATGCCACAAAACTCAGGCTTAGATATTGACTCCAAACATATCCCGTCTCCACTCCAGCTGCGCTGCCTTGTTTGTGTGTGTAAGTCTAACACATGTTCTGCCAATTGGTCGCCTCGAAGCTTATGAACGACGCAACTTGGATCGGAGAGGTCGAGGGCAAAGACTGTAGGAAAGACTGAGTTTCTACGTGCAGAGACTTAAGTCTGGGAACAGGGAACTCCAGAGATGTATTTTCGCAATTTTCGTTTGAGCAACGTTTGAAAGCAGTGGAGTGTGCGCTGCAATGGCCAGCCAGAATCCACAAAGTAGTAAATTTCGCCGATGGCATGGGTATGTTGAAGGTGGGTTGCTAAGCACACAAGGCCGTTTTAACTTGTCCTTCCACGGGCAGAGTTCTTTGTTGTTGGAATTCGGATTCTGGCATTTCTTGAAATTGCGGATGCCTTCCTGATGTTGATCGGTTACACGAGACCTTAGTTCTTCAATGCTTGGCCAGCTACCCAGCAGAATATTCAAACTGATGCCAGTAACGTCTTTCTAAAATGGGGCATGTCAAGCGCACTTGTGTGGGTAATCGTTTACAAGGGATCTTCAACGCCCAGTTTAAGTGCTTCAACTCTACGCTTGTTTTCCAGCAGTGTCTTGTCTGTCCGTTTTCTTGGTTTGGGAGCAAGTGGCGCGTGGCGTGCAGCCATGTCTTGACAAGAAAGAGGGGCCTCAAGCACAAAAGCCAAAGCCAGCATGAACGGACCTGCGCGTGGTTAAAGCAGGATCCAAAGTTTCCGAAACATCAAGAAGCAAAGGAACAGTTTAGCGGGTGCTTGAGCTGGAACTGAAGTTCTTAAGCTCCAAAGGTCAAACCCAACCTGAAAACCCAAACCTTCCAGCGGGTGCTGAAGCACGGCTAAAATTCCCTGCCAAACAAGTCGGTCTTGTTATTTGAAATTATTTTTTCGTTTTTGTTTAAGGCTTCGCTTTAATAAACTTGCTCAAGCCTTTTTGAGGGTCCGTAGTCCCTTTGGCTCAAGGCCACGTCGCTCGAGGTTTGCCACCAGGAAAGCGAGCAAGGTTCGGGGGGGGGGGGGTTCGAACCTGGGGTCAACTCAGGTTCGAACTCCCGGCCCTCCGGGGGGGGGGGGGGGGGGGGGGGGGGGGGGTGGGAACAACAACATCGAGAACCTGGGTTTAACCTGGGTTCAACCTGGGTTCAACCCAGGTGCAACCTGGGTTCAACCCAGGTTCAACCCAGGTTCAACCTGGGTTCAACCCGGGTTCAGAACCCGGGTCAGAATCCAGGTTCAACCTGGGTTCAACCTGGGTTGAATCCGGGTTCAACCCAGGCTCAACCCAGGTTCGACCTTTAAGCCCCCCTTTAAACCCCCGATAAGCCTCCCCCTTAAGACCCCCCTCACTTCTCTAATTTCGAATAATGAAATCTAAAAAACAAATAGAAAAATAAAACAAGATTTGAAGGGGGCGGAATTTAGACTAAATTTCCTTCTCTCTCTTCTTGAAGAGAAGGTAATGTTTAAAGTCTCACTTCTCTGGCTTCGAATAATGAAATCCAAAAAATAAAACAAGATTCGAGGGGGGTGGAATTTAGAGTAAATCCCTTCTCTCATCTTCTTTCAGCCCCCCCCCCTTAAGACCCCCTTTAAGCCCTCTTCAAGGCCCCCTTCAAGCCTCCCTTTACGCCCCCTTTAAGCCCCTTCAAGCCTCCCTTTAAGCCCCCCCTGAAACCCCCCCTTAAGCCCCCCTTAAGCCCCCCCTTAAGCCCCCCTTAAGCCCCCCCTTAAGCTCCCCCTTTAAGCCCCATTTAAGCCCCCTTTCCCCGCCGTCCCACCCCCAACCCCCCCGCTCTTTACTTCTTAAAACAAAAACAATCTCGTCTCTACTCCTCTGAGTTTTGAACAATGAAATACAAAAACAAAACAAGATTTGAGGGGGGTGAAATTTAGACTAAAGTCCTTTCTCTCTTCTCCCCTCTTTCCAATTCACAACAGGCAAAATGGGGGGGGCTGCGCCCCCCCCAACCCCCCCGCTCTTTACTTTTAGAAACAACAACTGTCTCGTCTCTACTCCTCTGATTTTCGAATAAGGAAATACAAAAAACAAAAGAAGATTCGAGAAATTCGAGGGGGGTAGAATTTAGAATAAAGTCCCTTCTCCCTTCTCCTCTGAGTTTTCGAAGAATGAAATACGAAAAACAAAAGAACATTCGAGGGGGGTGGAATTTAGAATAAATTCTCTTCTCCTCTTTTTGCTTTAAGAAACAAAAAACAGTCTCGTCTCCTTTCAAGATTGAACAACCCAGGTTCAAGCCAGGTTCAACCCAAGTTCAACCCAGGTTGAAGGGGGCGGAATTTAGACTAAATTTCCTTCTCTCTTTTCTTGAAGAGAAGGTAATGTTTAAAGTCTCACTTCTCTGGCTTCGAATAATGAAATCCAAAAAATAAAACAAGATTCGAGGGGGGTGGAATTTAGAGTAAATCCCTTCTCTCATCTTCTTTCAGCCCCCCCTTAAGACCCCCCTTTAAGCCCTCTTCAAGGCCCCCTTCAAGCCTCCCTTTACGCCCCCTTTAAGCCCCTTCAAGCCCCCCTTTAAGTCCCCCCTGAAACCCCCCCTTAAGCCCCCCTTAAGCCCCCCTATTCACAACAGGCAAAATGGGGGGGGCTGCGCCCCCCCCAACCCCCCCGCTCTTTACTTTCAAAAACAACAACTGTCTCGTCTCTACTCCTCTGATTTTCGAATAAGGAAATACAAAAAACAAAAGAAGATTCGAGAAATTCGAGGGGGGTAGAATTTAGAATAAATTCCCTTCTCCCTTCTCCTCGTGGAATTTAGAATAAATTCTCTTCTCCTCTTTTTGCTTTAAGAAACAAAAAACAGTCTCGTCCCCTTTCAAGATTGAACAACCCAGGTTCAAGCCAGGTTCAACCCAAGTTCAACCCAGGTTCAACCTAGGTTTCGAATTGAACCCAGGTTCAACCTGAATTCAACCTGGGTTTAACTTGGGTTCAACCCGGGTTCAACCATGTTCAAACCCAGGTTCAACCCAGGTTCAACCCGGGTTCAACCTGAGTTGAACTTGGATTCAACAAACCTGGGTTTAACCCAGGTTTAAACCCAGGTTCAGAGAACCCCAGAACAACTCACACCCTTCAATTAGTTCGAACCCAGGTTGAACCCAGGTTCGAACTCCATTTTTAAAGGAAAAGAGTTCGAACCTGGGTTGAACCCAGGTTCGAACCCCCCCCTCCGTAGCCATTTTGGCTCAAGCCATTTTGGCTCAAGCCATTTGGCTCAAGTTTTCGGCCCAAGGAGTAGCCTGAGGGAAGTTTCGGAGGTCTCAGCCTTCCTAGCCTGGTAGCCAGCCTAGGACAGTTTGCCCAGAGGTGCCTTCCTCTTAGCCATGGCCCCCCGCGAGTACATCTGTTGCAGTGGCCAAAGCTGCACAGGATGGATTTGGGCGGACAAGGCTCAGCCGCACATGCTCTGCAAGAAATGCAGAACGCCCTGGGCAAACAGCATTCGAAAGGCGAGACAGAACTGGAGCCAGTGGAAGCCACAATGGCCCACAGTGGCTGAGGCAGCTTACTGGCAGCCGCCAAAGAAGCCCAAGCCTCCGAAGACACCACTGCCGAACAAGGTCCTGCAAGCCCTTGGAGTGGCATGGGACAATGTGCCTGAAGAGGTGCAAAAGAACCTCCAGGAGGCGGTACAGACCACCCAAGGCACAGGTCAAGGAAGAGGTGGACGACCTCACAGACCTGTGCCAGAAGCATGAAGCCGCCCTGCCGGAGGAGGTCAAAGCCTACCTGAAGGGCCTCAAGGCCAGCCAGGAGGTGACGCCCTCCCAAGCTGCAAGCCAGGCCAGCCAGAGCTGGCAAAGCGCAGCTGGCAAGCTCAAGCACATTGCTGATCAAAAGATTGGCCTGCAGAAGCGCATCGACATGGCGAAGGAGTCATTAAGGCAGCTTCTACAAGAAATGATCGTGCTGAATGAGCAGGCTGAGAGGGCACAAAAGGCAGTCGAAGCAAGCTCAGGCCTGCTCAAAGAGAAAGTCTTCTGCGAATCCGCTGCGGACATGGAGGTCGACAGCATCCTCCATGAGCTGGGGGTAAGCCTCAACGAGGAGCAAGAGAAGAAACTCCATGAAATTAAAGCGGAGAGAGAAGCAAAGAGGCGTCGCACACAGGAGGGCCCCACCCCTCCAGGCCTCGAGGAGCAAACCCAGGAGGGGATGCCTCCCGGCAATGCCAATGCCCCGCCGGGGTTGGGCCCGGTGGCCTAGGGACTCGGCGTGTGGGGCCTGGAGCCCCAAAGCAAGGGCCCCACAGAGCCAATGTGCGACCCCAGCCCAGGGCTGGAACACATGCTGCGAACTGCCCAGCAGTTCCTAGTTGCATGTGCTGACTATTACAAGCGAGGTGCTCACATCAATCTACATGGGAAAAGATTGAGGGAGGCCTTGGGGAAACAACTTACTGCAGATAGCAGTGGTTGTGAGCAAGGCTGGCAGAAGCCCAGCCACTTTTGTCGGCCTGGAAAGGAGTCGCCAGAAAGCGTTCCGATCACAGGGCCAAAGTTTTTCAAGCTGGACCTTACAGATGATGAGGCACCAGCAGACGGCGAACAAATGAAGCCACTGTGGGAGGTGAACCCTGATGGGAACCCTCTGGTTACCCAAGGCCCCCCCCCACCACAATGTAATGATGAAGCCCAGAAGGTGATACCTTCCCTCTGTAGCCCAGAAGATTTGGGTTCGGAGATGACATGGCAGGAGGTGGTCAGCCTCCTGGAAGACCAAGCGAGCCCCTTCCAGGCGAAGGAAGCCACCCTTTTAAGCTTCATCGAAGCCCAAGAGGAGGTGATGGCGGAGGACTCCCTGGCCTGGGGTTGGTGCAGGATGGTCCTGCATGCCCTAGAGCAAGGAGAGGATGTCACCGGGAAAGCCATCCAACAGGCAAAGGAGGTGATAGCCTCTGAGCTCCCAAAGAGTGAGGAACCCCTGACACCGGAACAGGTGCTGGGTCAGCAGGAACGTGAGGAAGACCTTGCACACGGCGAGGGCACCGACTCAGAAGAGCCCAGCCAGGAGAAGGTTAAACCTTCCGCCTCGCCTGACCAGTATCTAAGCATCATATGTCACCAGTTTCAACAACGGGGCGTTGGAGTGGGTGACCTCCTCCAAAGCCAAGGTGGTGTGTCTGCAGGAAACCCACCTCACACCGGAACTGCTGCATGGAAGGCGAGCCACACTGCAATCCCTAGGATGGGATCTCTATGCTGAGCCGGCCTCCCTGTCGGACAAGGGCACAAGGTTGGGGGGCACTGCTTGTGCCTTTCCCAAAAATAGCGGAGTGTGGCAAAAAGCCACCTACCAATGCAAAGGGGCGGGCTACACAGCCGTGGGTCTGAGACAAAAAAGACGGTGGGACTACACGATTGTGTCCCTCTACCTGAGGGACACGGAAGGCCTGAATGGTCCCACGAATGCAGAGGTGCTATCCTCTCTGGTGGCTCTGGATCATCTTGGGGGATTGGAACCTGGACCCGACTGAAGTTCAGGACACAGCGCTGATTCAGGTGATGCGGGGGCGGATGGTAGCCACTGGAGAAGCTACATGCAACCATGGGGCGGAGCTGGACTTTGGGGTGGTGAGTAGGAGCCTGGAAGCCCTGGTGGATCTGTCTGCAACCTGGGCAGTCCCGTGGAAACCACATGCAGCCTTGCACCTCAAAGTCAAGGACGGTGCCAGCGAATGGAAGTGCTGGAAACTTCCCCAGTTCCCGAAACTCACAGCAGACCTCAAAAACCAAGAATGGCAAGAGGTCCAACCCTCCCATTTCGCCATAATGGACAGGACCTGTGCCCAAGAGGACCAGAGCACCTGGCAGATGGCGACCTGGGCGGCCAGCCTGGAGCACTGCCACAAGCACCGAGGACTGGCAGAGGTTGGTGTGTGCAGGCCCAATGGGGACCCTTAGTCTTGCAGCGCCCTTCCACTGCCCCCAAAGGCTCTGAAGTGGGCTGGTGGGCACGCATGGCCAGAATCCTGGAAGAAGTGCCCGCTTCCCAGCAGCACCTACCGGACCTAGGCACCCTCCAAGCCTGTCAAGACATTGCTGAAGGTACTGCCTTCCTCACTGAACTGTACCAGCAATGTTCAGCAACAGCACCACAGTGGCGGTCTTTGAGTGTTGTTGCCAGGCACAAGGAGGCGGCCCTCCAGATGCAGAGAGCCAAGGAACAGCAGGCCCAATACAAGGACTGGCTCCAAGCGGGATTAGCGAAAGGGATGAGACCTCTCTATAGTTCTCTCAAGAAGAGTGAGAGAGTCCTAGATCGGCCCTTCCAAAACCTCCCAGGCGAAGAGCGCCCAGGAGCCAGGAGGAAGCAGTGGGTCGCAATTTGGGGAGAGGTAGAATGTTCCCCCCCGATTGGCCAGACCCTGCTGGATGCCGCAAAAGCCTCCCCGCTGTTCAAAATAACAGCAGAGGTGCTCGAGGCCATCCTCAAGAATGTCACCGACAAGGCAGGAGGTCTTGATGGGCTCACCTATGCTGCCCTCAAAAACCTCCCTGGACCGGCCTATGAGCAGCTCACCCAAGTCCTGAACTTGGCTGAAACCACAGGAGTGGCGCCGCAGCACTGGCAGGCGCACCATGTGGCACTCCTGCCCAAAAATGCTGACATAGAAAGGCCCATAACCCTCACATCCATCACCTATCGGCTTTGGTGCTTCTGCAGAGCACAGGTCGTCAAGAAATGGATGCGAGAAACTGCAGAGAGGTTCCCATGGGATAAAGCCTCCCCGGGTAACACTTGTCTAGAAACAGGCATGCAGAGACTCCTGAGAGGAGAGGTTAGCCGCGCAGCTAACAAACATGCCTGCGCGGTCCTGTTGGACCTGCAGACTTTCTATGACAGTGTTAATTGGACCAAATTGGAGGAGCGGATAGTGGCGACCGGCTTCCCGCCAGCTATAGCCCTCCTGGTCATGCAAGTCTACCGGGGAACGAGATATCTCGTGGCAGAGGATCTCCTTTCGGAGGGGATCCTCCCTGCGAGGGGCATCCTAGCCGGGTGCCCGTTCGCAACAATGATGGCAAGGGTTTACCTCCAGCCAATAATGCAAGAAGCCGCTCAGCTCCGCAGTATCACCGCCCTAGACACCTGGGTGGATGACATTGGAGCGGATTTCGAAGCACGATATCCTGAGCAGGCAGCGTTTGCGGTCTATGAAGGTTACAAAACCCTTCGCCGGCTTCTGGAAGGTAGCGACCTCCGTTTGTCCCTGAAGAAGACAGGCTTCCTGTGCACCACTGCAGAAGCCAGAAGGGAGCTACAGAAGCTGCGCAAAGATGGGGACCCGGCTATCTGTGATAGCATGAAGGATTTAGGCCTGGACTGTGCCCTGGGTCGGGTCCGGAGGGTCAAGGTGCAAAGAGCCCGCAGGCACAAAGCGGGCCAACGGCAGAAGAAGTTGAAACAACTGAGAGTCCCGGGTGTGCCGGCCAAGGTTCGCCTCTTCAGAGGAGGGGTTGCCTCCGTCCTTATACTTGGGGCCACCAAGCCCAGGGAATGCCGCCCACCCGGAGACAGAAGCTCCGGACTGCCTTGGCTGAGCAGTGTGGATCCGGGTCGCACAATGATGGTCCAGCAAGTTGAAGCCTGGTTCCAGCTCAAGAAGAGGTGGGCCGGCAAGGAAGACCTGCTGGAAAGAACCTGGGGCCTTACAGTCCAAAAGCTGGAAGAAGCCAGCAGCCGGTGGCAAATGGTTAAGGGCCCTCTTGCAGCTACAGTTGCATACCTGCTTGACCTGGGTTGGCAGCCTAGAGACTGTGATGAGTGGCTGGACACCCAGGGCACCAGGCACACCATGCACACCCCACAGCAGGAGTGTCGTGTCCTTGACCTCCTCCAGCAAACTTATCAGGAAGAAGTAGACCGCCGCATCGCCACCGGCCTCGCTGCTCCTGAGCTAAAGGGGGGAATCGACTGGACAGTAGGGAGGAAACTGTTGGGGGGTTTTAAGAAAGAAGGGCGAACCACGAAAGCAGCTGCCCTGAGGTGTGTTTGGCAGGGTGCCCTGGTGTGCAGCCAGAACTCTGCTGTCAAAGTGTGCCCCCGGTGCCACCAGGAAGCGGACTGGGAGCATGTGCTCTTGGATTGTGCTTGGTGGGAAGCCCAGAACTGGGAACTGCCAACATGGTTCCAAGAAGGCAGGGCCCAAGGCCCGAGATCGCTGTGGACCAGGGGCCTCCCGCCCAAACCTGAATGGCAGGTACCACCTCCTCAGGAAGACAATCCCATCTTTTTGGGCATATGGGCTGACAAAGCGCCCCTCAGTGACCCAGAGCTTGTTTATGGCACAGATGCTAGTGGTGGCCCCTTCACGGCGGACCCGCGACTCCGGAAGGTAGCCTACGCAGTGGTGGCCTGCAAGAAACAGGGCCAAGACTATGTCCAGGTCGGAGCTATCGTCGGCCAAGTCCCTGGGCCACAGACGGTTTTTCGGGGTGAAATGTATGCAGTTTTGCAGCTGGCCCGTTATACCGAAGGCCCTATTGACACGACACTAGACTGCCTTGGTGTCCCAAAACGAGTCCGCAGCCCAAAGCCGGGCAAGACCCACGGTGACATCTGGTGGGAGCTGCAAACCACTGATGTCAACCGCCTCAAAATGAAATGGGTTCCATCCCATGTTTCAGAGGAGGAGTTCCTCCGGAAGGTGGGTGCGGAAAACTCGTGGAGACAGCAGGTCAATGGCCGAGCTGGCCCACCCTGATGTCCGGGCAGCCAGTCAGTACCAGGACCATTGCAGCAAAAAAGCGCAAGAATTCCTGGCGAGCAGGGCGGAAAAGGTCCTTACTGCCATTGGGGAAAATCAGCACCCAGTGTTTAAGGTCTTCCTGCAGGAAAAGCAGGCTCGCAAGAGCAACGAGGCCACCTCCAGGCCCTGCAAAAAGCGCATTGGCTCCAACATAGGGAGAGGCCCAACAGGAATGGTTCCAGGAGCTGGTCCGGACCAAACCTGTGCATGCGTGGGAATGGGAAGGTCTCAACCTCCGGTGTGCTCAGTGTCAACTTAAACTCCTGCACACAAAGAACCGCAAAACCTTGGAAGCACTGGCAGCGCACCAATGCACACACCAACGCAGAGTGACGGTTGAAGGGGTGCATGTTACACATGTTTTAAAACTGCTCGGGAACAGACAACTGTGGGTCTGCGAAGGTTGTGGTGGACAGTTGTTCTTGAAGACTAAAAATGTTTCGCAAAAACTTTCAGTTGCATGCAGTTTTAAAAAGGACCCCAGGTGCAAGCCAACCAATGCAGCAAGCAGACCCCCTGTGCAAAACCCTGAAGGCGCCGGCAGCTGAAGCAACCTAGGAGGTTGCATCCTCCCAGTGAGGATAAAGTCAAGGTCATCCTCGCTACCAGAGAAACCACCCCTGACCGATCCCCTCTAACAGTCTGCGCCAGGTGCACTAGCGGCCTTAAGGGAACTTTTGTTGGGAGGTTCCTAACCTCTCATAAGGTACCAGCCTCTGGTAGCATCCCAAAGAAGATGATAAGCTGAGGTTCATCCTTGCTGCCAGAGAACACACCCTGGCCGATTTCCTCTCACGGTTTGCACCTAGTGCACCAGAAACCTTGAGGAATGTTTTGCCAGGAGGTTCAATCCTCTCATGAGGTACAACCTCTGGTAGCATCCCAAAGAGGATGGCTTTAGGGCCAAGAGGGCCATCAGAATGTGCCAGTACAGAGGCACGGTTTTCACAACCCAAACACCAAGAAGGTGGATCGCATTTGTTTGCTCAACTCGGAAAAAAAATTCGAACCCTCTCCCCCCCGGACCTCAGTGAGGAAAGCTGCAAGAGGGATGGAAGTCTGTCGCTGAAGGTCTGGCTTTGCTTGGAACCTACTTGTAGATCGGTTGCCACTTTGGTGGAATTAGCTTGGGGCTGTCTTCCATACACACCGTTTGCCAGAGTAACTAGAGGTGCTGCAGATTGGTAGAGCCTACGGCTGATAACCTACGTTTGGGAAATCCACAGTGCGATCCGTGAAGCATGAGCAAAAAATTATGCGAAAATCAAGCAAAGTCATGCCAAAATCATGCGAAGATCTAGCAAGATGCAAAACAAAAAAATGCCAACGTTTAGGTCTGCTCGCCTTGAAGCAGTGATTTTTAGATCTGGCCGCTCTGGAGCTTTAGCACCATCGTTCTGCAAAGGGTTTTCCGAAAAACTCGACCGGTGACAGGCTTTCTTTCAAACCCTGTCAGTACCTATGGATGCGAACTTCTGCAATTGGAAGGGGTCCGGGCGATCCGGCCGGGGTTTTTAAAAGTTATAAGAAGCGATCAGAATTGCGGCTGAGGCCGGATTCTTGCTCTATAAGAATCTTCTTGCGCTTTAACAGCTGCAAATACACTTGTTCCACTTGCTTGCATGGACGAAGCATTATGTTCTTGTGTGCTTCAAATGGGTGCCTTTCAAGTCCATTCTGCTTGTGTGCTTCAAATTGGTGCCTTTCAAGTCCATTCTGCTTGTGTGGTGTCTTTCAAGTCCATTCTGCTTGTGTGCTTCAAATTGGTGCCTTTCAAGTCCATTCTGCTTGTGCACTTCAAATTGGTGTCTTTCAAGTCCATTCTGCTTGTATGCTTCAAATTGGTGCCTTTCAAGTCCATTCTGCTTGCTTCAAATTGGTGCCTTTCAAGTCCATTCTGCTTGTGCACTTCAAATTGGTGCCTTTCAAGTCCATTCTGCCTTGTGTGCTTCAAATTGGTGCCTTTCAAGTCCATTCTGCTTGTGTGCTGTGCTTCAAATTGGTGCCTTTCAAGTCCATTCTGCTTGTGTGCTTCAAATTGGTGCCTTTCAAGTCCATTCTGCTTGTGTGCTTCAAAATTGGTGCCTTTCAAGTCCATTCTGCTCGTGTGCTTCAAATTCGTGCCTTTCAAGTCCATTCTGCTTGTGTGCTTCAAATGGTGCCTTTCAAGTCCATTCTGCTTGTGTGCTTCAAATTGGTGCCTTTCAAGTCCATTCTGCGTGCACTTCAAATTGGTGCCTTTCAAGTCCATTCTGCTTGTGTGCTTCAAATTGGTACCTTTCAAGTCCATTCTGCTTGTGTGCTTCAAATGCTGCCCTGGAAGTTCGCTCCAGTCAAAGGATGCACCTTCCCTCTCGGCTCACCTCTGAGGTTATGATAGCCAGGCTATCCCTCTTAGAGGGTGGGCTCCATGGCATCTAGGCGGCTACCCCTACCTGAAAGCGGCCTGCCACTTGCCTTCTCACTCGAGTCGAGAGCCTTGAGCCACAGCTCAAGTTCAATTTTTTTCCGAGTTGAGCGAACTAGTGCGAACCACCTCCTTGGTGTTTGGGTTGTGAAAACCGTGCCTCTGTACTGGCACATCTGATGGTCCTCTTGGAAGCACTGGCAGCGCACCAATGCACACCAAGGCAGAGTGACGGCAGTTGTCCTTGAAGACTAAAAAATGTTTCGCAAAAACTTTCAATTGCATGCAGTTTTAAAAAGGACCCCAGGCAAGGCGCAGTTTAAGCTCGAGCCAACCAATGCCATCAGCCTCTTTCAGCAGGTGCACCCCTGAGACCCACCACCTCCACTAGTCTCGTAGGGTTTTGAAAAAAGTCTCACTCCTAAGATGTGGCAAGGACTTCAGAGTATGCTTATATTCTCAACACGCAGCTTGATTCGCAGCACTATCATTTGGCCTGTGCCTAAGCAGGATTAGATCCAAACTTTTCTGTGTGTACCCCACACCAAATCTAGAACTATGCACTTTAAAACCCCTCTTCCCCTTCTACTAGCCATTGGCTTGCTGCTCGACTGTACTGAGCTTGCACCTATGGAGGAAACACATTCGTGACGCAGATGTCCCTCCGCAGCTCTGCGTCTACGGAGCATAGCAGCACCACATTCTAACCCATCACAGCCTGTCCACGGTCTTTGATCCATACCTCATTGGCATCACTGGGCTGCGGCACGGCCGACCTGGCATTTGCGCACCGCCCCCGGAGAACCCGCTTGTTTGTCTGCGTTGTTACAGGCCATTTGTGCGTGCCCAAACGCATACTGCTTGTCATGAGTGACTTTGATTCCACAATTCGGAAACTTTGGATTCTGCACGCAAGCCACAGACGCGAGAAAACTGGAATAATTGACTGGCGGACCGCCTCGGACCCCGAAACATCAACAACCATGGCAACAGTAACCTAATGAGCAGCCAGGAAGATCAACCAGATCAAGACTCCCACAAAGGTGGTTTTGGAAGCTATGGGCCCGAACATGTTTCCATTCATCATTGTCCTGATTCTTCAAAAAACCAGATGTCTCAGGAAGAACTGTGGGCTCCAAAGCAAATTCTAAAAAATTGTGATTATTTACTGTTCTTTTCAAAACGGGTTCGTCGGTTCCGTGAATTCCATCCATGTCTCTTGAGTGTTGCGAAAGGAAATGATTTGAGGATTTGACACCAACTCTTTCAGGGCCATTTCAGGGGCCTTGATCCTTGAACGCTGTAGTCTTGTACTCTGATGCGTCCTATGTTTCTCGTCGTTTGTCGGTCCTGAATGTGGACCCGCGCGATACCACGTTTTTCAGCGGTTTTTCCAACGGGCAGCCCGCAAAAGTTGGAAAAAAGGCTCTGGGAGGTCCTGATGAGGTTTTGGAGCCCTTGAAGGGGATTGTGAGGCCTTACTTGAGTATTTGAAAGACTGGTAAACCGTATAACCCTTGAGAAAGCGCGTGCAGCAGACCTGTACACGAGTACTACACTCAAAAAATGCGGGAAAACAGCGTGTACCTTGATTCCAAGTTGAAACATGACATGAACCTTAAAGTTTTGAAAAAATATGCATTCATGTAGTACACTGTGTTTTTCCCCAGCGCGGAGCGTGTAGTGCCAGTTTTTGAAATTACACCCGAGGCGAAATCCAGCTTTTCCCACAGCGCGGAGCGTGTAGTCCTAGTTTCCATGAAATTAGACTGGCGGAAAAATCCAGCTTTTCCTACAGCACACTTGCTCTTCTTTTGGAGGCATGTCGGATTGACTCACTGCTTTCCGTCTATCTCAAGTCAAGAGCAAGAAAATTCCGCAAATACAAGCCAAATGCAAGCCAAAAAACTAACCAAGCCAAACACAAACGCAAATGCAATAGAAGCTCACTCCGCTGCTTCTCTCTGTGCGAAAATTCTCATAGAAGCACAGTCCCCAAAACCCCGCCTGCTTCTCTGTGCAAACTTCTCTTATGGAGCTCCCGGCGGCTCCGTCCAAGATTTCTTCAGTAGGGAGGCCAGTCTCACACATCAACGGGATACGTTTGGGCAAGATGCGTTTTGAAAATCTGATGGCCTTCGTACCACCACAAGGACGCCTTCGGCGCCCCTTTGGGCGGCTGCTGCGTGGCATGTGTGCTTTTTGTAATTGAAGGCGAAGCCATCCTGATCCTATCGGCCGCTGATGCGAGCCAAAACAAGAGGCATTAATTTGGAACCTAAACAACTTGCACAAGTACAGGCATGCCCTTAATTACCTCAATCGAAACTTCAAAGGCACTCTCCGTTTGCACGTTCTTTGTCAGACTGCATCGTTAGACTTCTGGAACGCACCAAAGATGCTGCAGCCACGAGGAGTTGGGGTTCCACCCATTGGCCTTCACTCGCTGCAGCACCTCAAAGAAATCACGTGCGGGGCCATCTGCTGGATTTGCTCCAGATTCGACCCTGGCGACATGTAAATCTACAGATGCTGCTGCCAACTCAAGCCAAAGGCGACCGACTACATTGTTGCATTCTGGTCTGCCCCCGCCTCCTTTCATGACAGCGTGCAGTACTCCGTCATTGTCAACAAAAGATACCCACAAAGCCCCGGCCAGCCAGGACTGAAAGGTCCCCCAGACTAATAACAGGCCCAGCATCTCCTGAAACCCGATTTGGGAATCCCGTCTGTCCAAAAGCTGGCCCCACACAAAATTGGGCGTTTGCATACGGGTCCAAAAGTATAGTCACTGTGTCAGGGAATCGTGTGGGGAGGGCCTTCATCAAGCCTTTTTATGCACAGGCAATTACCCTTGCCCCATGACATGGTGTCTCCCAGACTCCATCAGGCCGCTGAGTGGTTTGATGCATATCGACAGGTCTGCCCGACCGCTGCGCAGATGGTAAAGCCACTGAACGGACACAGTGTCGGTGCCACCAGATGGGTGGCGGCAGTGTTGGAGGCAGGTGGCCAGCAAAGGAAAGACGCCCTGCCCAGTTTAGGATCCAGGTCCAAGCACCGTTATGGCCACAGCTAAATCGGCACTTTTCGACTCATCACGGGGGAACCCCGTAAAGAGGCGAGCACGACAAGATCACGCCTCCTGTCAGTTTCACCCCGACTTTACTTGCCCCAAAAAAGTCATCCACATACCTAAACAGGGGCCAAAAACAACATGAGCACAAGCAGTTTCAGCAAATGGCCCACGCGATGCCAAGAATAAACAGCTGCACTTGTTCCGCTTCCGTCACGCTTCCAAAGTCTGACATCACACGCATGATCAAAGAAAAGGAGCACTGCATCAAAAGTTTCATGCTGCACGCGATCCTGTGGCACAGTGCACATGTTGACTCCACACTCTGTGTGGTCCACAAACCCTAGTGCGCCATCTCTTCGATCGAAGCTCCCCTAACAGGAATTCTACGTGTGAGAGTGACCCTTTCCGGCTCCTCATGGTTCTTCTTCACCTGCGGAGCTATATCTCCACTGAAAGGCAACTCTTTGACTGCACAACGTGAAGATTAGAACCCTTCAATGCTCCCGCAGCACGAACAGCACTTTGGCAACTGCGCTCCTGTGCCAGGCGAGCCCGGTTGTTTGTCTTGCAGCGGTCAACTGACGATGGCTCAACTACTTCTGGAAGGTTTTCAGAAAAAGTCTTTCTTCGCGGTTCCATTGGGAGCTTGCTTAAGGCCTTCTTCTGCGTTGCATCACTTGACAAATGTACTGAAGAGTCCGAACGTTGCCAGGCGTCGCATTTCCACACTTGAGATGTTCCTGGTAGGGAGACGTCCCAAGGCAAAGTGGCAGCCATGGGGTGGGTCCAGAAACTGGAAGTGTGGATTTTGAGGCAAGCAACTGAAATTCTGCGCTTGCCTCAAAAAGGTCGAGAGCATGAAGGTCGACCAAAGTGACGCAGCAACCTCTGGCCTGGCCCTGCTGGCCCAGCCTGAAATCTGGGTCGACTTGCCCGAGTGGGACCATGTCAGGCGTCGCGAGCTGTGCCAAAAGTGGAAATGCAGGCTTTCAGATATGACCCACGCCCGGCACCCGCTGGGGGGCTGCAAGCCTGAAGACTTCTGTAACAAAGTCTTCCATGGCAAAGTGGTTGGCAGAAGTGGATAGGTCTGATGAGGTGGCTCTCTGGCACCAACGTGTTGCTTTGCAGCTTGTGGGGAGGGGCTTACATGCTCCTTCGCATCGATCGGCTGCCGGCAGACATGGCAGTAAAGTTCTGTAACTTTGAGAAGGGCAAGTGTCTTCTGAGAAACGCTGTTACAGTGGCTTCCTCGCAGGCTGCTGCAAAAAGAGCAAAGCTGGCTCACGTGATGGTGGATAGATGCCCGTCTTCGACGTCAGTACCTGTCTCCAACAAGGTGCCTCAAATGAGTCTGAACCGCTGCTTTCTGGAGTTGCTCCTCGCAAGGCCATCGTGCGCGTTGCTGGTCAGATTCATGATGACGGATTGACGTGGCAATTGCTACAGAATAGAGCGCGGGAGTTAAAGCATGCGTCCCGGAAAGACAAGCAGTCGCTGGTCTCAGGTTTGAGAGCGTGGCGCTCCTTCGCTACCATGGTCCTGGGATACCTTGCGGAAGAATCCATCCCACTGCACTGCTCGCAGCACGTGCTCATGTACTTGACTTGATGCTCTTCAATAACGCAGGAACGGCCTCTAACTACTTGGGTTGTCTGGTGTGGGCATGCAAGCATTGGGGTCTTTGCCAGGACTGGTACGATGACGAAGTTCGTATGGTCATACAAAGGGCTCAAGAACCATCAAGCGCAAATGCAGCGGCAGTTGACGTGCAACATCATGTCCCGGTTGGCGGCGTTGTGCAAAGAGCTCCCAGGCTTCGCAGTGGCGAGTGAGCTCTTCGTGTTGTCGTGGTCATTTTTGCTGCGCGTTCAATCTGAAGGCGTTCCACTGGAGGCAGGCACCGATGCGGAGCTGCGAAGCTTGCCACCTTACAGGCATTCGGCAATCGTGCTGATGAATTGGAAAACCTTCACTTGCGCTTGCGATGCCGCAAGAATCGCCCTGGCGGGTCATTGCTCATGAGACCTTGCACCTGCAATGGGGCCTGGAGGTTCGTTGTTATGTGCTCCTCATCGTGCTCAAGCACACGAGCAAATGGTGCCAGGCGAAAGACTGTTCGCCGCTTTATTTTCAGAATTTGGCCGTTTTATTTTCAGAATTTGGCCGCTTTATTTTCAGAATTTGGCCGCTTTATTTTCAGAATTTGGCCGCTTTATTTTCAGAATTTGGCCGTTTTTGGCTTTCTCAATGTAGTGGGATTCTCTGGGTGGGTGGGTGTTACATCCGAGCCGTAAATAAAGCTTAACCATAAAGCTGCTCGACCCGGAGTGCTGAACCCTAAACCCTAAACCCTAAACCCTAAACCCTAAACCCTAAACCCTAAACCCTAAACCCTAAACTCTTAAGCTCAAGCCTGAGTGCTCAGCTAAAGCCTTCTCACGTACAGGAGCGTAACACACCTTGACGGGAATGTAAACAAATGACCTTCTAAGTCTTACCTAGAGGTAAATGGTAATTATAGAATATAATTAAGTACTGTCAGTTCTAACACAAGAGTTATTTAATGCCCTAAAACCCTGACATCAAACCTTTTTTGGACCCTAGCGTGCTCGTGGCCAGCCAAATGCCTGGAGCCAAAAATTACTCGGGAACAGCGCGTTTTTCTTTGTCTGGCCTTGCTAAATCGTGGTTGAAGCCAAAAATGAAGCCAAAAATTACTCCAAAACAGTGCGTTTCTCTTTGCGTGGCCTCTCTGAAGCTCTTTCGAAGGTCTGAAGGAGGCTGAAAGCTTTTTTGAAGGTCCCAGGGAGGCTCCGTGGGGGGTACCCCAGGATTCGGGAAAAATGGCTCGATTCCCAATTAATTTTAAATAGATTTTATATAGCGGAAATTACCCCCTCATTTTCTAAAATTCTGGCCTTCTTGTGGGGGTAGCCCAGGAGAGGGTAAGCCACCCTAAGCACCAGTCAAACCCGGATCAAAAAATGGACCCTCGAGTGCTCGTGGCCAGCCAAAGAGAGTCATTACTTGAGTCTGTTTAGGAAGGCGTTGAAGTTGTTAGGAGTGCCGCAAGCATCGAATTTTGGTTTCAAAGCTTTCAGAGCGGGCAGAGCCACGCAGCTTGCCAAAGAAGGCAAGCCTGTCCATGTGATCATGATGATGGGCGAGTGGCGAAGTGCTGCCCTTTTGAACTACGTGTCTCCAGATACATTAGATGCCGGAGTGTTCTGGCAGGAAGTGCATGGTGACACGACTTAATTTGCGATGTGTCGGGGTGCAGAAGCTTCGTTGGGAGGGCGTCGTTGGGGTGGATGCAGGATGCCGTGCCCGCGTTTACAGATGTCGGTGCTGAAAGCGCCTTCCTTAAAGGGGACGTGGGGGCCGTGGGGGCTCGCAGATTTCATCTGACGTTCCCAACGACAGTGTCAGGTGTGCCTCATAAGGAAAACACTTGCTTCTGCACTGAGTCTTGGCTGCATCATCTCCCAAGCCCATTTTGGGCCTCAACCCTTTGAAATGCTGAGAGTTGTGTGGGGTCACTTGCTTCTTGGATGTGAGTAGGCACAACGGGAAGCATTGATGCAGCCGGGGTGCTCGAACGACACTTTTGATTCCCACCCAAGAAATCCCAGCCCCAAAAGTGCCGAGCTGGGGGGTGGATGCAGGATGCCGTGCCCACGTTTACAGATGTCGGTGCTGAAAGCGCCTTCGTTAAAGGGGACGTGGGGGCTCGCAGATTTCACCTGACGTTCCCAACGACAGTATCAGGTGTGCCTCATAAGGAAAACACTTGCTTCTGCACTGAGTCTTGGCTGCATCATCTGCCAAGCCCATTTTGGGCCTCAACCCTTTGAAATGCTGAGAGTTGTGGTGTCTTCGTATGTCCTGACAAGTTCATGCGAGCCTGCGCCTTAACTGGCTGAGGATGTCTTCTCATTCATAACGTGTGTGGAATGATGAGATAAAATGAGCTGAGGGAGGGGTCTCACTTTCACTTTGCTTTCGCTGTAGTTCTGTAGACCCGCTCTATCAGGTGTAAGAAGGAACATGTTTTGCTCTCTTCTTTTGGTGTCACTGACGGTATACCAATTGCTCGCTAGGCAGTTTACGGATAACTGCTGACTGCTGCGTCTCAAAGTCAAAAAGTCAAAAGTCACAGTACGGAGATAACCGCGTTCGTTCAAGACTGGAATGCTGGATGCACAATGGCGGCAGTGACGCAAATTCCAGTGCCGATCCACCTTGTGTACATGTAAAGGGCTGATGTTGTACATAGTATAAAGATTAACGGTCGAGGACTTCATGTATTATGCCTTAATTCAAAACGAAACTATGTATTATTGGAATGAGTATATTGAGGCAAACAGTAGGAGAAAAACTCCTCAGTTCATAAACGAATCAAAAAATGAAATTGAATTAGGCTATCTTGCAGGAGTAATCGATTCGTTTCATCACAGAATTATTCTTTTTGTAAATCAAATAATGATAGTGGTTTATGCAATTTACGAGTTTCATCTTATTCATGTGGATTTGAATTTAAATCAGAAACTGCTAAATTAACTGGTATCTAAGGAAAATTTTTGTCTCAAACTATGAATTAAAGATGCCGGCAGAATATTCAAAAAAACAAAGGAACAAATATTCCTCAATTACATAAAATTTTAAGAATGGATATATACATACATATATATGTATTATATTTTTGATATGAATTCTACTGAAAAGTTCGATTAATATCCTGTCAAAGTACTGAACATAGTTAATGGTAATGAATTTAGTGAAACAGAGGATATAGAAATTGGCAATGCACATGAATTTTTCTTGCAATGGGTATTTAACTCACAACTCATGATTAAATTCAGAAATAAAACTAATTTCTTTTGCAAATATCTCATTTAGAAAATTAATCATACAATCTTAAGCACATGTGTAAACCTCTGCGTGAATAATATCCAATACCCTCATGCAATGATAATAAATCCATCGTCAAATCCCCTTGTTCATATGAATAACATCAACCATGTTTAATACAAAAATATCCAGTTGAACTTATAGAAGGTTTATGTAATAATGGCTATTCTGGAGTTTTCCATTTTCTCCTTACATGTTGAATATTTGCAATTACAAAGGTCTGCATTCTTTTTCTTACACAAGAAAAGTGATACCCAGTATGATTTTTCATCCAATCGGTATTAAATTCCAGGCAAAATCATTACAAGAAATTTTCATAATGAATCAGGGTGTGATGTTTCGATGTCTTGTACATAATGATCATATTTATTTTCATTTGAAAATGTTAAACAGATAACAACATTTAATCCATTTTATTTATTTCATCTTGCAAGGTTCAGTGTCGCGTCTGGGTGGTTCGGTACACGCCACCGATCAAGTACTTCGCCGGTTGAGGCTCTGTGTCGGATGCATGGGTTTATGGGAAGGGTTTAGGATGGGTAAATTAAGGCCCTTATGGACAGAATTCCAAAGAATAGAGTCCCATATTAGAAATATGAATCGCCTACACAATTCCAAAAATAACCTACCTTTTCATGCATCTAAGGGCTTTTGAGCTTTCCAAATTGACGAAAAACACACGGAAATTGCTTCGTCGGCTCGGAAGCAAAATTTTTAAACTTTGAAGTTTGAGGTTTAGGGTTCAAGCTTTACAACCCAAATCCCGAAAACCGATACTTGAGCCCTAAGCCATGCAGGTGCAGAGAGTGTGCAACATTTGGCTCTCAGTGCTCACCAGCGCTTTCAGTTGACTCCTTCCGCGGTGTCCGCGCCGATCGGCGGATCCATCATGTCGATCCCGCGTGAAGTGCAGGCTGCTATAAAAGCGTGTTTTAGAGGTTTCAGTCCAGGAAAAGGGTTAAGCCTGCAGAATTCTATTTTTCAGCGGACCGGTGCCTGCCGTTTGAAACGTGCATGATGCAGACTTTTCCGCACAGTTTTTGGGAGTAACTGTATGGGCTTTCCTTGACCACGACTTCATATTTGAGGAGGAGGTGAAGATCTCAAACATCTGCAAATTACAGTTTGGCTGAGATCCTGAACCAAGTACGTGAACCGCCGACCTAAACCGCAACAGCCCTACCCCTGCAAACAGGGCATCTTGGCCGTCGTTGTCTGCGGCTGCTTCTGCTGCTTGAACTTGATTCTTTCCAAGTTGCTTCAGGCTGGGGCAAAGTCAAGCAGGTCCTGAATCGAGCGTTATGTCGGAGTGGACATACCGGTGGCCTTGGCCAGCTAGAAATCGTAGCCCCTTTGCGGTCCCTCTCTCTCTCATTCTCCCTATCTCTCCCTCTCTCGCTCTCTCTCCCTCCCTCCCTCTCTCCCTCTCCCTCTCTCCCTCTCTCTCTCTCTCACTGTCTGTCTGTCTCTCGCTCTCTCTCTCTCTCTCTCTCTTTCTCTCTCACTCTCTCTCTCTCTTTTCTCTCTTTGTCTGTCTACTTCTCACTCTCCTAGAGCCCCTGTCCACATTGACTGGCGACATCGACTGGCAAGCAGCATGTTGCACTAATCACGCCGAGGGGCCGCGGAGATGGTTGGGTTTCTGCAAGCGCAGCGCAAACTCCACAACCAAATTTGGCCTTGTACCCCCTTGGGCGATTTGCAGGCCTGGCAGTGGCCCTACTTCTTCCTTGCTGGCCTGGGCTCGCTTCTGATCGTGTTGGGTCTGCAGATCCTGTCGCTTCAGAGCATTTGGCCGTGTGAGGGCGGTCTGAGCTTAATGCAGGGGTCTGAATGGGTAGTAGAAATATCCACGAGCAACCCCCAACCTGGTTTTGCATGTTAAGGCCCCTGAGCTGTGCTGGTGTGACCGTGGATAGATCCCACGCGTGTGTCAGATGCAACATGAAGTCCGAGTTGGTTTCCACTCAGAAGGCGTTTGGGCACTGATACAGGGCCGAAACCAAGTCGCAATGGGAGTATCTTCTCTCGGATAGACTTCACCTTTGCATTGCATGCGTAGATCATGCGCAAAGTTGCTCCGTTTTTTGCCTCCTCGAATAACTTTCGGCCACTGTTGTGAAATTGGTGATAACTAGCGCAAAATCCTGTGTCTGCCGTTGCTAGTAGTATCCCCCTTATACTGCTTAACAAGGTAGGCGATAACACCCTTCAGCCCTATTCTAGCAAAGCGGTGCGCAGTCAGGATGGTGGCACGACAAGGCCGTGCCGCATATCACTGCGAGAGGAAGGAGATCAAGTGGGTCCTATTTCGAGGCCACGTTTGCGGTTGCAGTTTCAACTTTTGCAGAAAGTTGAATTAATTAATGGTACACATAAGAGTATCGTTGTATGTTAAAACGAATTCTGATATGCACGTATTCAATGCTGCTTAGTAGCGAGTGTTGATGAATGGTCGAGGGGGAGGGGCTAGCAGGGCTGGGCATATACAGTCATAACATTTAAAGTCATGTATGCGGAGCATCGATGATGCCCGATAGCATGTGGGAAGGCAGCACAAGGCCAGAAAAGAAGACGGCATGTCTCTACACACATTTATACATATACAACAATGTGTAAAAAAATATCTATATATATATATATAAATAAATTATATATAGATATGGTACCATACATGCACATATGGTACCATACATGTACATATATATATATATATGTGTATATGTGCGTACGTAGGGGTGTATGTGTGTATTTCGACATGTGTATATTTAGATATGTTCATGCAATCCTGCCCATTTCACGGCCAAAGGTGAAAGAAACACGAGTAGAAGATAACATGTATCACTTCAAGAACGTACTTGTAGTCCACGAGTAGCGCACATGGTGCAAAATGACGGTGACAATCAGAAAGATGATGCTTGCGATGTTGGTGATGACGACGTTGATGACGGCGCCGATCATGATGACAGTGGCGATGCGATGATGATGGTGCTGATGATCATGGATGATGACGGCTGATGAGCATGTTGATGGCGGTGGTGGTGGTGGTGTTGGTGGTGGTGCCAAGAATACTGGCAAGCACACAAGCATTACATCGAGAACAACAACAACAATGCTTTCAATGGCCAACCTGTATTCAAGGCGCAACTGAGTAAAAGTAATAGTGCTGGCCATCACAAAGTGCACGAATAGATGAAGTAGCAAGTTTTTTGACAAGCCGCGGGCCATGTTCACTAAGCGAAAAAGAAGAACCACACGGCAGCAGCAGCTTCGGCGGCGGCGGCGGCGGCGGCGGCGGCAGCAGCAGCAGCAGCAGCAGCAGCAGCACATTGACTAGTAGTTTGAGCGGACACGAGTACCAGTACCAGTACTAGGCTACTACGAAGAATATACCAATACTACTACAAGTACTAATGCTACCGATACTAATACTGGTATTCGTACAAACACAAATTGAAATTCTAACAGCAATTTCGATTGGTGACGACAGCGATGACAATTACTCGAACAAAGACAACAACCACCATCACCACCACAACCACCACAAGCAACGCAGAGGATTCTTCGGCTGTGGCAACAACGTTCTGAGTGTGTGTGCAGCTCTGGCGGGCGCACCAATGGCAACACCGGCCTGTACCACCGGATGAGGATTCAAATTTCGGGTTCCTTGTTTTAAGCGATCCTTGCAGTGCTGAGGTCTATCTTGCTGTGCTTTATTTGCTGAAACCACCACATTCACGTCAGTGCTCGCGGCATTCGTTCGATTTAGGACCGTGCGGGCGGTTTGCACTTTTTGATGAACAGGACGTGCTTGAGAGAAGACATCCCTAACACCAGAGATTCTGAGATGGCAGGGCAGCATTGGCGTGCTGTCAAGTGCCGCAAAGCTTCAGTAGAACTGTAGCTTAGGATTCTTCCCTTGTAAAGTCCCGAAGACGATCTACAACATACCCCGAAAGCCTCAGCTTCTTCTGATCTAGGGATCCGGTTGCGTGTCGAAGTCTATGTTCGGACAGCTGCACGCAGATAGTTAATCTAGAGCCGTAATGGATACCCTTCTCCCCTCCGCGCTGGCCCTAAACTGAAAGGGGGAGTGTACCAATCCTGGAAAAAACAGGTACAACGCCATAATTACAACACCCGTTAACGTCCTCATAAGATCTTGATAGAAACCCCTCAAGTTTCCCTTGCGAAACCCCTGTAAAAAAGCTTCCAGAGCCCGCTACTTTGCAGCATGGCCCCGTTCAGTCCAGCCCCAGAATTGAGGGTTTTGGGATGTTTTGGGTTCATGGTTTAGGAGTTTAGGCAAGCTTCATGATTTCGGGTCTCAGGGTTCAGGGTTGCTTATTTGAAACTCCAAACCCCCTAACTTTACCACCTTCAACCCTACCCTTAAAATCGCAAGCCCGGATGTCCAAGGTTAACACGGTGGTGGCCGCACTCCTCGGGCGAGTGGTGTTAGGAGTGCTCCTGTTCCGGCGCAGCTGTGATTCGGATTGGGAATCCTTACAAAGCAGAGTTAGCTTCTTTGCGGGCCTGCATACTACAGATCCAACTCAGAGGGTCAGTCTCAGGGTTAGGGGCTCTTGTTTTCACTAAACCCTGAGCTCGCAAATCCCTAAACGCCAGACCGTTTCAAAACTATTCCTTAAGTCAAGGATTTAGTCGTAGACTCCATGGCGCCGAAAACTTCCCTTACATGAAGGGGCGGGAATCTTTGTAATACTAGAGACCCCTGACTAGTGGACCATTTTCCTGAGTCCGGATTTTCTAGGGATCCTACCATTAGGGCGGTTCAAGAAGAAAATGAAGAGAAAAGGTTTTGTTTTTCAACCACGAATTGACACTCTACGTGCTCGTGTAAGTTCATCCTGGGCCCTAAACCCTCAGGAGAGCCGCTGGGGAAGCTGCACGTCCTGTCCGTACTGCAGCTGGCCGTAGATTTGTATTGCTAATGCCAGGCTCCACGCAAACGGTATTAAAGGGTTTTAGTATAGGGGTCTTGATGGTTTGAATAGGGTTTGGGAGCATTGTTTATCGGATAGCTTTCTAACGAACCCTCCGAAATGGTACTAAATCTAGGGTTTCATATATGAGGCACATCCTGGACCTCCATAGATGGTAGACAGACCAGCACCACAACTCGGATGCAGCAGTAGGATGCACGCAGAGGATCAGTGAGGCAGGCCAGGCACTCAAGGGTCAAACAGTACGAAAGCAAGGCAGCAATGGTGAATCCGTTTGGCATGGCTATGGTTCTACGCAACTGCGGATCCTGTAGACTGCGGCCCAGTTGCATGGCCAGTTTGCTGGCTGAAGTCTTCATATACGGAAACCGCTGGCATGGTTGGGTTTATGTAATTGCTTCTGCACTTCTGCATTGGGTTTAGGGGTTGCAGATGCACATCGAGGTTCTCCGTGGCCGGCGCTGTTCTGATCTCCGACCCCCAGGCTACAGTCAGCCGCCGGCCCGCATAGCGCCGGTGCAGCTTCCAATTTGAAAGCAAAGGGTGCCTAGTATGCTAGGAGGAAGGGTCGTGACAGAGGCAGTGACTACCGAAGATAAGACTAGGAGCAGGAGGAGGAGGCTGATGTGGGTGATATGGGTGATGAAGATGATGAGGATGATTGCGCTGACGGCGGTGATGATGACGTTGTTGAGGACGTCGATGACAAACGGCACCGTCATGTTTGCAGTCTGAATTCGGCTTTTTGTTAAAACAATCGTTTCCAAAGTCCACCTGGCTCAGTCGGTAAAGTTCCCCAGTGAAATATGAGAACACTTGTATGCCAAGTGAAGATATGAGGATCATGATGATGAGGAGGAGGATGCTAGGATGAGGATGAGGATGAGGATGAGGATGAGGAGAGGACCAGGTCGACGATGACGCTGACGCTGACGCTGACAGTGACGCGGACGGCAACTCATGGTGAGCATAAACTTAACCAAAACCCCTAAACCCTAAATCCTCAACCTTAAACCCTAAACTCCTAAACGCTAAACCCAAAAACAACCCCAAGCCTGCGTTGGCTGAGGCGAAGGTGCAGAAACTGGGCCTGGTGCCTACTTGGGTGGCGTCCTCAGCTCCGTTTTGGATTTGTGGCTAATGTTGAGGGTTTAGAGTTTAGGGTTTAGAGGTTAGGGTTTGGATTTAGGGATGGGTTTGGGGTTGTGGATTTAGGGTTTGGAGTTGTGGGTTTAAGGTTGTCAGTTGTGGGTCTCGGGTTGTGGGTGTTGGGTTTATCCAAGGATGTCGCAGATGTTCGGGTTCCAGGTGTTCCCAGTATAGGAGGTTGTCTGTTTCTTCTGGGAGGGTGCGTGAGTTTTTTGGACCTGGGGTTCTTATGAGGGGGCAGGCGCAGTCGTTGGCAGATCGGAGGAGATTGTGGGGGGTGTTGGATGCGTTTTGAAAAGCCTTCTAGGAGCTTTGTGGAAGTGTGTTGGGTGCTGCAGGCTACAGGAGGCTTATGGCGGGAAGCTTCTGGCAGGTCTGAGGCCTGTTGGAAGCTCATAGGAGGCGAATGGGAGTCTTATGGGAAGCTCATGGGAGGCTTCTGGAGGCTTCCGGAGGCTTAATTATGGGAGGCTGGCTTTTGTTACAGGGTTCACACAGGCTCCTCGCCTTACGTTGCAAACTTGCAAACCTCATTGAAAGCATCAAACGACCATCGTCGGGGCTTGCAGGTTTAGGGTTTAGGGTTGTGAGTTTAGGGTTTAGGGTTTATGCTTTGGGGCTCCGCGCTATCACTGACCATTGCTGTTTGCACGAAGCCAAGGCTATGTCCTTGCCCTGCTGTCCGGGGTCTCACTCGGCCCCTCGGCTATAGTCACTGCATCATGGCGGGTGATGGGGTGGCCACCATCATCAGCATCCGCATCACACTTTGCTGCCATTTTTCTTCGTCATGTTGAAAGACTATCTGATTCAAGATTGGGTGACTCCGTCATCTGCATACATGCACATAGCATAAATAAAAATATATATATATATATATATATGTATGCATGAATATGTCACGAAAGCTAGCTCCTTGGGAGCTTGCGGGAGTTCTTGTTTACCAGTTTGTTCTTGGGCCAAACAGCACTCAGGGGCCTTAATCTCCGATATATCGGAGGTTTAAGCTGCCACGGGGGGCCCCCCCCCCTCCTCCCCTCTGGGGTTGACCATACCAGAAATCCTTGGAGGCTGGCGGACCCAAGGGGGGGGGGGGGGGGGCATGTTCCTGATAAGGTGGGGGGGGGGGGGGGTCCCCCCCCCTAAGTCAGCATTGTTACTTCAACTTTTGATGCACAACTTCTTTGACTTTATACGCTGCAAGCTCGTTTGGTAGAAGTCAGCATTGTATACCCATCATTTCAGGGCTCGTCTACATGGTACTGCGTGGCGAAAAAAAGCCGTGACCCCAAAGCTCGAGAAGATTTGAAAATCCCTTGAAAGTCTCCCCCCAACACTCGCACGCCCGAACGTCCGTAAAGCTTCCACGACTGAACAGCGCGGTCTTCACACCTGCGCCCTAGCTTTCGTTCGCCCTGCTCTCAAGTATCCAGTATGATTGCGTGAGGCAGTCCCTGATGTCGTCTTCGCGTTTGAGTATATGGTGTTCAGGCTGCATGTTCATCAGCGCGCGCAAGTCCAAATCTGCTACTCCAATGCTGCTCCCTGGTTTGATCTGGCTAGGGCCGGGTTTAGGGTTCCTAAACCTGAATGATCCTAAACCCCATGGTGCCCTTATGGAACCCTTGAAGAAACCGTCCCCAGAGACATTAAGATATTGAACCCTAAACCTTATTATAGAACCCTTAGAGCCACTGTGGTACTTTTATATAGAAACCATGACCCTGAAACGGTAAAACCCTGAAACTTTACAACCTCAAACCCAAGCCCTAGACCCTAAACCCTAAACCCTAAGCTCTAAACCCTAAACCCTAAACCCTAAACCCTAAAGCCCAAACCCCAAACCCCAAACCCCAAACCCCAAACCCCAAACCCCAAACCCCAAACCCTAAACCCTAAACCCGGATCGGGGCCTACATGTTGCCTGGAGCCTTCGGAGTGCCCTGTTCAACACACGGTTTAGGGTTGCTTGAAGGGCTCCTGCAGGGGTACCATAAAGGTTCCTGTAAGGGGGGTTTGAGGCTTCAGCGTTGAGGGATATGGGGGTTTCAGGGTCTTGGGGCTATAGGGTTTCATGTTATAGGCTCACAAGAGTTAGGGTTTAGTTTCGTGTATCTACGCAGGTCACAGAGCTCCCGTCCACCTTGGTTGACGCAAAACTTATATTCTTCTCTTCCCCGCAGCATGAATCGTGCAAGTTGCTGAAGTGCAGAATTTATGGCAATGAGGCCGTATTCTAGGGCCCTGGACCCTACCTCCAGCAGGCTTACTACATCAGCCATGTCTTTTCGCTGCGTGGCCTGCTGGACTTTGGCATGCATTCCAGCAGCTGCGCAGCTGAATGAAGCACAGGCTCAGGGTACCTGTTCTCCAAGGGCTCCTTTTAGGGTTCTAACGGTTCTGTGAGGCTTCTGGATGGCCATGCACGTCCTTCAGAGCAACGGGACTGTGTCGCGTTCTGGCTTGGTAGGGGCTCAATTCAAGCAGCACACTGGACCGCAGCAAGAGGATGTGAGACAGCCTGGAGAGTTCCCGGCATTCACGGACTCAGGCATCTACTTTGATTTTTACGTTGCGGCGAAGCTGAAACTGAGGCCAACAGCGGCGGGCTGGGGATCCTGGCAGACTCCACCGGCTTTGCCATCTTGCTCTTTATCGCCCTGTTCATCGACACTTGACTTGGGCAGAGCGAGGAGAGAGAGGATGCTCTGTAGCGAAAAGAACGAAGAGGTACAAAACAAAAGCAAGTCGAGAGTACCTGCCAAGCCTTGAAGGAGCTCTGCAGCGCAAGTTTTTCAGGGGCCTGTACAACGAGGTCTTAGTTTTCCGCTAAAGATTGATCGCTGACAGAAGCTGAGCATCACGGAAACGTAGTGATCCAGGCCTGAAGCCTGGCGTCATGCTAGCGGCTCTATGGCACGTAGCTCTCCCAAGCCATGGTCATCAGTAGCGTTTGAGCAGGGTCTGCTGCACTGAAGCGAAGGGACATCCAGGAATGGTGAAGTTGACAAGCCTTGTAATTCGGATGTTGGATCTGAATTTGAAGCCTCAGGTCTTACTTGTCTCCAATCTGACGCGATCCAGCTGCATGCAGAAGTCTCTGGAGTTGGCTTGAACATGGTCTCGGAAAGTATCCCAAAAGTACTTCTGAATCCTGATAAAACCCCTTGTAGTGGGTTTATAATCCACGAGGTTGAGATGTGAGGAGTAGTCTCGAGCCAGGTTTCTGCCACGTGCTGCGGGCATTCGCGAGAAAGCGGGCAAAGTCAAGCATACAGCTTGCTTCACCGCCATCACCATCAGCATGGTTTATCATCATACGCCGAACGCTTGTGATTTCCAAAGCTCTTCGTATTCAGATTTTAACATCCGCCATCACTGCAACCGCCACGCTCCTAAACTACCATTCATGTTCGTCATCACCACTACCACCGTCATCAACAACATCATAGTCATCCTCTTCTTCCTGATCATGGTTGTATCACCATCACCATCACCATCATGACCATCGTCACGACCGCCGTCAACGTGATGATCAGGCCCTGGGTCAACATAATCATGAACTACATGAACAACCACAACAGCAGAAGTAGTATTCACTTGCAGAGAAGAGTGAGGTCCAGCGCCGGATCTCAGCTCTGCCCTGCTGCCATCAGCGCAACTGTGATGACTGCGACGAATATGTGCCTTGCCTGCGTAACGACTGGCCGTGGGCCAAGCACGGGTATCTTCACATCGGGTACACCTAAGCCCTGCATACGTCCCGGTAGGGGAAGAAGCAGACTTAGAAAGCAAAACGTAGTAAGATTAGCTTAAGCCATACACCCCAACCCCAAGAACCCCAAAACCCCGGTGCGTGTCAGAATCGAGGAGCACTGGTTACACGGCAGACATCCTCCTCTTCCACAAGTTGCCCTGCAAAGCACTGGTCATGCAGTCGTTTCTTAAGGGTTCCTTGATAGGCTTATGAGCTTTGGAGTTTAGGGTTTAGGGTCCCTTGTTGTCAGGGAGTCGACGCTTCTTCAGGGTAGTGCAAAAAAAGCCATACCACAAGAACATGTGAAGGCGTTACCACAACCGTGTACAATCCTGACAACGACTTCTTACAGAGCCTATGAAGACCTCAAGCCCTAAAACCCTGAGACGCGGAATTAGTGATAACATCCCCTTCTGGTCCCTGATCTAATCATGGTCTACTCTACCCGAATGCCCCATTCTAATTGTTAAGGCTTCTATTTTACAACCCTAGACACCCCTTGTATAAACCCGTACAGAACCCGAATGCAACCCCTGAAAGGAACCCTACCAGGAGCTTGACTCAGGTCCCTGCACTTAAACCCCAAACCCTAAACACCAAACCCTAACACCCTGATACTGTGAACCCTTGAACCTTATACCAGCCCCACAAACTGCCGGGATGAGGACATAAACCCTCCAGAAGCCGATGTAGAACGCTCACCCCGCAACCGCTGGAGCTCTAAAACCCCTGCAAAACCCTAAACCCTGAACCCTGAACCCTAAGCCCTGAACCCCAAAACGAGGATTCCGAACCTGACGACCATCTTGGGAGCTGCGACGCTGGGCTGAGAACCGGCAGGTTTAGGGTTTTAGGGGTTTTAGGGTTTTGGGGTTTTAGGGTTTTAGGGTTTAGGGTTTAGGGGTTAGGGTTTAGGGTTTAGGGTTTTAGGGTTTAGGGTTTACGGTTTGGGGTTTAAGGCCGGCTCAAGGTTAAGGGCTTGGGGTTGAGGGATTAGGGTTTGGGGACTTAGTCAGGTTAGAATCTTAGAACTAGGAGAACTCGAGTTCTGGGCACTTCTGACCCCCACTGTAGCCGACTTGCCAACTATACGAGTCCCTTGGTCCTTTCAGTATCGCCGAGGGCAGCAGCTGTGGGTATACAAGCTTCCTGCCAGGGTTCTAAGGTGCTTCAGGGTTGAGAACAACCCTGAAGTTCCCTGGGGCTTAAACCGCCAATAGACATAAGCCCCTAAACGCGAAACCTTAAAACCCTAAACCCTAAAGCCTAAATCCTAAACCCCTGAATTCTAAACCCCTAAACCCTTAAACCCACGCGAAACCCCGAAGTGCAAACTCCTGTAGACGAGGATGATGCTGCTGGCGGTGGTGACCATGGCTGTGGCCAGGCTGGCACTCCGCTCCCAGAAGCTGTAAAGGGTTTTAGGGCTGAGAGTTGGGCCTAAGGCATAGTAATCGTCTTCCCTGGACTGGTTCCCTGTGGTTCCCTTCGCGGCTTGATGTCATTTGCAAAAAGTAAGGCCTATAACTGACACTCGAAAACCCTTAACCCCAAACCCTAAAAGATGCTTCTGATCATATTGATTACGATAATTAAGTAGTAGTGGTAGTCGTCGTCGTCGTGGTGTTAGTAGTAGGTGTAGTAGGTGTAGTAGGTGTAGTAGGTGTAGTAGGTATAGTAGGTGTAGTATGTGTAGTAAGGTGGTGGTAGTGGTAGTGGTAGTGGTAGTGGTAGTGGTAGTGGTAGTGGTAGTGGTAGTGGTAGGGGTAGTGGTAGTGGTAGTGGTAGTGGTAGTGGTAGTGGTAGTGGTAGTGGTAGTGGTAGTGGTAGTGGTAGTGGTAGTGGTAGTAGTAGTAGTAGTAGTAGTAGTAGTAGTAGTAGTAGTAGTAGTAGTAGTAGTAGTAGTAGTAGGTAGTAGTAGTAGTAGTAGTAGTAGTAGTAGTAGTAGTAGTAGTAGTAGTAGTAGTAGTAGTAGTAGTAGTAGTAGTAGTAGTAGTAGTAGTAGTAGTAGTAGTAGTAGTGTAGTAGTAGTAGTAGTAGTAGTAGTAGTAGTAGTAGTAGTAGTAGTAGTAGTAGTAGTAGTAGTAGTAGTAGTAGTAGTAGTAGTAGTAGTAGTAGTAATGACGACTGCAAGCCGAGCGGTGCATTGGAAGAGTCGAATCACCTTCGACATGCTGTTCAGTCCAAGGGGAGCTTGACATTTCTTCAGAGAAACCACATACCCCTTTAGGGGTTAAGAGTTGAACACTCCTAAGCCCCAAGCCGAAACACGAAGCCAGGCTGCCGCCCCGAAGTTCAATGCCAAGCGCTGAAGAGCCAGTCCCGGATCAGAGGAGCAGAGCTTTGGCATTCCAGGGGCAGTTTCTGTTAGGTGGGTATCTTTCTTTTTAGGGGTTCAGGGTTTGGGTTATGGTACAGCCGCAGCAGCAGGAGCAGCAGCATCATGCCTCGGGCGAAGAATCAGATTAAATAGACACCAGGAGGGAGCGACATATGGATTTCTGGACAGTGCCCTGAACAGCCACAAGTACTCAAGGAGTCATACTCGGACCCCTAAGGATGTGACTCTACGAGGTTCCCTTTGTTTGCGCCTAATATGGCCCTTACATTCCTTTAGAGAATCTTTAAAGAGGGTCCCCAACCCAAGGGTACAACCTTAGGGGTCCAAGGTAGGGTCCTATGAATTTCGCAGAGAAATTGCAAGCACTCCATCGCTCAGAACTTTGTGTCTGCATGCGACCACGGAATCCTTGCAAAGCAAGCGCCCACTCTAAGAAGAGCCCTCAGCAGCCATCCCCCAAAAATCGCAACCCAGGATCGACAACTACCGTTGGCTCGCGAGAGAGCCTGGTCAGCTTTGTCGCATCCGAGTTCGCGGAGCGGCAGGCTGTTTGTGGATTTTTCTTTGTACAGTCATCAACTCATCAGAAGCCTTGTGTTCCAGGCTGAGGTGCTGTTGTCATCCCATGTCATCTCTTCCCAAGCCCCACAACACCAGGAATGCGGTTGGTCATCTTTGTGCACGAACTGCACCATGTTCGCCTTTCAGAACTCCCACCAATGGGTTTCGCGCAACACCATGAAGAGCAAGTGTTTTGACTTACAAGTTCTTGCAATGGGTCTGCCCATGATTATACTACGTCTCCAAGATTTAAAATCATGGGGACGGTCATGGTCATGGTAATGACCTTCATCGCCAGCATGAACCTCATCATCGTCAACGCTCACAGGGCATTTTCGTCTTTCGCAGTCATCCTCATTTCTGTTGCTGTTGCCACTAGCACATCGTCATTACCGCCATCATCATCGCGGCGGAAGTAGCCCCGCAGTCCCCGTTCTTCTCTGCTTGTTGCAGGACTTCGCCAGCCAGGCTGGATGCACTTCCTTTCCAGTGA
Source organism: Symbiodinium natans (assembly GCA_905221605.1). Classification (NCBI taxonomy): domain Eukaryota; class Dinophyceae; order Suessiales; family Symbiodiniaceae; genus Symbiodinium; species Symbiodinium natans. The sequence continues at coordinate 131,624 of CAJNDS010002389.1, read as the reverse complement.
TTCCCATAACCTCAACTTGGTGTCCATGAAGAAAGATCGCGATATGTCCAGGAATGTTCCTGAAGTAAGGATGTTGGAGTCTCTGTCGGCTTTGCTCTTCAGAAAATGGCCAGGGCTCGCTAGCACATCGAATTGCATCTGCGGGAGATGCCTTTCTGAGTTGGCTAGCGTTGAACATAGGGTTAGGGGTATCATCTCCTTGGGGAACTCGTAGAATTGCCTTAGTTGGCCAGTTACTTTGTTTGCCGGATCGGCATCCTTCAGCATGTCCACAAGTTTCATCGAAGCGCAATGATATTCAAACAGGAGCTCACTTTGTGACCACTTACGCAGTGAATGGTACTTTGTGCTTCAGGTCATTCGACAGCGAGCACACACTGCATCCACGCTTGCGACGGCGACGCAGTTGGGAGCTGCGTCAGCCTAAGCGGCAAGCGGCCAGCAACTTCTCGCATGGGCTAATGTTCGAGCTGCTCCTGCCTGGGTGTAGCCTGCAGCAGTGACGTGGCCGTGTTGACTTCTGACACTTAACGCAGAAGCATGGAGTCGAAGGCCTCTATGCGCTGCACATTGTACAGTTTCTCTATTTCTATTGTAAAGCATGCGGTACAGAGGCATGGCGGCAGGTGCCCGGATGACCTCCGGCGCTCCGCGCAAAAGCTCTCTGATGAAGCGCTCACTGGCGGTGGTGGTTGGGTGTGGCTGTGACGAAGGTGAAGGTGATGTTAGCATGGAGACAGTTTTCAAGCCTCGTCGCAGGCTTCATCATCCGGACGTTGATTGCGTATCATGTACTGAATTGCTGATATGGCTGGTGGCTGACGTCCTGTCGCCCCATACTTTCGCTTTGGCTCAGCTTCAGTTCCAATGTAGCTGAACAGTGGATGGTGCTAACATCCATTCCGTCTTCTTGCCATGGCAACACCGTCAACACCGTGTTCCTTGCTGTTTTCCTTCGAGTGGCTGCTGGTTCTTGTCATCACAGCCACTGAAGTGACGGGTAAGTCGACATCGTTTTCCGATCAAGACATCTCGAAGTTGGGGTGGCCATTCCTGAGTGACTACCGAGACCCGAACATGGCTTGGGATTTGTCACAGAAGGTAAGGTTCTTCTTGCTCTATTCTGCATTCTGGCTCTGTGTTGTTGCGTCCGTCTACTTCCTCAGCGTGCGGCAGACAGCTACCCGGAGTCCTCCAAAGGATGCAGAGCTTGGGCTCTTGGAGTCAGCCTTCGGCCCAAGGACACCCTACCCTGAAGGGGAACTGGTCCACGAGCTCTTCTTGCAGCGTGCCGAACAGGCCAAAACTCGGACCGCCTTGGTTGCGCCATTGCCAGGCAAAACTCAGAACATTTCCTACGCAGAGCTGCAGGCAGCCGTGCAGCAGCTGGCGGCCGATTTGCAGGGCTTGGGCCTACGGCCTGGTCTTCTTGCGGCTCTTTGCATGGAGCGGAGCTGTGCGCAAGTGGTAGCAATCCTTGGGACGCTTGCCAGCGGCGGAGGTTTTGTGCCGATTGATCCAAGTGCCTCGAGAGAACGGATCCTTTCGCTCCTCGAGCATAGCCAGGCCTCGGCGCTTTTGGCGGATGGCCGCGAGGACCGCTGCTTCGAGCATCTGGCGTTGTTGGCCGGCATTCCACTGCTCTCTGCCCGAATTCCAGAAGCCGGGACCCTGTCCCTGTCTTTTTGCAGAGCTCCTCAGGCGAAGCCGATGCAGCCCCAGATTCCTCGGAGGCCACAGCCATCAGATGCTGCAATGCTCATCTACACATCTGGCACGAGTGGCACCCCGAAGGGAATCATTTATGATCACCAGCATCTTCTTCATGGCGCTTGGTTTTGGGCAGAAGAGCACAGCATCACATCGAGCTCTGTGCAACTGTTGAAGTCACCTTACTTCTGGGCAGTCATGGAGTGGGAGTTCTTTCCAGTCTTGCTTCGAGGGGGATCGCTGGTTGTCGCTAGCCGCGACGGACATAAAAACCCAGAGTACATGGCCAAGCTGATCCAGCAGCATTGTATCAATGTCCTGATGATCACTCCGTCAGTCTTGGACCTCCTTGTGGATGCTCATCAGCTTCATCCTGACTCGCTCCTGGCCCCACTCGAGCACATCACGACCGTAGGGGAGGCTTTGCCGACTGCTCTGGCCAATCGTGTGGCCTCTCTTCCAGACCTCCGTGCAAGCCTCCGCTGCGCGGCTGCGCTTTGAGTCAGGGGGCGCGAATGGAAGGGGAAGCACGGAACCAGCTGAGGTAACTTCTATGGCGCATCGGAGAGCTCCTGCACTATCTACCAGGCGGGCCCCCTCCCCGTGCGTGACTTGAGTTCAGACATAGCGACTTGAGAGCAAGCTTGAGCAACAATCCAAAGTCCTCAGAGTCCGGGAGATTGGCAGGTGCCGAAGGAAGGCGTCAACGAGACACACTTCCCAAGTCATGTACCAGCTGGTCTCCCACAACCCTACGCCAACGTGCAGCCTGGGGGCATTCAACTCTGCGATTCTGCAGCCTCAAATGGGTTCTCACCAAGTCTACTGTAGTATGTTCTAATCGACTCTAGTACGCTTGTTCATCCTACAGTACCATAAACGACAGATCAGCAACACATCAGTGACGGTTTCAATATGTGTCACTGGCCTTATAGCCAGTGCTCTTGTTCATGCCGCTTTATTCTTGCGACGTGTATATTCTAAGATACTTGACTACTTTCTAACTGTGTGCAATGGCTACAATGCACACTATAGTATATCTAGGGCCTAGGGTACACCAATGACTGTACAGTACCGTCTCTGTTTTGTAGACCTGAAGGCTCAAGTCCCTCCATTTTCAGCTTCCTTAAAGTCTCAAAGATGAGTCATATGCTGGAGCTCGATGACCCACAAAGGAGTTTTTTTTGGAACTTTCATGATTGAGACAGAGTGCACGTTGAGGTTCCTCATGGTGCCCGGAGAACGGCCTCTCAGGACTGCTTCGCCAGGTGAGCCGGGAGAGCTTCTCGGCCAAGAACGTTTCGAAGAATACTTCGTATAGTAACATGTACCCTGCCATACAGTCATCGCATCATTCTTTATGATATTATTCTACAGCGCACAATTTTATGAAACTGTGGTATATTAAAGCGCCGTACAGGTTGTACACCAGATAAGTCTAAGCGGCCTTATAGTTGCGTGCCTTGCATGGTCCTGTAGTAGATTCTCGTACGAAAGTACCCCTGTGCACTAAAGTCGTGCGGGTAAAGGATTTGCTTCGGCGGCGTCCTGGCTCACGGGTATTTGGGCCTCCCCGAGCTGATGGCCGAGAAGCCACCTGGCTGTTTTCAGTGGTTCGTTGTGGAGGCGATCCATGTTAGCAGGCTTCAGGCAAGGCCATTACAGACTTCATGCTCAAGGGGGCTGGAGTTGTTGATTTACGGGTATCCTCCTTGTATAGTCATGTTGTGCAGACCAGGACTACGACCTGCCGTCACCATTTTGGCTCAAGATGAAAACAAGCCCGTGCGTGAAGGGCTTTGACTTGAGGGCTGTGGTTCCCTTGGGGTTCCCCTTCCCTCTTCCCTGTTCTTTCCCTAACATCGTGTCATCGCTGTTTTGGGTTAGGAAAACTGGTTATCAGGTCCGTATTGCTTTCATAGCTTAGACCCTAAGTGTAGCTGATTGAGAATGGATGGACACTGAGCAAGAAGGCGCTTTTAAGCCTCGAGGTATCCGGAGCGGTCGCTCGGCAAAGCGAAAGCGAGAAGCTTATCAGAGGGCGCAGTGTATTTGTATCCTGAGCGTTACAGCGATCCTTTGGAGGTTCCTGTGGTGCATCAAGGAGGTCAGAGTCGACCTTTATACTCTCTGCCGACCTGGGAGCCGCTTTACACCTCGGACGAAGAGGAGGTTGAGGTGGTTCGAGTGATATCTGAGCCTTCGTCTTCCTCCTGTTCCGAAGAGACTTGGTCCATTTGGGAAGGCCTCGACTGCATCGACTCCTGCGCCTGCTTTTCACAGACTGGCGAAAGCTTCACCGGTTCCGCCTCCTGCAAGTCCGGCTAGCCGCCTCCTGCAAGTCCGGCTCCTAAGACTCCGCCCAAGCTACCTCCTGCGAAAGGTGCAGGCAAAGGCAAAGTGTCGGGCAAGGGCAAGGGCAAAGGCAAAGGCAAGGGTGAGATCAGCGAGCCAGAGGTTGTCAATCTTCCTGGTAAATCTGCCATTGTCAATCCACACACTGGAGAAATCAGCCACTTGGATCGAGCATCTGCGAATCGGATTTCCAAGGCTCTGGTTTTGGACTTCCATAACATTCTGGATCGCTACTTTCCTGGAGGCCGACGTCGGCCAGTGGGTATCTCTTATCCCAACAAGAGGCCGGTCTTTATACCGGAGATCTTTGCACTGCTTGAGCGACTTGCAAACGTGGCTGAGGAAACCGGCGTTTCCATCATCCTGTGTTCGCACGTGCATGCAGAGGACACAGAAGCTTGGGTGAGGGATACGCTGGCGAATTCGGAGAGCGAGTTCAACCTTCCCGTTTTCTCCTTCGGTGTCCTCACTCGTGCAAGGACAGGTCCTACAGGGAAGTACCAGACACTCCAAGCCGTGAAGCCGAACATCCCTTATATGTTCGTTGACGACAACGTTGACATCATCGTTGAAGCTGAGCGGGATCATCGTTGCTCTGGTGTTCACATCCAACTCCCTCGCAGGGACGCGCGTCCCACAAAGCGCTCGCGCGCCAGCGTTTTTGAGGCTGAGGATCGCATTACCCGTTGGATGCGTGCTTCGTGAATCACTGCTCTTCTGATTGGTTTGCATTGACTCTACGACTTGCGGAAGAAGTTTGGCTGGTCCAAGCGCCTCTCTCCCTGCGTGCCTTCCTTTTGCCTCTGCTTTGTGCAGCTTGGTTGAGCTCGCTCGAGACCTACCAATCCTTGATGCGCAAAAGATTCTGAGCTTCAACTGGATTGCGATCATGTCGTCGCCCTCAGATCCTAGCAATCAAGCTAGCTCGGTACTTGACCTATCGAGTGCCTCTGCCATGGCATTGCCAGGTGGTGTCGGTTCTGATAGTGGTTCGGTTACGAGTAGTTCTGCGGTTGAGCTCCGTGAAAGGTCCCCTCCTCTGACTAGACGAGCTTTGTCTGGACCGCGCAGCACTCGTGAGCGCTCAGACCCGTGCCCGAATCTAACCGCTCAAGCCTCGTACACGCAGAATATTCTGAACGTGGGAGCATCCCTGCAAGAAGTTCTAGATGCCCAACGTTTGGCTGCAGCACACGCAGCGCAGCAAGTAGCTGATCAAGCCAAGCAACTCCATGCCGTTAGGCTAGAACAAGTTGAGAATGTGGCTAGAGGTTTGGTTGAAGCCACTGTTGAGCAAATGCGTGAGCAGTTGCAACAGTACGAACAGCGTTACGATGAGATCCTTCATCAGGGTCGAATCTTGGAAGAACAGCTATCCGTAGCTAAGGCCGAGCTAAGCAAGGTTGAAGCAGAACTTCAGGTTGCTCGTGCAGGGTACCAAGAGCTTGAAGCCGGCCTAACAAGCAAGCTGCCGAAATAATAACAATTTGCTGAACTTCCAAAACACCAGCTACGAGTTGAGTTGCAAGTTAAAGGCCGCGAGATTCAGAGACTCCGTCAGGCTGCTCTAAGCGCCACGAGTCCTCAGTCTTCGCCTCCAAAGCCTGCGCCTCGCCAGCAAGATGTGGGGTTTAGGGTTTAGGGTTTAGGGTTTAGGGTTTAGGGTTTAGGGTTTAGCCGCCAGCGATTGCATCAGGTGCTTGTTCTGGTGGGTCTAGTTGGGTACATATCGGTTCTGATGGCCAGCAAAACGGTGGATAACTGAAGGGAGGGGGGGGGGGGGGGGGGGGTAGCTCACACACATATATATATATATATATATATATATGGTAACCCCCCCAGTTATCCACACCTTTTCTGCTTGTTTTGTGTTTTTTCTTGTTCTGGCACTGCGTGTTTCGTTTTTCGTTCGTAATTTGTTTTCTTTGCCCCAGCGTGTTGATCATATCTTCCTTTTTCCTTTATTTATCTCTTGTTGATTATCTGTATGTTTATATTACGCCAGTAGAGACGTTTCTAGAGTGCATAGTGTACTTAAATTTCAAGCCTCAATGGTCAAGCACGATGAGGGACAAGGAGTATTGAAGTTCAATGCTCCGGATTGAACTTCAATACTCCGGGATTCAAGATTCAAGATTCAAGGTTCTCGGGAAAAGTTTCCCCGGGATCTTGAATCCAGGGTCCCGAAGTATTGAAGTTCAATCCGGGGTATTGAACTTCAATACTCGGGACCCTGGATTCAAGATCCCGGGGAAACTTTTCCCTGGAACCTTGAATCTTGAATCTTGAATCCCGGAGTATTGAACTTCAATCCGGAGCATTGAACTTCAATACTCCGGGATTCAAGATTCAAGATTCAAGATTCAAGATTCAAGGTTCAAGGGAAAAGTTTCCCCGGGATCTTGAATCCAGGGTCCCGAGTTTTGAAGTTCAATCCAAAGCCTTGGGGTTTTTCGGAGATTATCTCTAATACCCTGACGGGGTTATCTATAGGGTTTAGCCCCTGTCAGCATTACCCGAAACCCTTGAGGGTCAGAACCCTAAAACCCTTGAGGGCTCTAAAGATTAGAAGGCTGTAGCCCTAGAGGTGCTGAAACCATAATTAGAATATTTAAATGGGCCGGGCCGTTTCCCAAAATAGCTATTTTGTTTCAAAATTTCAAGGATTTGCAGGAATGTACGGATTTTTAAAAATTCAAAAGGTCCGGGCATTTCCCAAATAATTTGTTGTTTCAAGATTTACGATTTTAAAGTATCTAAGTGGCCTTTTACATTCCTTAACATCCTTAAAATGTTGAAAGCCAGAGGCCTCTCAATATTTTAAGGAGTTTACAGGGTTTTCAAGAATTGAAGGCTCTTTGTAAATTCTTTAAAATCCTTGAAGCTTTAACAGGGGAAGCAGAACCATCAAATAGTACGTAAAGGTGAGTCGTACACAGGGTTATAAGGTTCTAATCCTATAGGTAATGCCTCAACCTTAAACCATAAACATGTGAGCCCTTATAGGCCTCTAGGGTTTAAACCCTATCGGGCTCACCCCGTGAGGGCTTTAGAGATGGGATTGAAAGGTTTTTCAGAAACTAAGGTCTGGGCATGTATACCTTCAGAGCCTATAGGGCTACAACCTTTGAGGCTTGTAGAGCCCCATCATAGGCTTTCAGGGTTCTGACCCAAAAGGGCTTGGGATTTAGATTCAAATGCCTAAGCCGTAAGCCCTTACGGTTTATCTGGGCTTATAAACCTTTAAGACCCCTAAACTTTTGAACCCGATACATGGTGTGGGTACTTATTCTGCTTATTCTTTGCATTTCCACCAAGCCCTATAAACAGAGGCATAACCATGTGGGATTTTAGCTTTAGGGAATTAAGCCTCAAGCCTGAGAGGGTTTTTCAGGCTCTAATCCTATAGGCAATGCCTAAACCTAAAGCCCGAAACTGTTGAACCCTATAGGCCTTTTGGGTTTAAACCCTATCGGGCTAACCCCGTGAGGGCTTTAGAGGTACCTTGAAAACCCCTAACCTTTAGACTTTATGGGATTTAAAGGTTTGAAAACCTAAGGTCTGGGCATGTATAGCTTCAGCGCCGCGGTTAAAACTTTTCAGCCTTGTAGAGCCCTATAGGCTTTCAGGGTTCTGACCCTAAAGGGTGCAGGTTTAGATGCCTAAAGCGTAAACCCTTAAGGTTTAAACTCTATGGGCTTAGGTTTAAATACCTAGATTTTAAAATCTTCAAACCTATTAACCGTGTAGGATTAAAGGTTAAGGGTTTAGGTGTAATTGCTTAACCTTGAAACCCTATGGATCTAAAGGTTCAGGTTCAGGTTTAACCCTAAACCCTATCGGCTTTAAGCCCTGAACCCTATAGGGTTTCGGTGCCTCTCTTTTTATAAGACTTAAACCTGAACCGATAGGGGTTTAGAGATGTAGCCCTGAAAAAAAGCCTTTGCAAAAACCAGGGAGCGCAGCGGAGCGGAAGGGAGGGGAGGGGAGAAGGTCGCTGTGCCCAGTGTTGACATCTCAAGGATTGCATGCATTTACGTTATGTAGGGGATTGGGCTATTGGAGGAGGGGGTGGGGGAGTTCAGGGGTCACCGCGGCCCGTGAACGATCTAATTGGCTCGCAACCACAAAAAGCGTGGATAACCACAAAAAAGCGTGGATAACCCGGGGGGGGGGGGGGGGGGGGTGGGTGGCTTAAATAGGGTTTATTTGGAAGCTGGCACTCGGGTTTTGTTATTACCAAACCCATTCCGACGAGGGTACGAGGCTGTCACGTGGGAAACTGGGAGTCTATGTCTTTTCGGGGTCGCCAGACATGTTCTTAGATTGGAAGAAAACTTGAACCCAAAAATCTTAGGGACCAGGGCTTGCGATTTGGCTCTTTGGAAGAAAACTTGAACCCAATATCTTAGGGACCAGGGCTTGATTTGGCTCTTTGGAGGAAAACTTGACGTTCCCACGAGGGCACGCTGCTGTCACGTAAGTCGTACTATCATGGCCTCTTCTAACCTTGTTCTTGTCCCTCCCGCTTCTCTCCCCCTGACCCTGTCACTCCTTCTCTATATCTCCTCATTCTTTTTAAAGTGGTACGAATGAGAGGAAGGCAACGTCCCCCCCCTGGAGGCACCCAGCATCAGCTTCCACCCCTTCCTGTTCTTCTCAGAAAAGAAAGAAAAAACAGAGCGAGAGAGAGAGAGAGAGAGAGAGAGAGAGAGAGAGAGTGAGTGCAGCGTGGGGCGGTCGTGGGGAAACCCCTTGTCCTCAAGCCCGCTGAAAAAGGGGGAAAAAAGGAGCGCGAGAGGGGTGTGGAGAAGAGAGACGAGTGAGGAGCGAGAAGAAGGTGCAAACTCCCTTTTTTTCTTGTCTAAACAGAGAACGAGATAAGGGGAAAGCCAAGAGGCCCTCTCGCTCTCTCTCCCCCACGGTCTACGCTTCTCTCCATGCCCTGCGTTGTCTCATTCCCTCTCTCCTTCTGCAAATCTCTTGGAAGCTGATGCTCCTTTTTTTGTGGGCAGGTGCCTCCAGGGGAGGACGCTGCCTTCATCTCATTCCGCCTTCCCGTACCACTTTAACAGAAAAATGAGGAGATAGAGAGAAAAAGAGACAGGGTCAGGGGGGAGAGAAGAAGGAGGGACAAGAACAAGGTAGGAAGAACTTGTAAATTCCTCTTCTCTCTTCTCTTTTCCTCTTTCTTTTCCACAAGAAAGAAAATTAATATGGACTTGAGAAAGGGGAAGCTAAGAGTCAAGAGACCCTTTCTCTCCCACGGTCTATGCTTCTCTCTCTATGCCTCGCCGTGTCTCACTCCCTCTCTGCTTCAGCAAATCTCTGCTTTGTAGTTCACCCTCCTCCTCGTCTTCCAATTCTACAAGACATGCCGCCCATAAAAGCAAAAAGATGGAGAGAGCGAGCGAGAGAGAGAGAGAGAGAGAGAGAGAGAACGAGCGAGCGAACCGGAAGAAGAAAGGAACAAGGTAGGAAGACATGTAAACTCATCTTTAACAAGAAAAACTGATTGGGAGCATAAACTTGTCCAATTTTTTTGGAGGGCTGCGCCTGCGACTTGTCTTTTTGGGAGCACATTTTGCCAAAATCTTGGGGGGCGTGTTTTGGGAGCATCCCCTTCTCCAAAGTCTTAGGAAGACGGTGCTTGCGATTTGTCTTTTGGGAGCACAGAAAATCTTAAGTCTTCGGCCCGCTTTCTTTCAAAGGGTTCAAAAAAATGGAGGTCTCCGGTGTGGGTGTCCGTGAAAAGTAGGTCTTGTTACAGAAAAGAAAAACAGGACACCCTAATTTTGGATACATGTAACATCATTTCTTTCTTTTATTGCCTCTTGCGCAAGGAACGACAGGAAGGCAACGGTGGAAAAAGGGGAGCGCCTTTCCTTCAAGTTTCCAAAATCGGAGTCTCTGGTGTGGGTGTCCTGTTAAGGTGGGTGGCTACAGAAAAGGAAGAAAAGGACACCCGAAACACTCTAAAAAACTTGGACAACCCTTTTCTACATGCTAAATTGTTTACTTTATACCGAATGAAACGAACGAAAGTGAGAGAGGACAAAGAAGCACTTTTCTTTCAAGGTTCCAAAAACAAGATCTCCGGTGCGGGTGTGTATTTAATATTTCGCTACAAAAAAGGAAAAGGACACCCGAAACACTCAAAAAAAACTTGGACACCCCTCTTTACATATTACATTAGATATTCATACTTAAATTAAAGCGTTCAGAAATGAAACGAACGAAAGGTGAGAGTGAACAAAGAGCACCTTTTCTTTCAAGGTTTCGTGGGGTCATTTCTTTGCTCCAAACAGTCAAATCGCAAGCCCAGGTCCCTAAGATTTTGAGTTCAAGTTTTGCTCCAAAGAACATCAAAGAGCCAAATCGCAAGCCCTGCTCCCTAAAACTTTGGCTTCAAGCTTTGCTCCAAAATCGCCAAATCGCAAGCCCTGCTCCCTAAAACTTTGGCTTCAAGTCTTGCTCCAAAAGGCCAAATGACAAGCCCTGGTCCCTGAAACTTTGGCTTCAAGTTTTCCTCCAAAAAGTCAGATCGCAAGCCCTGGCGCTTAAGATTTTGGGTTCAAGTTTTCCTCCAAAGAGTCAAAGCGCAAGCCCTGGTCCCTAAGATTGTGGGGTCATGTTTTGCTCCAAACAGCCAAATCGCAAGCCCTGGTCCCCAAAATTTTGGGTTCAATTTTTCTTCCAAAGAGACAAATCACAAGCCCTGGTCCCTAAGATTTTGGGTTCAATTTTTCTTCCAAAGAGCCAAATCACAAGCCCTGGTCCCTAAGATTTTGGGTTCAAGTCTTCCTCCAAAGAGCCAAATCGCAAGCCTTGGTCCCGCAGATTCTGGGTTCAAGCTTTCTCCAAAGAGCCAAAGCGCAAGCCCTGGTCCCTAAGATTTTGGGTTCAAGTTTTCCTCCAAAGACCCAAATCTGGTCCCTAAGATTGCGGGCAAACCGGAAGCCTTGGTCCCTAAGATTTGGGGTTCAAGTTTTCCTCCAAAGAGCCAAATCACAAGCCCCGGCCCCTAAGATTTTGGGTTCCAGTTTTGCTCCAAAAAGCCAAATCGCAAGCCCTGGTCCCTAAGATTGTGGGTTCCAAGTAGTTTTCCTCCAAAGAGCCAAATCGCAAGCCCTGGTCCCTGAGATTGCGGGGTCATTCTTTGCTCCAATCAGTCAAATCGCAAGCCCTGGTCCCCCAATTTTGGGTTCAAGTTTTCCCCCAAAGAGCCAGTTCGCAAGCCCTGGTCCCCAAAATGTTCGGTTCAAGTTTTCCTCCAAAGAGTCACATCGCAAGCCCTGGTCCCTAAGATTTTGGCTTCAAAAAGCCAAATCGCAAGCCCTGGTCCATATGATGGTGGGTTCAATTTTTCCTCCAAAGAGCCAGATCGCAAGCCCTGGTCCCGAAAAACTTGGGTTCAAGTTTTCTTCCAAAGAGTCAAATCGCAAGCCCTGGTCCCGCAGATTGTGGGTTCAAGTTTTCCTCCAAAGAGCCACCCCAAATCTTAGGTACCAGGACTTGTGAATTTGACTCGTTGGAGCAAAGAATGACCCCACAATCTTAGGGACCAGGGCTTGCGATTTGTCTCTTTGGAGGAAAACTTGAACCCAACATTTTGGAGAGCAGGGCTTGCGATTTGGCTTTTTGGAGGAAAACTTGAACCTAACATCTTAGGGACCAAATCTTAGGGAGCAGGGCTTGCGATTTTGCCCCCCCAAATGTTGTTCCTACCCCTTTCCCGTTTTGTGTGGTATTTGCAGGACTTTTGCAGAGTGCCAAGGGGATCCCGGCAAATTTTGACCGGCAATCCGCCTTCCCGTACCACTTTAACAGAAAAATGAGGAGATAGAGAGAAAAAGAGACAGGGTCAGGGGGGAGAGAAGAAGGAGGGACAAGAACAAGGTAGGAAGAACATGTAAATTCCTCTTCTCTCTTCTCTTTTCCTCTTTCTTTTCCACAAGAAAGAAAATTAATATGGACTTGAGAAAGGGGAAGCTAAGAGTCAAGAGACCCTTTCTCTCCCACGGTCTATGCTTCTCTCTCTATGCCTCGCCGTGTCTCACTCCCTCTCTGCTTCAGCAAATCTCTGCTTTGTAGTTCACCCTCCTCCTCGTCTTCCAATTCTACAAGACATGCCGCCCATAAAAGCAAAAAGATGGAGAGAGCGAGAGAGAGAGAGAGAGAGAGAGAGAGAGACGAGCGAGCGAACCGGAAGAAGAAAGGAACAAGGTAGGAAGACATGTAAACTCATCTTTAACAAGAAAAACTGATTGGGAGCATAAACTTGTCCAAATTTTTTGGAGGGCTGCGCCTGCGACTTGTCTTTTGGGAGCACATTTTGCCAAAATCTTGGGGGGCGTGTTTTGGGAGCATCCCCTTCTCCAAAATCTTAGGAAGACGGTGCTTGCGATTTGTCTTTTGGGAGCACAGAAAATCTTAAGTCTTCGGCCTGCTTTCTTTCAAAGGGTTCAAAAAAATGGAGGTCTCCGGTGTGGGTGTCCGTGAAAAGTAGGTCTTGTTACAGAAAAGAAAAACAGGACACCCTAATTTTGGATACATGTAATATCATTTCTTTCTTTTATTGCCTCTTGCGCAAGGAACGAGGAAGGCAACGGTGGAAAAAGGGGAGCGCCTTTCCTTCAAGTTTCCAAAATCGGAGTCTCTGGTGTGGGTGTCCTGTTAAGGTGGGTGGCTACAGAAAAGGAAGAAAAGGACACCCGAAACACTCTAAAAAACTTGGACAACCCTTTCTACATGCTAAATTATTTACTTTATACCGAATGAAACGAACGAAAGTGAGAGAGGACAAAGAAGCACTTTTCTTTCAAGGTTTCCAAAAACAAGATCTCCGGCGCGGGTGTATATTTAATATTTCGCTACAAAAAAGGAAAAGGACACCCGAAACACTCAAAAAAACTTGGACACCCCTCTTTACATATTACATTAGATATTCATACTCAAATTAAAGCGTTCAGAAAATGAAACGAACAAAAGGTGAGAGTGAACAAAGAGCACCTTTTCTTTCAAGGTTTCGTGGGGTCATTTCTTTGCTCCAAACAGTCAAATCGCAAGCCCAGGTCCCTAAGATTTTGAGTTCAAGTTTTGCTCCAAAGAACATCAAAGAGCCAAATCGCAAGCCCTGCTCTCTAAAACTTTGGCTTCAAGCTTTGCTCCAAAATCGCCAAATCGCAAGCCCTGCTCCCTAAAACTTTGGCTTCAAGTCTTGCTCCAAAAGGCCAAATGACAAGCCCTGGTCCCTGAAACTTTGGCTTCAAGTTTTCCTCCAAAAAGTCAGATCGCAAGCCCTGGTGCTTAAGATTTTGGGTTCAAGTTTTCCTCCAAAGAGTCAAAGCGCAAGCCCTGGTCCCTAAGATTGTGGGGTCATGTTTTGCTCCAAACAGCCAAATCGCAAGCCCTGGTCCCCAAAATTTTGGGTTCAATTTTTCTTCCAAAGAGACAAATCACAAGCCCTGGTCCCTAAGATTTTGGGTTCAATTTTTCTTCCAAAGAGCCAAATCACAAGCCCTGGTCCCTAAGATTTTGGGTTCAAGTCTTCCTCCAAAGAGCCAAATCGCAAGCCTTGGTCCCGCAGATGCTGGGTTCAAGCTTTCTCCAAAGAGCCAAATCGCAAGCTCTGGTCTCTAAGATTTTGGGTTCAAGTTTTCCTCAAAAGACCCAAATCTGGTCCCTAAGATTGCGGGCAAACCGGAAGCCTTGGTCCCTAAGATTTGGGGTTCAAGTTTTCCTCCAAAGAGCCAAATCACAAGCCCCGGCCCCTAAGATTTTGGCTTCCAGTTTGGCTTCAAAAAGCCAAATCGCAAGCCCTGGTCCACCTGGTCCCGAAAAACTTGGGTTCAAGTTTTCTTCCAAAGAGTCAAATCGCAAGCCCTGGTCCCGCAGATTGTGGGTTCAAGTTTTCCTCCAAAGAGCCACCCCAAATCTTAGGTACCAGGACTTGTGAATTTGACTCGTTGGAGCAAAGAATGACCCCACAATCTTAGGGACCAGGGCTTGCGATTTGTCTCTTTGGAGGAAAACTTGAACCCAACATTTTGGAGAGCAGGGCTTGCGATTTGGCTTTTTGGAGGAAAACTTGAACCTAACATCTTAGGGACCAAATCTTAGGGAGCAGGGCTTGCGATTTTGCCCCCCCAAATGTTGTTCCTACCCCTTTCCCGTTTTGTGTGGTATTTGCAGGACTTTTGCAGAGTGCCAAGGGGATCCCGGCAAATTTTGACCGGCAAATGTTGTTCCTACCCTTTCCCGTTTTGTGTGGTATTTGCAGGACTTTTCCAGGGCACCAAGGGGATCCCGGCAGATTTGGACCCGCGAAGTTGTTCCTACCCTTTCCCTGTTTGTGTGGTATTTGCAGGACTTTTCCAGGGCGCCAAGGGGATCCCGGCAAATTTTGACCGGCAAATGTTGTTCCTACCCTTTCCGGTTTTGTGTGGTATTTGCAGGCCATGTGCACGGTGCCAAGGGGATCCCGGCAAATTTTGACCCCCAAATGTTGTTCCTACCCTTTCCCGTTTTGTGTGGTATTTGCAGGACTTCTGCAGGGTGCCATGCAAGGGGATCCCGGCAAATTTTGACCGGCAAATTTTGTTCCTACCCTTTCCGGTTTTGTGTGGTATTTGCAGGCCATGTGCACGGTGCCAAGGGGATAACCACAAAAGAAAAGCCCCATTTTGTTAACCTCATTTTTTGGTTTTGAACGGCCACCACGACCACCACCACCACCACCAGACAATACCACCAAAAAAAAAAACATTTTGTTAACCTCATTTTTTGGTTTTGAACGACCACCACCACCACCACCAGACAATACCACCAAAAAAAGCCCCATGTTGTTAACCTCATTTTTTGTTTCAAACGGCAACCACCACCACCACCACCAGACAATACCACCCAAAAATAGCCCCATTTTGTTAACCTCATTTTTTGGTTTTGAACGGCCACCACCACCACCACCACCACCACCAGACAATACCGTTTCGGATTTAAATTATTTAAATTATTTAATTCTGGGAGGGGGAGGGGGCCTGGGCCTGCCCCCCCCCCCTTTTCGGATTTAATTTATTTAAATTATTTAAATTATTTAAATTATTTAAATTATTTAATTCCGGGGGGGGAATTAAATAATTTAAATAATTTAAATCTGAAAGGGGGGGTTCGGATTTAAATTATTTAAATTATTTAATTCCCCCCCCCGGAATTAAATAATTTAAATAATTTAAATAATTTAAATAATTTAATAATTTAAATCCGAAAAGGGGGAGGGGCCAGGCCCAGGCCCCCTCCCCCTCCCAGAATTAAATAATTTAAATAATTTAAATCCGGAACGCCCCTTTCGGATTTAAATTATTTAAATTATTTAATTCCTTGCCCCAGACCCCCCAGAAACGATAATAGGGTCTATTTGGAAGTTGTCTCTTGTAAATAAGTATACGTTTTGGGGCCTTATTTCCTCTTTAAAACACGAGTCTCAGCTTCCAAATAGACCCTATTTAAGCTGCACACGGGGGGGGGGGGGGGGGGGAGTATATATATATATATGTAATATATATATATATGGAGAGAGAGAGAGAGAGAGAGTAATATAATGAGATATATATATATATATATATATATACATAAAATACAGTACAATTTTCAAACAATAGTGTAGCCTTTTATATATATATATATAATAAAATACCAATACAACTTCACATCATACAATAAGATATATAACATTCATCAAACAATGTACCAAAGTATACTGTAATATACTACAGATATATATTATATATTATATATATATACATTCATACATATACATATAGTTGCGTAGAAAATGATGTCAATAGTTTTTCCTCAATGCCGCAAGCTCACCCAGAGGGCGTCCGGAGACCCACGCTTGGCCCATTTATCTACGAGCTGGAGGCTGGGATGGGAAATCGCTTAAACAGCTTAGTCGGTCGTCCCCACTTTTACTGGAGGAAAAAGGAGCTCAGATGCTCCAAGCTCCCCAAGCCAAGCCCCGCAGAAGCCCTGGGCAGAAGTGCTGCGTTAAGTGCTGTCAGGTGAGTCAGGTCGACCATCTCCACAAGGGCGAAGTGGACACTGCCGACGCAGAGGAGTGTGATGGTGCGCAGTCTAGATCTAACCAATCCAGACACTGCTTCCGGCCCGTGGGTGTAACGCACCCAGGGGCCCGGAAAGAGACTTCCAGAGGTCTGAGAACCTCCTTTTCAGGACAGGTTCCCAGAACAGCCCCCAACTGCAAGGAGGGAACTCTCCAAACCTAACTCAAACCCTTCTACCCAAAGCAAGCAGGGCGCGTACTCTCTTTTAGCACTTTTCAGCCTTGTAGAGCCCTATAGGCTTTCAGGGTTCTGACCCTAAAGGGTGCAGGTTTAGATGCCTAAAGCGTAAACCCTTAAGGTTTAAACTCTATGGGCTTAGGTTTAAATACCTAGATTTTAAAATCTTCAAACCTATTAACCGTGTAGGATTAAAGGTTAAGGGTTTAGGTGTAATTGCTTAACCTTGAAACCCTATGGATCTAAAGGTTCAGGTTCAGGTTTAACCCTAAACCCTATCGGCTTTAAGCCCTGAACCCTATGGGTTTCGGTGCCTCTCTTTTTATAAGACTTAAACCTGAACCGATAGGGGTTTAGAGATGTAGCCCTGAAAAAAAGCCTTTGCAAAAACCAGGGAGCGCAGCGGAGCGGAAGGGAGGGGAGGGGAGAAGGTCGCTGTGCCCAGTGTTTGGACAGATGGAGAGGACTCGACATCTCAAGGATTGCATGCATTTACGTTATGTAGGGGATTGGGCTATTGGAGGAGGGGGTGGGGGAGTTCAGGGGTCACCGCGGCCCGTGAACGATCTAATTGGCTCGCAGCCACAAAAAGCGTGGATAGCCACAAAAAAGCGTGGATAACCCGGGGGGGGGGGGGGGTGGGTGGCTTAAATAGGGTTTATTTGGAAGCTGGCACTCGGGTTTTGTTATTACCAAACCCATTCCGACGAGGGTACGAGGCTGTCACGTGGGAAACTGGGAGTCTATGTCTTTTCGGGGTCGCCAGACATGTTCTTAGATTGGAAGAAAACTTGAACCCAAAAATCTTAGGGACCAGGGCTTGCGATTTGGCTCTTTGGAAGAAAACTTGAACCCAATATCTTAGGGACCAGGGCTTGATTTGGCTCTTTGGAGGAAAACTTGACGTTCCCACGAGGGCACGCTGCTGTCACGTAAGTCGTACTATCATGGCCTCTTCTAACCTTGTTCTTGTCCCTCCCGCTTCTCTCCCCCTGACCCTGTCACTCCTTCTCTATATCTCCTCATTCTTTTTAAAGTGGTACGAATGAGAGGAAGGCAACGTCCCCCCCCTGGAGGCACCCAGCATCAGCTTCCACCCCTTCCTGTTCTTCTCAGAAAAGAAAGAAAAAACAGAGCGAGAGAGAGAGAGAGAGAGAGAGAGAGAGAGAGAGAGAGTGAGTGCAGCGTGGGGCGGTCGTGGGGAAACCCCTTGTCCTCAAGCCCGCTGAAAAAGGGGGAAAAAAGGAGCGCGAGAGGGGTGTGGAGAAGAGAGACGAGTGAGGAGCGAGAAGAAGGTGCAAACTCCCTTTTTTTCTTGTCTAAACAGAGAACGAGATAAGGGGAAAGCCAAGAGGCCCTCTCGCTCTCTCTCCCCCACGGTCTACGCTTCTCTCCATGCCCTGCGTTGTCTCATTCCCTCTCTCCTTCTGCAAATCTCTTGGAAGCTGATGCTCCTTTTTTTGTGGGCAGGTGCCTCCAGGGGAGGACGCTGCCTTCATCTCATTCCGCCTTCCCGTACCACTTTAACAGAAAAATGAGGAGATAGAGAGAAAAAGAGACAGGGTCAGGGGGGAGAGAAGAAGGAGGGACAAGAACAAGGTAGGAAGAACTTGTAAATTCCTCTTCTCTCTTCTCTTTTCCTCTTTCTTTTCCACAAGAAAGAAAATTAATATGGACTTGAGAAAGGGGAAGCTAAGAGTCAAGAGACCCTTTCTCTCCCACGGTCTATGCTTCTCTCTCTATGCCTCGCCGTGTCTCACTCCCTCTCTGCTTCAGCAAATCTCTGCTTTGTAGTTCACCCTCCTCCTCGTCTTCCAATTCTACAAGACATGCCGCCCATAAAAGCAAAAAGATGGAGAGAGCGAGCGAGAGAGAGAGAGAGAGAGAGAGAGAGAGATAGAGAACGAGCGAGCGAACCGGAAGAAGAAAGGAACAAGGTAGGAAGACATGTAAACTCATCTTTAACAAGAAAAACTGATTGGGAGCATAAACTTGTCCAATTTTTTTGGAGGGCTGCGCCTGCGACTTGTCTTTTTGGGAGCACATTTTGCCAAAATCTTGGGGGGCGTGTTTTGGGAGCATCCCCTTCTCCAAAGTCTTAGGAAGACGGTGCTTGCGATTTGTCTTTTGGGAGCACAGAAAATCTTAAGTCTTCGGCCCGCTTTCTTTCAAAGGGTTCAAAAAAATGGAGGTCTCCGGTGTGGGTGTCCGTGAAAAGTAGGTCTTGTTACAGAAAAGAAAAACAGGACACCCTAATTTTGGATACATGTAACATCATTTCTTTCTTTTATTGCCTCTTGCGCAAGGAACGACAGGAAGGCAACGGTGGAAAAAGGGGAGCGCCTTTCCTTCAAGTTTCCAAAATCGGAGTCTCTGGTGTGGGTGTCCTGTTAAGGTGGGTGGCTACAGAAAAGGAAGAAAAGGACACCCGAAACACTCTAAAAAACTTGGACAACCCTTTTCTACATGCTAAATTGTTTACTTTATACCGAATGAAACGAACGAAAGTGAGAGAGGACAAAGAAGCACTTTTCTTTCAAGGTTCCAAAAACAAGATCTCCGGTGCGGGTGTGTATTTAATATTTCGCTACAAAAAAGGAAAAGGACACCCGAAACACTCAAAAAAAACTTGGACACCCCTCTTTACATATTACATTAGATATTCATACTTAAATTAAAGCGTTCAGAAATGAAACGAACGAAAGGTGAGAGTGAACAAAGAGCACCTTTTCTTTCAAGGTTTCGTGGGGTCATTTCTTTGCTCCAAACAGTCAAATCGCAAGCCCAGGTCCCTAAGATTTTGAGTTCAAGTTTTGCTCCAAAGAACATCAAAGAGCCAAATCGCAAGCCCTGCTCCCTAAAACTTTGGCTTCAAGCTTTGCTCCAAAATCGCCAAATCGCAAGCCCTGCTCCCTAAAACTTTGGCTTCAAGTCTTGCTCCAAAAGGCCAAATGACAAGCCCTGGTCCCTGAAACTTTGGCTTCAAGTTTTCCTCCAAAAAGTCAGATCGCAAGCCCTGGTGCTTAAGATTTTGGGTTCAAGTTTTCCTCCAAAGAGTCAAAGCGCAAGCCCTGGTGCTTAAGATTTTGGGTTCAAGTTTTCCTCCAAAGAGTCAAAGCGCAAGCCCTGGTCCCTAAGATTGTGGGGTCATGTTTTGCTCCAAACAGCCAAATCGCAAGCCCTGGTCCCCAAAATTTTGGGTTCAATTTTTCTTCCAAAGAGACAAATCACAAGCCCTGGTCCCTGAGATTTTGGGTTCAATTTTTCTTCCAAAGAGCCAAATCACAAGCCCTGGTCCCTAAGATTTTGGGTTCACGTCTTCCTCCAAAGAGCCAAATCGCAAGCCTTGGTCCCGCAGATTCTGGGTTCAAGCTTTCTCCAAAGAGCCAAATCGCAAGCTCTGGTCCCTAAGATTTGGGGTTCAAGTTTTCCTCCAAAGAGCCAAATCACAAGCCCCGGCCCCTAAGATTTTGGGTTCCAGTTTTGCTCCAAAAAGCCAAATCGCAAGCCCTGGTCCCTAAGATTGTGGGTTCCAAGTAGTTTTCCTCCAAAGAGCCAAATCGCAAGCCCTGGTCCCTGAGATTGCGGGGTCATTCTTTGCTCCAATCAGTCAAATCGCAAGCCCTGGTCCCCAAATTTTGGGTTCAAGTTTTCCCCCAAAGAGCCAGTTCGCAAGCCCTGGTCCCCAAAATGTTCGGTTCAAGTTTTCCTCCAAAGAGTCACATCGCAAGCCCTGGTCCCTAAGATTTTGGCTTCAAAAAGCCAAATCGCAAGCCCTGGTCCATATGATGGTGGGTTCAATTTTTCCTCCAAAGAGCCAGATCGCAAGCCCTGGTCCCGAAAAACTTGGGTTCAAGTTTTCTTCCAAAGAGTCAAATCGCAAGCCCTGGTCCCGCAGATTGTGGGTTCAAGTTTTCCTCCAAAGAGCCACCCCAAATCTTAGGTACCAGGACTTGTGAATTTGACTCGTTGGAGCAAAGAATGACCCCACAATCTTAGGGACCAGGGCTTGCGATTTGTCTCTTTGGAGGAAAACTTGAACCCAACATTTTGGAGAGCAGGGCTTGCGATTTGGCTTTTTGGAGGAAAACTTGAACCTAACATCTTAGGGACCAAATCTTAGGGAGCAGGGCTTGCGACTTTGCCCCCCCAAATGTTGTTCCTACCCCTTTCCCGTTTTGTGTGGTATTTGCAGGACTTTTGCAGAGTGCCAAGGGGATCCCGGCAAATTTTGACCGGCAATCCGCCTTCCCGTACCACTTTAACAGAAAAATGAGGAGATAGAGAGAAAAAGAGACAGGGTCAGGGGGGAGAGAAGAAGGAGGGACAAGAACAAGGTAGGAAGAACATGTAAATTCCTCTTCTCTCTTCTCTTTTCCTCTTTCTTTTCCACAAGAAAGAAAATTAATATGGACTTGAGAAAGGGGAAGCTAAGAGTCAAGAGACCCTTTCTCTCCCACGGTCTATGCTTCTCTCTCTATGCCTCGCCGTGTCTCACTCCCTCTCTGCTTCAGCAAATCTCTGCTTTGTAGTTCACCCTCCTCCTCGTCTTCCAATTCTACAAGACATGCCGCCCATAAAAGCAAAAAGATGGAGAGAGCGAGAGAGAGAGAGAGAGAGAGAACGAGCGAGCGAACCGGAAGAAGAAAGGAACAAGGTAGGAAGACATGTAAACTCATCTTTAACAAGAAAAACTGATTGGGAGCATAAACTTGTCCAAATTTTTTGGAGGGCTGCGCCTGCGACTTGTCTTTTGGGAGCACATTTTGCCAAAATCTTGGGGGGCGTGTTTTGGGAGCATCCCCTTCTCCAAAATCTTAGGAAGACGGTGCTTGCGATTTGTCTTTTGGGAGCACAGAAAATCTTAAGTCTTCGGCCCGCTTTCTTTCAAAGGGTTCAAAAAAATGGAGGTCTCCGGTGTGGGTGTCCGTGAAAAGTAGGTCTTGTTACAGAAAAGAAAAACAGGACACCCTAATTTTGGATACATGTAATATCATTTCTTTCTTTTATTGCCTCTTGCGCAAGGAACGACAGGAAGGCAACGGTGGAAAAAGGGGAGCGCCTTTCCTTCAAGTTTCCAAAATCGGAGTCTCTGGTGTGGGTGTCCTGTTAAGGTGGGTGGCTACAGAAAAGGAAGAAAAGGACACCCGAAACACTCTAAAAAACTTGGACAACCCTTTCTACATGCTAAATTATTTACTTTATACCGAATGAAACGAACGAAAGTGAGAGAGGACAAAGAAGCACTTTTCTTTCAAGGTTTCCAAAAACAAGATCTCCGGCGCGGGTGTATATTTAATATTTCGCTACAAAAAAGGAAAAGGACACCCGAAACACTCAAAAAAAACTTGGACACCCCTCTTTACATATTACATTAGATATTCATACTCAAATTAAAGCGTTCAGAAAATGAAACGAACGAAAGGTGAGAGTGAACAAAGAGCACCTTTTCTTTCAAGGTTTCGTGGGGTCATTTCTTTGCTCCAAACAGTCAAATCGCAAGCCCAGGTCCCTAAGATTTTGAGTTCAAGTTTTGCTCCAAAGAACATCAAAGAGCCAAATCGCAAGCCCTGCTCTCTAAAACGTTGGCTTCAAGTTTTGCTCCAAAAAACCAAATCGCAAGCCCTGCTCCCTAAAACTTTGGCTTCAAGTCTTGCTCCAAAAGGCCAAATGACAAGCCCTGGTCCCTGAAACTTTGGCTTCAAGTTTTCCTCCAAAAAGTCAGATCGCAAGCCCTGGTGCTTAAGATTTTGGGTTCAAGTTTTCCTCCAAAGAGTCAAAGCGCAAGCCCTGGTCCCTAAGATTGTGGGGTCATGTTTTGCTCCAAACAGCCAAATCGCAAGCCCTGGTCCCCAAAATTTTGGGTTCAATTTTTCTTCCAAAGAGACAAATCACAAGCCCTGGTCCCTAAGATTTTGGGTTCAATTTTTCTTCCAAAGAGCCAAATCACAAGCCCTGGTCCCTAAGATTTTGGGTTCAAGTCTTCCTCCAAAGAGCCAAATCGCAAGCCTTGGTCCCGCAGATGCTGGGTTCAAGCTTTCTCCAAAGAGCCAAATCGCAAGCTCTGGTCCCTAAGATTTTGGGTTCAAGTTTTCCTCAAAAGACCCAAATCTGGTCCCTAAGATTGCGGGCAAACCGGAAGCCCTGGTCCCTAAGATTTGGGGTTCAAGTTTTCCTCCAAAGAGCCAAATCACAAGCCCCGGCCCCTAAGATTTTGGCTTCCAGTTTGGCTTCAAAAAGCCAAATCGCAAGCCCTGGTCCACCTGGTCCCGAAAAACTTGGGTTCAAGTTTTCTTCCAAAGAGTCAAATCGCAAGCCCTGGTCCCGCAGATTGTGGGTTCAAGTTTTCCTCCAAAGAGCCACCCCAAATCTTAGGTACCAGGACTTGTGAATTTGACTCGTTGGAGCAAAGAATGACCCCACAATCTTAGGGACCAGGGCTTGCGATTTGTCTCTTTGGAGGAAAACTTGAACCCAACATTTTGGAGAGCAGGGCTTGCGATTTGGCTTTTTGGAGGAAAACTTGAACCTAACATCTTAGGGACCAAATCTTAGGGAGCAGGGCTTGCGATTTTGCCCCCCCAAATGTTGTTCCTACCCCTTTCCCGTTTTGTGTGGTATTTGCAGGACTTTTGCAGAGTGCCAAGGGGATCCCGGCAAATTTTGACCGGCAAATGTTGTTCCTACCCTTTCCCGTTTTGTGTGGTATTTGCAGGACTTTTCCAGGGCACCAAGGGGATCCCGGCAGATTTGGACCCGCGAAGTTGTTCCTACCCTTTCCCTGTTTGTGTGGTATTTGCAGGACTTTTCCAGGGCGCCAAGGGGATCCCGGCAAATTTTGACCGGCAAATGTTGTTCCTACCCTTTCCGGTTTTGTGTGGTATTTGCAGGCCATGTGCACGGTGCCAAGGGGATCCCGGCAAATTTTGACCCCCAAATGTTGTTCCTACCCTTTCCCGTTTTGTGTGGTATTTGCAGGACTTCTGCAGGGTGCCATGCAAGGGGATCCCGGCAAATTTTGACCGGCAAATTTTGTTCCTACCCTTTCCGGTTTTGTGTGGTATTTGCAGGCCATGTGCACGGTGCCAAGGGGATCCCGGCAAATTTTGACCTCTTAAATGTTGTTCCTACCCTTTCCGGGGTCTTCCCCCTGCTCGCCCCCTGGGGGCCTCATTTTTTTGGTTTTGAACGGCCACCACCACCACCACCACCACCACCAGACAATACCACAAAAGAAAAGCCCCATTTTGTTAACCTCATTTTTTGGTTTTGAACGGCCACCACGACCACCACCACCACCACCACCAGACAATACCACCAAAAAAAAAAAACATTTTGTTAACCTCATTTTTTGGTTTTGAACGACCACCACC
Source organism: Symbiodinium natans (assembly GCA_905221605.1). Classification (NCBI taxonomy): domain Eukaryota; class Dinophyceae; order Suessiales; family Symbiodiniaceae; genus Symbiodinium; species Symbiodinium natans. Next base: position 107,884 of record CAJNDS010002389.1, on the reverse strand, counting down.
ACCACCACCAGACAATACCACCAAAAAAAGCCCCATGTTGTTAACCTCATTTTTTGTTTCAAACGGCAACCACCACCACCACCACCAGACAATACCACCCAAAAATAACCCCATTTTGTTAACCTCATTTTTTGGTTTTGAACGGCCACCACCACCACCACCACCACCACCACCACCACCACCAGACAATACCACAAAAGAAAAGCCCCATTTTGTTAACCTGATTTTTTTGGTTTCTAACGGCAACCACCACCACCCCCGCGAGGAGCACACCCTGCGAATGACGCATGCTTATGCACTAAATTGAGAGGTTTAAGGGTTTGGGGATTTTTGGGTTTATGGGTCTAGTAGTTTCAGTTTATGAGGGGGGGGGGGGGCGTAGCGGGGGGGTCTCCCCCCTGCTCGCCCCCTGGGGGGCCTTGAGGGGAAGGGGGGAGCTCGAGGGGGGCAAGCCCTCGATCCAGAGGGTGCGGGGGGCGGAGCCCCCCGCGAACGGTGGTGAATATTTGAGTTTTTCAGACTGAAGATGATGGGAGATGATGGAGATGAAGAAGATGATGAAAGATGAGGAAGATGAAGAAGATGATGCAAGATGACGAAGATGATGAAGATGATGAAGAAGATGAAGGTGATGAAGATGATGAAGATGAACGAGCTGAGGGAGATGAAGCAGATGATGAAGATGAGGGAGATGAGGGAGATGAAGAAGATGATAAAGATGAAGATGATAGAGTTCAACGAGCTCAGCGAGATGAAAGAGATGAAGGAGATGATGAAGATGATGAAGATGATGGAGATGATGGAGATGATGAAGATGAAGGAAAAAAAGGATATTAAGGAGATGACGAAAAAGATGAAAATGATGATGCCCCCCCCCCTCCCAGAATTAAATGATTTAAAAAATTTAAATCCGAAACGCCCCTTTCGGATTTAAATTATTTAAATTATTTAATTCTGGGAAGGGGGGGGGGCCCGGTCCTGCCCCCCCCCCTTTTCGGATTTAAACTATTTAAATTATTTAAATTATATAAATTATTTAAAATATTTAAATTATTTAAATTAAATAGTTTAAATCTGAAAGGGGGGGTTCGGATTTAAATTATTTAAATTATTTAATTCCCCCCCCCTCCCCCGGAATTAAATAATTTAAATAATTTAAATAATTTAAATAATTTAAATAATTTAAATAATTTAAATCCGAAAAGGGGGGGGGGCCAGGCCCAGGCCCCCTCCCCCTCCCAGAATTAAATAATTTAAATAATTTAAATCCGGAACGCCCCTTTCGGATTTAAATTATTTAAATTATTTAATTCTGGGAGGGGGAGGGGGCCTGGGCCTGGCCCCCCCCCCTTTTCGGATTTAATTTATTTAAATTATTTAAATTATTTAAATTATTTAAATTATTTAATTCCGGGGGGGGAATTAAATAATTTAAATAATTTAAATCTGAAAGGGGGGGTTCGGATTTAATTTTTTTACATTATTTAATTCCACCCCCCCGGAATTAAATAATTTAAATAATTTAAATAATTTAGATATTTTAAATAATTTAAATAATTTGAATCCGAAAAGGGGGGGGGGCCAGGCCCAGGCCCCCTTCCCCTCCCAGAATTAAATAATTTAAATAATTTAAATAATTTAAATACGGAACGCCCCTGTCGGATTTAAATTATTTAAATTATTTAATTCTGGGAGGGGGAGGGGGCCTGGGCCTGGCCCCCCCCCCCCCCTTTCGGATTTAATTTATTTAAATCTACTTAAACCTATATTTAAATTCTGTAAAATTTATTTAATTCCGGGGGGGTAATTTTAAATAATTTAAAGAATTAAAATCTGAAAGGGGGTTCGGATTTAAATTATTTTAATTATTTAATTACATCCCCGAATTAAATAATTTACCTAATTTAAATAATTTAAATAATTTAAATAATTTAAATAAATTAAATCCGAAAAGGGGGGGGCCAGGCCCGGGCCCCCCCCCCCTTCCCAGAATTAAATAATTTAAATAATTTAAATCCGAAAGGGGCGTTTCGGATTTAAATTATTTAAATTATTTAATTCTGGGAAGGGGGGGGGCCTGGTCGGGCCTGGCCCCCCCCCCCTTTTCGGGTTTAAATTATTTAAATTATTTAAATTATTTAAATTATTTAAATTATTTAATTCCGGGGGGGAGAATTAAATAATTTAAATAATTTAAATCCGAACCCCCCCTTTCAGATTTAAATTATTTAAATTATTTAATTCCCCCCCTGGAATTAAATAATTTAAATAATTTAAATAATTAAATAATTTAAATAATTTAAATAATTTAAATAATTTAAATAATTTAAACCGAAAAGGGGGGGGGGCCAGGCCCAGGCCCCCTCCCCCTCCCAGAATTAAATAATTTAAATAATTTAAATCCGGAACGCCCCTTTCGGATTTAAATTATTTAAATTATTTAATTCTGGGAGGGGGAGGGGGCCTGGGCCTGCCCCCCCCCCCTTTTCGGATTTAATTTATTTAAATTATTTAAATTATTTAAATTATTTAAATTATTTAAATTATTTAATTCCGGGGGGGGAATTAAATAATTTAAATAATTTAAATCTGAAAGGGGGGGTTCGGATTTAAATTATTTAAATTATTTAATTCCCCCCCCCGGGAATTAAATAATTTAAATAATTAAATAATTAAATAATTTAAATAATTTAAATCCGAAAAGGGGGGGGGGGGCCAGGCCCGAGGCCCCCCCCCCTCCCAGAATTAAATAATTTAAATAATTTAAATCCGAAACGCCCCTTTCGGATTTAAATTATTTAAATTATTTAATTCTGGGAGGGGGGGGGGGCCTGGGCCTGGCCCCCCCCCTTTTCGGATTTAATTTATTTAAATTATTTAAATTAAATTATTTAAATTATTTAAATTATTTAAAATTATTTAAATTATTTAATTATTTAATTCCGGGGGGGGAATTAAATAATTTAAATAATTTAAATCTGAAAGGGGGGGTTCGGATTTAAATTATTTAAATTATTTAATTCCCCCCCCCCCGGAATTAAATAATTTAAATAATTTAAATAATTTAATAATTTAAATAATTTAAATAATTTAAATAATTTAAATCCGAAAAGGGGGGGGGGGCCAGGCCCAGGCCCCCTCCCCCTCCCAGAATTAAATAATTTAAATAATTTAAATCCGGAACGCCCCTTTCGGATTTAAATTATTTAAATTATTTAATTCCTTGCCCCAGACCCCCCAGAAACGATAATAGGGTCTATTTGGAAGTTGTCTCTTGTAAATAAGTATACGTTTTGGGGCCTTATTTCCTCTTTAAAACACGAGTCTCAGCTTCCAAATAGACCCTATTTAAGCTGCACACGGGGGGGGGGGTACCCTATTGGGGTCCTCATTGTAAGGGGATCCTAAACCCTAAGCCCTAAACCCTAAACCCTGAAGGCCGCTGCGTTTGGGGTCTCATTGCGCTGGCCTGGAGGCGGCAGGCACTTCGTTGAAGGCCATGAATGTGAAGCGTGACTTGGCCTTCGCCTCGGACGCCTCTGCGGCCTGAGGGAAGGTTTAGGGTTTAGGGTTTCGGGTTTAGGGTTTAGGGTTTAGGGTTGCAAACCTGGTCTCGACTCAATAGGCCAGGCTCTTTGAGGAGCCCTTGCGAACCATCTCGGTCTGTCAGCCGCCTTGCGCAGTCTTGGAGAACGTGCTGGGCTTCGCTGCAGAGCATGCAGCCCTAAACCCTAAACCCTAAACCCTAAACCCTAAACCCTAAACCCTAAACCCTAAACCCTAAACCCTAAACCCAGGAGCATGTGTGCGACTCCAAGGTCAGGATGGTGAGATCTTGCTCCAGGTCTATTTAGGGTTCCACTATTTTCGTACACAGCCATAGGGATCCTCTGTGAAGGAATACATCTTAACCTGGACGAAGGGTCCCTATGCAACTTCAGGTATATTCCTTGATCATTCAAAAAGGAGCCTTAGGAAGGAATATGAATTAAGCCATACTAGGGATCCCTATGTAATCTATATTGTAGAATTTTCCTTAAATTTGTAGGCTTACTTAAGGGATGCAACCTAAAGTGTACTTCGGATCCCTAATGAATTTCTAATGCGTGTCCCTTAATTATATTGGGGGGTGCTTAGTATATTACAGTCTAGCTGAAACTGTACTGAAGGATACTGTAGTCGCTGGGTTCAGTATGGAGATTGGGCTTAGGGTTAGGTTGCGGGGATGAGGATTGCACCCATAAAGCCCTACACCCAACGCCCCTGAAACCCTACACCACCTACACACTACTGTCAGCCCCAAACCCTAAACCCTAAACCCTAAATCCTAAACCCTAAACCCTAAACCCTAAGCCCTAAATCCTAAACCCTAAACCCTACACCCTATGCCACCTGCAGCCCTGAAACCATGAACCCTAAACAAGCCCAAACCCTAAAACCTTAAAACCCTGCATGAAGAAACAAAAGTCCCTCCCCCCAACAAAAAAGACAAACACAGCAACGAAAATAACAGCAACCTAAAAACCCTAAAGCCTAAACCCTAAACCCCCGAACCAGAAGCGTTGGCTCAGTGAGGTTCAAGAAGCGGCCTTTTGGGGTGAAGAGGCCAGGCGTCTAGGCACAGGTTTAGGGTTCAGGGTTTAGGGGTTGAGGGTTGAGGGTTTAGGGGGCTTAGGGGGCTTATTCGGTTTTTAGGGGACTTTAGGGTTGACTGTGGTTGATAGGTTGATAGGGTTTATAGGGTTTACAGGGTTTATGGGGTTTACAGGGTTTATCGGTTTACAGGGTTTATGGGGTTTACAGGGTTTATGGGGTTTACAGGGCTTATGGGGTTTGTCTAGGTCCAGCCTCGCTCTTTCCGCCTTTGGCCTTCTGTGATTTTTGGATCCGATGCTGCCACCAGGGGTTTAGGGGATGAGGGTTTAGGGGAAGGTTTAGGGGTTAGGTTTTTTGATTTCGGGTACAGGTTTTGCAGTTTAGGACCTACGCCGTACCCAGCAAAAGGCCCAAAGAAGGCTCGATGAAGTTGTGATTTTCGGTCTTATTTGGGCTGGGGCGTTTATAGTTCGAGCGGGTCCGTGGGATCAGGGTTTAGGATTTAGGAAGCCCTTAAACCAAAGCACACCCCAAACAAGCCCTGGCCCTGGCGGGTACCTTGATCCCTATTCAGGACTGTGTGCATAAGGGGGAACATCCCAAGTTAGACCTCCCTTCCATTCAAGAATATTGGCAGGTACACTCCAGGCTACCAAGGAAAGGGTGCCATGATCATCGACATGCAGGCGGTGTGGCACAGTGAAGTTCGTTAACTTAATTCTTGGCAAGGGATTTGGAAATTCGGTACCTTCCCTAACAACCTAAACCCAAACCCTAAACCCTTGAATTTAAGGGACCCTAAATTATTCACAAAGTTACCAAGTGGCTGCCCAAGGACCGGAAAGTACAGGGTTTGGGATTGTTAGGGTCTGTAGGAAATCAGGCGTTAGCAAGGGTTAGGGTTCAAGCTTTGGGGTTTAGGGAAGCCCGACGCCCCATATATCCCAAACACCCCGAACAACTACAAGAAATAAGTCCGTAAACCCTAAGCTCCCAACCTCCAAACCCTCAACCCCAAACCCACACTCATCCCCAGTGTCTACATGGGTGTTGGCGTCGGGTGTAGGGTTTAGGGATTAGGCACATACACAGGATCCTAGCCGAAACCCTTAACCAAGAATTGAAAACGTAAACCCTTAACCCTACTCTCAGCATTACGTATCGTTGCGCGCTCCTCGTCGAAGCCCTAAACCCCCAAAATCAACGTAAACCCTGTGGTTGCGCTTCTCGTGTGCCCACGGAGGTTTGGGTTTGGTAGGGGGCTCGTCTCGAGCTTCGAGCGGGGCTTGAGGCGTAGGGCATGCCCATGACGTGCTGCAATGTGCCCAGAGAGCCCAATACCCCTCAGTCAAGGAATATCCCTTAAGTCATACTATAGGATCCCATTCTCCTTTAAGGTCCATTCCTTATAATTGATTCCGGGGTATCATGGGCTCTGCGGGTGTGTGCAGGAGAAGTCACGCTACCCTGGCGACGCCATGGGTCAAGCAGCAGTGGGCGGCGCCAGGAGGGGGGGTTTACTGACAAGAGCCCTTTTTGTACGGGAGGTCTCAGCAAGGAACTAGGTCAGCCCTGGGGACAGTTTTCGCTTTTCCAAATTGGGCTTAAGAGGATAGTTTTTAGGAGTATGTTTTTGAGGGTGTCAAGGGCCATCCTGGTTGTTTACGGGAGGTCCGAGCAAGGAAAGTACGCAGGGAACCCTGCCTACACCTTAAATTGAGGCAAGCATAGGGAGCCTAAGTTTAGACATGGATATAGAAGCATGGTTTTCTAAACAATAATATTTTCATATGATATAACTATACATAGTTGTATTGATAAATTTGATAAAGAATTAGTAAGGAGCACCGGGTATAGCGTTACGTGTCAGCTTGAAACCCTGAACCCTGAACCCTCCCTTATAAGGGCCACACAACCATGGGCCGAAGCTCTGAAATCCCCTGCAGCCCCTGAACCCTAAACCCTAAACCCTAAACCCTAACCCTAAACCCTAAACCCTAAACCCTACATAAACCCTAAACCCGAAACCCGATGCAACCCTGAAGCGCAAGAGATCTGCGCATCCTGTGGGGTTTGTAGGCTATCTATATATATATATATACCCTAAACCCTAAACCCTAAACCCTAAACCCTAAACCGCATGGTTGATTGGGCTTGTAGGATCATGCGTCTATAGGATTTGTAGGGTTTCTAGGGTTTGGAGGGTTTGTAGGGTTCAGAGGGATTGGAGGGATGAGAGGGACTCGAGGGTTTAGGGTTGTAGACAGAGTATCCGCTTCCACTCTAAAGGATTTGACGAACACCCCTCCTGCAGGTCTGTGGTTTTTGGGAAGCCGACCGTCATGCTGGTACTTCTATTAAGTGGACCCTCTAAGTTTTTGCCCCTTACTTTTAGGGCTTGGCATTTCAGTCTTACTTTCAGGATTTGGGGCTTCGGGGTTTTGCGATAAAGAGCTCCCTGTGGAGCCGTGGAGCTTCCATCAACAAAGCAAATGGTTTTGGATTCAGGGTCTAATTCGGGTTTATAGCGTTTAGGGATTAGGGTTCGAGGTTTATGGTATATATAGGGGGTTTCGGCTTAGGGCTTAAGGTTCCCGAAGCCCGAATGCCCAAACTCCTTGGCTCAACCCTATGCTGCCGTAAGGCCTATTACAGATCAGGCCTATGGACAAGAAGCACTTTTAGGCAAGGAAAACCATCATCCTGCTGTTCCCTAAACCTCAAACCCGAAACCCTAAACCCTAAGCCCTAAACCCTAAACCCTAAACCCTAAACCCTAAACCCTAAAGCCTAAACCCTAAACCCTAAACCCTAAACCCTACCCCTCATCAAGTGAGATCAACCCCCCCCCCCCCCCCCATCCCCCCCAACTGTGGCAGGGTGGGAATGGTCTTGAAGTCCGTGGGAGGTCCAGCCCACGGGTTGATGAGGCTTAGGGTTCTATAGGGCTTAGGGTTTAGGGTTTAGGGTTTAGGGCTTAGGGTTTAGGGTTTTGGGTTTATGGTTTCGGGATTAGTGGGGTTTAGGGTTTAGGGGTTTGGGGAGACTAAGGGTTTTTAGGGTTTAAGGGCTTTCTATAGGGCTTTCTATAGGGCTAAGGGGAGATTGCGGGTTTTGGGGTTTAGCGGTTTGGGGGTTTAGGGAGTTCAGAGTTTTCGGGTTAAGGGTTAAGACGGGCTTTAGGGCTTTAGGGCTTTAGGGCTTTAGGGCTTTAGGGTTTAGGGTTCAGGGTTTAAGGTTTAGGTTTTACGGTTTTGCGGTTTTTTGGGGAATCAGGGTCTTTAGAGTTTTAGGGCTTTTAGGGTTTCAGGGATTTTGGGGTTTAGGGCTTTAGGGTTTTTAGGGCTTTTGGGGTGTTAAAGTTTTCAGGTGTTCACGGCTTTTAAAGGGTTTTAGGTTTATTTCTGTCAGGGTTGGGGGTTGAGTTTTGGTTTATGCTGGCTTTGGCTAGCATTGAGGGTTGAGTTGGGGGAGGGTGAGGAGAGTTTAGGGTTGCAGACGGAGGGATAACACACACACGCAGAGACATTTATGTCATGTAGGATGGTGGTGGTTTAGGGTCTAGGGCTTGTGTAAACCCTCAACCCTAAACCCTGAACCGTAACCGCTAGCCCCTAAACTCTAAACCCTACACCCCAAGCTCTAAAACCATAAACCACCGAGACTTGTCAGGCTCAATCCCGCGACAGACGTCCGCTGCTAGGGCATATACAGGGGCAATAAAGCAAATCTAGAACCTTATCAGCAGACTGCAGCATGTGGGTTGTCTTCGATTCGTAGAGGGTTCACCGTGTCTTTCCACAGCCCAAGCCCAAGAGCGACGCGGACACGGCGACGGGCGCGCAAAGGCCGGTGGAGCTCTCGACCGGCACCTTGGGGTCGAAATAAACCCTAACAGGGTTTAGGGCTCATATACCTTAATGGGAATTATAGTAGTAAGGGAATATGACCCCATAACCCTAAACCCTAAACCCTAAACCCTAAACCCTAAACCCTAAACCCTAAACCCTAAACCCTAAACCCTAAACCCAATTTTTGGGCCCATTTGGTCCTTAAGGCATGGCTTTCACAGAACCGCGCCTTCCACCTTTGCCGCGGGTCTTCGTCACGCTCGACGACAAGTCCCCTGAGTCGCACAGGACACAGAGGATTAGGGTTTAGGGCTAGGGTTTAGGGCTAGGGTTCAGGGAAGGGTTTAGGGTTTAGGGGCCTTAAGGGTCCATGTACCCATGTACAGTACGATCTACGTGGGAACTAAAGCTACTAAATGGGAACCCCCTAAACCCTCAACCCTAAACGCTAAACCCTAAACCCTAAACCCTAAACCCTAAACCCTAAACCCCCCTTTAAGGCCCAAGTATATCCAAAACGTAGGGACCGTGGACCCTTTAGGAGAGGACCCTCCGCCGGTCCAGAACCCTAAGCCCTAAACTCTAAACCTCCTAAACCTCCTAAACCTCCTAAACCTCCTAAACCTCCTAAACCTCCTAAACCCCCTAAACCCCCTAAACCCTAAACCCTAAACCCTAAACCCTAAACCCTAGCCCTAAACCCTAAACCCTTTGGGAGAGGACCCTGCGCCGTTCCAGCAGTTTCTCGGGCTACACGCCCTTCGGGCGCAGCGAGGCCACCTTTGAGCTTGACTCGAACCCAGAGGACCCGAAGTCAGAGGTTTAGGGTTTAGGGTTTAGGGTTTCGGGTTTAGGGTTTAGGGTTTAGGGTTTAGGGTTTAGGGCTAGGGTTTAGGGTTTAGGGTTTAGGGTTTAGGGTTTAGGGTTTAGGGTTTAGGGTTTAGGGTTTAGGGTTTAGGGTTTAGGGTTTAGGGCTCTTCAGGACCCAGCCGAGTCCGAGGCCGAGGTGGATCCCGAGTTCGTCCTTGGGAATCCTGGGCCCGACCGTGCCGATGCTGACCCGCCGACATGGCCCGACACCGATGATGAAGAGCCTGGGTTGCTGTTCTCCTAAACCCTTAACCCTAAACCCTAAACCCTAAGCCCTAAACCGCCTAAACCCTAAACCGCCTCAACCTTAAGCCCTAAACCCTAAACCCCAAACCCTAAACCCTAAACCCTAAACCCAAAGGGTCCATGTGCCTTGAAGTACCTCATGTGTGGGGACTTTGGAGCCCAAGTACATAATAATAAGGAACCTGGGTTGCTGTTACCCCAAGGCTCTAAGGGCTCCTTTTGAAAGGTTTTTGGGCCCAGAAGCATTGTTATTTAAGGTTTGCGGGCTGTTTTGAGGCTAAAGGGTACAGATGCTTACCCTAAGGGTCCATGTACCTAAATGGGGAATACTCCTTAAAGTACCTCCTGCGGGGACTTTGGAGCTCAAGTACATAATCATAAGGTGCCTGTGTTGCTGTTAGCCTAAGGCTCTAAGGACTCCTTGTTTACGGATTTTGGGCCCAGACGCCTTATCATTGAAGGTTGTTGGGCTATTTTGAGCCTAAGATTCTTAAGCTTTAAAGGTCAACTTTAGGATGTTGGCCCCCCACCCTTATACTAACAGTCCTTAATAAGGATTAGTACCCCCTATTAGAATCCCTGTTAAGGACTGTTAGCATAAGGGGGAACATTTCTTGTAGGTAAACTAGCCCCCCCCCAAAAAAATAAATGAATAACAAGATACCATGCTTTTTTGGAATTACACATTCGAGAAGCCCATGTACCCGTGTGACTTACATATTCTGTATACCCATATTTTGGTAACTGGTAACCAAAGAGCCCTTTTGTACCCCTAAATTAATGAATATACCCTACATTAGGATCCATACTATCCTTTAAGGTGCACTCCTTAATGAGGGGTATTGGGCTTAGGGTTTAGGGTTTAGGGTTTAGGCTCTTTGCGTAGCTAAGCCCAGGATTGGGATCGCGGCGTGGCGCCATCCGTCACCCTCATGGCGCCTGTGGAGACGGAGACCTGGCAAGGCCTTCCGCTGCTTGTCACGCTGGCCCCGATGGCGACCGAAACTCGGCTAGGGTTTAGGGTTTAGGGTTTAGGGTTTAGGGTTTCGGGTTTAGGGTTTAGGGTTTAGGGTTTAGGGTTTAGGGTTTAGGGCAACTAGGTAGGCCTTTTTGGGACATTTTCTCTTTTCCCTTATTGGGTTGTTTAGAGGACCTTCAGGAATGTTTTCAGAGGGTTTCCCCCTAAACCCTACACCCTAAACCCGAAACCCGAAACCCTAAACCCCAGCCATGAGAGGAAACCGCCATGGATGAGCCCTTGGGCGAGAGTCCGGACAATGGGCCCGTGAAAGTCAACTTGAGCCTCGAAAGTGCCTAGGACCCGGAGTAGGGGTTTAGGGTTTAAGGTTTAGGGTTTAGGGTTTAGGGTTTTAGGGTTTAGGGTTTAGGTTTTCCTTTTTTTGCGTTGGGGTTCCCTTCTAATCCCCTTAGAACCCCAAAAAGGGGCACCCTTCTTATTCCTAGGGATCTCCTGGGTCTAGGTGCTGTTCCGGCTCCGCCGGTGTGGAACTCCCCGGAGATCCCGAGATTGCTCAGCACCATCGGCAAGAGCTCCGCCTCTACGAAGTTTGACCTCCTCTCCACAACACCGGCTATGTCTCCGATGGAGGTCGGACGAGCCGCAGGGAGTCCCAGTGGGTCTCCGCACTTCTTCGCGCAGGAGGGAGTCTTAGTAGCAGAGTAGGTAATCTTCTACCTTTTTTGGGGGTGAAGTATTCTATATCCCTATGAAACCCCAAAGGGCTAACCTTCAATTCCCCCTACTGGACAGCTATAAGGAGTGGAGCACAGCATCTTCTCAGACAGCGAGAGCCACAGCAGCATGGCATCCCCGACATCCAGCCGCCCAACCGATGAGATCACCACGATGATGATCAGAGCCTTGGGGGCACATAATTGCCCTACAAGGGATTCCCTAAACCCTCAACCCTAAACCCTAAAGCCTAAACCCTAAACCTCATACACGAGCCTAGAATCATCATTTTTCAATACTATTATTTCAGGGTCTCTTGATACGACTCTAGCGCAAGTTGCTCTAAGATGCTCTATGTACCCGACTAGAGACTTGAATCGTGGGGTCTAAAGTTTAACTAGGGTCTACATGACTTAGGGAAATTCCGCGTTCCCAATTTCAGCGTTCACTTGGTCCTTAACTTAGTAGTAGAGTGGGTAACGTTTAACCTTTTTGGGGTATTCAAATCCCTCTAAACTCCCAAAGGGCAACCTTAAAATCCAGCCCCCCCTCGCCCCCGGTTACTGGACAACTAGGCTACTCTGAACCCCAGTCCCTTTGAAACCCTAAACCCTAAACCTTAAACCCTTATACATATGTCGATATATATATATATATAGAAGAACCAGCTGGTAAGGAGGAGTGCCGGAGTGCATGACGCAGCGCCAGCTGCTCAAGGAGCTCGACCAGTCTGGCTTCCTTGACCTGTATGACTTCTGCTGCTAGGGCCACACCAGTGGCACTTTTTTCCCTTAGGGTTTAGGGCTTAGGGTTTAGGGTTTAGGTTTTAGGGTTAGGGTTACAGGGAAATGGGCATGAGCTGCCGATGTGCAGCAGGGGATAGCAGGTACTTCAAATGCCTAAATCCTTGAAAGCCCCTACCCCCTAAGCCCCTAATTCTAAACACTCAACCCCAAACCCGAAACCCGAAGCCTTAAACCCTCAACCCTCAACCCTAAACCCTAAACCCTAAACCCTAAACCCTAAACCCTAAACCCTAAACCCTAAACCCTAAACCCAAGGCCACATGCCGCGGAACTTCCAACATGTGGCAAATCAAGGCTACGCCTTCGTGACTCTTCGTTCTTACGGTTTGGTGGCTGAGGTTTTGGGGTTTGGGGTTTAGGGTTTAGGGTTTCTGGTTTAGCGTTCAGGGTTCAGGGTTCAGGGTTCAGGGTTCAGGGTGCTTTCCAAGGGCTCCCAGAGCAGTTCAGGTGAACTTCCTGACTGCCGAGACAGCCAAGCTGTTCCAGAATGCACTCTGGGGGCAAGGGTTTAGGGTTTGGGCTTTTCGGGTTTAGGGTTTAGGGTTTAGGGTCTAGGGTTTAGGATGAGGGCTTGTAGTATATGGTTCTTCATCACCAACAGTTACATGCAATACCAACTATGTTCATCGACAAAGTCAGAAATTCTCCTCCTTGTAAGAGCAATATAGGGGTTATGGCATTCGTGGGTTCGTAAGCAAGTAGTAGTCATTGTTCAAGAAAACCATCAGCATCACAATTGCATGAACCTTAAATTGGGATCAAAGGCGCCAAAGCCCAACGCCCTATGCCCTGAACCCTATAAATCCTGCACCTTATACTATACCCTACAAGCCCGATACCCGATACTATGCCCAGAACCCGGAATCCTCACCCCTAGAACCTAAAGCTGAAGCCCTAAACGCTAAACCCCTAAACCCCTAAACCCAAAACCCCTAAACCCCTAAACCCCTAACCCATAGACCCCTAAACACCTAAACCCCTAAACCCCTAAACCCCGAAACCCCTAACTCGTAAACCCCTAAAACCCTACACCCCTAAACCCCTAAACCCCTAAACCCTAAACCCCTACACCCCTAAACCCCCAAAAACCTACACCACAAAAACCCTAAAACCCTAAACCCTAAACCCTGAACCCTGACCCCTGAACTCAGGCATGGCATAAGAAGAAGATACTCGGGGAGCCCGGATCTCAACCGGTCGTCATCGTCCGTGCGGTGGTGCAGGGCCTGCAGGCGAACATGAAGAAGTGGTGCCTTGGGGGCGAACCTGCTTCCCTTAGGGTTTAGGGTTTAGGGTTTAGGGTTTAGGGTTTAGGGTTTAGGGTTTAGGGTTTAGGGTTTAGGGTTTAGGGCTAGTAATACCCTCATTCCCCCTTTTTTGCAGGGTGTTAGGTTCCTTTCTGAAAGAACAATGGCCACACCTTTCTGTTCTCGTAGGTTACTGATTTAGACCCACAGGTTTATGTTGCTTTTTGCCTTACTACTAGTAGTTGCTAAAGAACCACACAAAATGGAAAAACAAAAAACAGGGATTTGTATTCTTCTTCTTTGAGGGCGAGAGGGGTTCTGTAAGCAAAAAGTAGAATGGGGATCACCGTACACGGCCCCCCTTAACATACCAACCTTCGGGTTTACGGTGTAGGGTTTAGGGTTTAGGGTTTGGGGTCTAAGTCTTCACAACCCAATTTTCGGGCCCTTACAGCTCTACTTACAACCACCTTAAACCCGGAATCGTCGTAGCGGTGCGAAGAGCATGTGGCATGTGATCCCCAATGTTTGGCTTCGTTAAACCCTGCATCCTCAACCTGCAACCCTCGACCCTCAGCCCTCCAACCAAAACCTCCCCTAAGCCCTAAACCTTCAAACCCTAAGCCCTAAACCCTAAACCCTCAAACCCTACGCCCTCAACCCTCAAACCCTAAACCTGAAACCCTAAACCCTGAGACCTAAACCCTAACCCTAAACCCTAACCCTAAACCCTAAACCCTAAACCCTAAACCCTAAACCCCCCAGGTGCGGACTCCGAATGGCCCGCATCAAGAACCCGGATCTCAAGCCGTTTGTGTCGCCACAGGTCTTGGAGACTTTCAAGGCAGCTTGCTTCTTGGGGTTTAGGGTTTAGGGTTTGGGGTTTGGGGTTTAGGGTTTAGGGTTTAGGACCTGACCTTCAGAGTCTGAGGGTGTAGAAGCATACCCTAAGCCCAAAGCCCCTGATCCCCTAAGCCCTAAACTCTAAACCTTGTCATGAACCGGTTGTTGGAATCGCTGCCTTGATCCAAGAGCCTTCATGGGTCTCGACTGCAGTAGGCCAGTTTAGCATGTAGGGGCTTTAGGGGTTTTAGGGTTTAGGGTTTAGGGTTTAGAGTTTAGGGTTTAGGGTTTAGGGTTTAGGGTTTAGGGTTTAGGGTTTAGGGTTTAGGGTTTAGGGTTTAGGGCAACGAAAGTGGAGCCCAACATGGGTTTATAGGGTCTAAGGACCAGGTTTAGGGTTTAGGCTTAAGGATTAGGGCTTAAGGTTTCGGGGCACTGCGGCTGAGCCCGAAGACCCCAATCAAGAGTAGGGTTCAGGGTTTGGGGTTTGGGGTTTAGGGTTTAGGGTTTAAGGTTTGGGGGCGGCAAGGTCGCGGACGAGACGGCATCGTCGCTGGACCCGAACGACTGCAGCCCGATCAGCCCGAACAAGAGCCGGTCGATGAGAGCGACTTCGTAGTCGAATGGGGATTAGGGTTTAGGGCTTGGACTTGGGTTTAGGGTTTAGGGTTTCGGGTTTAGGGTTTAGGGTTTAGGGTTTGGGGTTTGGGGTTTGGGGTTTGGGGTTTGGGGTTTGGGGTTTGGGGTTTGAGGTGTTGGGTTAGGGTGGGGGCAGGGGGAGCTTCTGGAAGTTTAGGGTTCACGGTTTGGGTTTTCGAGTTTAGCTGGGGGAGGTGGGGGCGGGGGGGGGGCGGGGGTACCGATAAACAGGGTTAAATTGAGTTATTGGGTGGTGTCTTCGGGGCCCGCTTTCAGGGTCTCGGGTTTAGGGGAGGGTCCATGTGCCTATATTATGGCATAGACTTGGCTTTCAAAAAGGGCTTCCTATACTTCCTATAGTTCCTATATAGTAGCTTTCTAGGGCCCAAGTATATACGTACTCTATGGGCGCATGGACCCTACACAGTAGAAGCCAAAAAGTTGGAAACTCAATAGCCTCAATCCCTAAGAGTAAAGTATAGGGAATCCCAGCACTATTGTCCTCAAAAAGGTTTCCAACTTTTTTGGGTTCACTGTAATGGAAAGTAGCACCAAGGACTAAAGGCAGTGGCAGTTAGATCAATGTGTGCATGGGACCGAGGTGGGAGAGCCCTTTAAAGCACCACCAAATGCAAAGGGCCCGAGAGAGCTAGGCTTTAGGCTTCAGGGTTTAGGGTTTAGGGTTTAGGGTTTAGAGTTTAGAGTTTAGGGTTTAGGGTACCCTAAACCTGACACCCTAAACCCTTAACTGTGGATATGAGTCGTAGAACGAACTTTACGGGACATATGGCGAGAGCCCAGTTTGGTTCGGAAGTCCGGTAACTTATTAGGGTTTAGGGTTTAGGTGTAGGGTTACCCTGTAAAAAACACTCAAAACAACACACAGGGTGAGTAATCATCTGGATAATTGGTAATGTTCCCCTTGCTTCAAGATATGGAGGCAGAGCCTACACACCCCAGACCCTAAAGCAACATGCAGCTGCGCGTCAAATCCAAGCCCATATAAACGCCGAAATAAAAACCCTAAATAAGAATCCCTATCGCCCAAAAAAATACACCTTATGCCCTTTTAAAGCACAACAACCAAACCCTGTAAGCCCTATACATTCCAAGCCCAAACCTTAAACCCCAAACCCGAAACTCAAAACCCGAAGCCCGGAACCTTGAACCCTAAACCCCAAACTCGGAAACCCTAAACCCGAAACCCTGAACCCGAAACCCTCAACCCCAAACCCAAAACTCGAAACCCTAAACCCGAAACCCTAAAGCCGAAACCTTCGACCCTAAACCCTAAACCCTAAACCCTAAACCCTAAACCCTAAACCCTAAACCCACAAGGTCATGCAAGCCCAGCGTGCAGGCGCTGTGGCCTTGCAGCGGGCCCGAGCCTATGACACCTTCAGTTTTTTTTAATTTATTATATTTGTTTTTGAAGAAGGTTTAGGGTTTAGGGTTTAGGGTTTAGGGTTTGCGATTTAGGGTCTAGGGTTCAGGGTCTAGGGTTGAGGGGGAGATCGGGTTTGGGGTTTAGGTATGGTTTGGCCTTACAAACCCCGGCTCACCCGAAACGGATCAGGCTTCAGCGTTTACTCTATGCTCTACGCCGAAGCCCTATGCTTAACCCTAAACCCTCGCACACCTAGGAGCTCTCATGCCTGTCGGACATCTGGGGAATGCCCAGCGACTCGGGTCGTACGCGTGGCCTGGTGTCTGAACACTAGGGCTTTGAGGTTTAGGGGTTCAGGGTTTAGGGTTTAGGGTTCCCTGCAACCAGAATCCGAATCTCGTCCGATACCAGCCCCAAGCAACCCGGCACCGTCCAGGATGCTTAGGCTTTGGGGTCTAGGCTGGAGTCACCAGGTCTTCCCTCCACAGAATCAGACCCTCGAGCAGAGATTGCCAACCCGGAAATCCTAAACCCTAAACCCTAAACAATTGCGGTGCTTGAGCTGATAAGGAAGACCCTAAACCCTAAACCCTAAACCCTAAACCCCAATAAACCTGTGCGGTGCTTGAGCTGATAAGCAATTTTTTAGTGCTCTCCCGAAATTTTGGGACGATCGCAGACGTGAGGCACTGTCGAGGCCTAGATCCCTCCAGATTTGGAAGCCTTCACCTTTCCATCCTCAACCCTTAACCCTAAACCCTAACCCCTAACCCCTAAACCCTAAACCCTATAAACCCTAAACCCTAAACCCTACCTCTAGTTAAACGCAAGGATGATGTTTTACTAGACTCACAGGGTACCACAAAGTTAAGACAACATATTCAGGTTTTAAACAAATGTGTTTTTTCATTTCCTAGAAACCTAACAAAAAGCAACACCCCCCTAGGACCCGGAGTAGGCCCTTATTCCCTTTTTCAGGGTTTCCTTTAACCCAAGAAGGGCACCCTTTTCCTTAATATGTTACTCATGGGTCTAAACCTAAACCTTAAACACTAAACCCTAAACCCTAAACACTAAACCCCAAACAAAACACCGCCTCTGATCCCCGGAAGCCCAAGCAGTGCCTTCGGCTGTCGACTCGCCAAAGACGTTCCCGATGATGGCCCTGGCATTCCAAGTCGCATATAACTCGGATGGTGTTCCTACGCCCCTTAGGGTTTAGGGTTTAGGGTTTAGACTATATGGGTCGGATTAATTACTAATCGTCTTCCCTTATGGTCCCCTTGATAAATATTCTAAAAGAACGCCAAAAACCCTGTTCTAAAAAAATCAGGTCCCTATAGTAGGGTAGTCTCATGGGCCCTTAATAGGGCCCCTAACCTCTAAAGGGTTCTGAAGTATGGTCCCGATTTGTACTGGGTAGGCATATCAAAGGCCCATGCAACTACCCTAAGCAAAGGGTTCTTGTACCCATATTGGTATAGACTTGGGCCGTAAAGGGATTTAGGGTTTGAGAGGGGGGGGGGGGGGGGAGGTGGTGGTGGGGGGTTCATTACCTGTGAGGAAAGACTTGGGCCTTAAAGGGTTTTGGGGTTTTAGGGTTCAGGGTTAGGGTTTTAGAGGAGGGTCCATGTAGGGCCCAAGTATACACAAAAGGGTACATGGACCCATGGTACACCAAACAAGCGCTACGCAGGAGCGTTTAGGCAAACCCTGAAAGCTAAGCTTGCAGCTAAACCCTGAACCCTAGAGTGTAGGGTTGAGGCTTTGGGTTTGAACCTATACTGCCCATCAGAAGGCGACTTATGACCTATAAGCTTTCGGGTAGGGCCCGCAGAACTCCTCTTGAGCTATAAGAGGCGCCCCTCTGTGCAAGCCCTGAACGCTAAACCCTAAACCCTAAACCCTAAACCCTAAACCCTAAACCCTAAACCCTAAACCCTAAACCCTAAACCCTAAACCCTAAACCCTAAACCCTAAACCCTAACCCTAAACCCTAAACCCTCAGCCCTAAACTTGGACCAAAGGGCCGTTGAAGTTGGCGTGCAAAATTGTCCGCCTGCACATGGAGGCAGCCGCTCTCGTAGCAGCCCCAACAACAGCCACCAGCTGTCGCTGCCCCTCCTTTGGCGTGAGGGTTTAGGAAGACTAAATAAGGTTGTGTGTTTCTAGTGCTAGGGCTGAAAATGTATTCCCACAGCCCTTTTTCCATACCCGAAGCACATGGTCCAATGCGAGTCATGAGTGGTGCTGCTTTGCCCTAATTACGCGCCCCTTGATTTCTTGGATATCGATTGTACCTCATGGCTCCTATCTAGTACCTGTGTTGGGGTACTATACTGGAATCTCCGAGAACTATCCCAACTAAGGAAGTACATCAGAGCCATCAGGTGGGTTGAGAAGGACTTGAAGCCATGTACCCATGCATGAGCAGGTGGGGAAATTTGCAGGTCTACTTGTCGGCGTTCTGCCGCGGGAAATGTTGGCATCGTGGCTCCAACTTAGCTCTGAAAGAGCTGACGGTGTTGTCCGCCGGGGTTCAGGCACCGACACCTTGGGTCCCGAAGGGTCCATGCACCGGGCCCTAAAGAGCTTCTACATGGGAACCCCTTTTCAGGCCCAAGTATACACGCTATAGGTACATAGACAGTCAGGGAATTGAATGATTTTGAGTTGAGTGTCTTACGCTGCGAAGACTGTAGCAAGTTGGCAATCCTGGTGCTTGACCCCTGGCTGGTCAGCGGAGCGAAGCCCGTTCGAATTCAAGATGCGCATCCGCAGATATGTTTTTTGCAGCTATACTTGCAACGACCTTTTTGACCACGACCGCTTCAGCCAACTAGGTGAAGGTATATAGGTAGTGATGATGACGATGACCTTATAAGCCCATATAAACCCTAAACCCTAAACCCTAAACCCTAAACCCTAAACCCTTGGCCCAGTGATGATGTGCTATCATAGAAACCGGAGTGGGCCCCTATTCCGTCTTTTTTCAGGATCTAGGATCCCGTATCAGCCAGCCCCTTTAAACCAAAAAGGTCACACTTTTTTTGTGCCTGGGTTACTGTTGGGTCTAGCCCTAAACCCTAAACCCTAAACCCGAAATGCCAGACCAGAAAACATCCCTTACCAGCCCCTTTAAACTAAAAAGGGAACTTTTGTTTGTTCTAGGTTTCTCTTTGGCCTATAGAAGCAGTCGTGGCTGCTGGATGCCGGGCGGAAAATCCGCTTAATGCAGGACTACGAGAGCGAAGGCCTGGGTGTGTCGCCGAACACTTAGATGATGCAAATCGAGGAGAATCTTAGGGGTAAGGGTTCAAGGTTAAAGGTCTGGGTTAGGGCAGGGTTTTGGGGTTTAGGGCTTAGGGTTTAGAGTTTAGGGTTCAGGGTTTGGAATGCCAAGCAAATGAACGGCAGCACTGCTCCATGAGCATAATATCAAGATGTATACAATTAGGTGATGTTTTTTCGCTATGGAGACACAATAATAAACGTGTTCGCTGCTGTTCAGTGCTTCGTCTTAGGCTCTAAGGACCGTCGGAGGACGGCTGATAGGAGGCCTTGAACCCTAAACCCTACACCCCAAGCCGTCAGAACTAACCCTAAACCCTAAACCCAAAACCCTAAACCCTAATTAAACCCTAAACCCTAATTAAACCCTAAACCCTAAACCCTAGCTGTCCTAGATTCGGGTGGCCGAAGCTTTGGCGAGGCACCACCGGGCCTCTCGCCCGCGAACATACCTGCATGCGGTCGCAGACCGCTACCTGGTAGCCCAGCGGTACCGTTTCCCCTTGTTTCGGTTCAAGGTTCCCTTATAAAGTAACCAACTAAAAACAGGGTACCCGCATTTTAAAATGGTTGCTGGGCTACCAGGGCTATGAACAGCTTCTGTGCTTAAAGGCTTTCAATCCTTTGCCTGGAGGCTGTCAACTGGAATTGGGTAGATCCACGTCACCTTGCGTTTGCTGTCCATATGACGTAGGGTTTATATGAAGCCGGAAACCCTATAAACCTTATCTTTGGTGCGGGGCAAAAAGGGGAGGGTATGGGTGAGTGTGTGTGTGTGTGTGTACCGTATGTGGGATATCCTGCCGGGATCCTCGTACTGAGAACCCTACTCTATATGGGGCTGTTTAAACGCTGGTCCCTTTTCGGGGCCCTTATCGTATTAGGGTACCAGAAGTCGACCATGGTTTAGATCCCCCATTGGACAACTGAGAGACTCCCAAACTCGAGTTTCACAGCCCAGAAACCTGAGTGATAAACCCTCGCCTGAACTAGAGCAGGGATTAGTGTCTTCTGATCTCGATGTATCCATGTATCTACCTTCTCCGAACCCAATGTCTATGTGCTGCGCGATGTAGAGCCTGCTTGCAGCACGCCGCAGCACCATCTGACATGTACAATGTGTGCGCTGAAATGGCAGGAGGACGGAGAGTCTTTGGTTCAGAGCTGCAGCTCTTCCCTAATCCCGGGTTTAGGGTTTAGGGTTTGGGGTTTGGGGTTTAGGGTTTAGGGTTTAGGGTTTGGGGTTTTGGGGTGTAGGGTTTAAGGTTTGGGGTTTGGGGTTTGGGGTCAGGTGTGCCTTACTCTAAAACCCCTTAGAGCATGGGTTTGGGCTCTTAGGGGTAGTGCTTTGGGTACCAAAGTACGTCGTTTTTAGAGCGGCCTTTCGTGGTAACTCCAAGTCGGGTACTTTTCCCAATCGGAGACACCTCCTATTACCCAAACAGTATATCTTCTGACTACGGGATACCCCCCCCCCCCCCCCCACCCCAATTTGTGGGAAACCTGGATTGAAGGAAAGATGGATGGAAAGATGGATGGAAAGATGGGTGGAAAGATGGGTGGATGGGTGGATGGATGGGTGGATGGATGGGTGGATGGATGGGTGGATGGATGGGTGGATGGATAGGTGGATGGATGGGTGGATGGATGGGTGGCCTAAACCCCAAACCCTAAACCCTAGACCCTAAACCCCAACCCTAAACCCTAAGCCCTAATCCCCAAACACAGCCAACCTGCACCCGTGCGACCTCCCGGACGCTCATATGCTGCCCGCTTTGGCCCGAAGCCCTATAAAACCTAAACCCTCAGGGGAAGGCTCTCTTCCTAAACCCTAAACCCCAAACCCTGAACCCTAAACCCTAAACCCCAAACCCTAAACCCTAGTGCCTAAACCTGGCAGGTCAGGACGTGAGCCAGTGGGACTTTGAAGACCTCATGGAACTTCTGAATGACCAAGGTCCCTCGAACTCGGTTTCGGGTTAAGAATTCAGAGATTCTGAGGTTGGTGGCAGGCCAACCCTAAACCCTAAACCCTAAACCCTAAACCCTAATCCCTAAACCCTAAACCCTACGTAAACCCTAAGCCCTAAACCCTAAACCCTAAACCTTAATCCCTTATGCCCACTTCTGAGTCGCCTTACCTTACCTGCAAAGCTGAGTACAGCTGAATCGGAACCCCAGAACTGGAGCACGCCTTCAAAAAGCCAAGTGTTTAGGGCCTGGGGTCTAGGGTTTAGGGTTCAGGGTTTAGGGTTTAAACCCGAAACCTACGTTCTTGTAGGTTCCCTACAAATCCTATAAGGGGCTTTCTGGTAAGAACCTACGAAGAAGTGGGTTTCGGGTTTCTTACTAAGGTAAACCCTAACCCTAAACCCGAAACCCTAAACCCTAAACCCTACACCCGTCGCCAGGCCCCCCCCCCCCCCCCCCTCCTTATCGGGTTTAATGTTCCATGTTTAGGGTTCAAGGTTCAGGGCTTACGGTTTAGGGCTAGGGTTTCGGGACCCGAAACCCTGAAGTAAACCTGAAACCCCCTAAACCTCTCGGCAACTCGATCCCCTCAAGCCTTACCTCCAAGCCCCCAAAGCCCTCAGCCAATTCGGGCTTAGGGTTTAGGGTTTAGGGTTCAGGGTTCAGGGTTTAGAATTTAGGGTTTATAGAAGGTGTATAGGGTTTGTGTCCCGGGTTTTGAGCCTTTGAGCTGCTTGGAAAAGCTTGAAAACGGGACTCCGAGCCTGGGAAACGGCTTGGAGGCTTGGGCGGAGGGCTTTGAAAAGTGCTTGGAACAGGACTTGGTGAAGGGGTTTGGAGCGATGTGGCTTCGGGGGCCGGCTTTGGGTTTATTCATGGCTTACCTTTCTGTCGCCCTTCAATTCAGGGCGAACGTAAGGTACAAGGCCTTTCTCTCCGATTTGGAGGGGTTGGCAAAGCCAGAAACTTCGAAGTTAAATTGCTCCTATACACCTTCTATTATTTTTGGCTTGAGGGTTTAGGGTTTAGGGTTTAGGGTTTAGGGTTTAGGGTTTAGGGTTAGGGTTTAGGGTTTAGGGTTTAGGGCTCTTTCAGGCATTATGGATCCCGACTCCAAATCGGCGGCCTCTTGGGGAGACGCTGCGAAAGGCGTGCAACGGCAGCCTGTCCCCGAGGAGCCATGCTTTGGTGGGGTGTGGGCAGGGTTTAGGGTTTAGGGTTTAGGGTTTAGGGTTTAGGGTTTAGGGCTTAGGGCTTAGGGCTTAGGGCTTAGGGCTTACGGCTTAGGTAGGGCTTAGGGCTTAGGGGTTAGGGTTTTCGGGTTTAGGGCATATTTTGTTCTACGTGCCCTGTAATTCAGGGCAACGTGCGAGGCAGTGGACGAAGTAGTTGGAGCGCGGCGCGTATCTCGCCGCGTGGTTTCCTTCGGTTTCTTGGGTGGGGTGGCTGGGGGGGGGTGGGGGGGGGGGGGATAATTCCGCCCCCCCTATTGCAACTTGCCAGCATGTCCTCAGTCATTTAGTGCTCCAGTTTGCAGGGTTTGGGGCTTGGAGTTTAGCCTTGATGTTGGGCTTCGGGGTTTAGGCCTCTGGCAACTCTGCAGATGCTAAGACTTAAACCGTAGCCCTCCGACTTGCTAAATCCGCCCTATGGGCTTGGGGGGGGTTAGGGTTTAGGGTTTAGGGTGTATAGGGCTTGGGGGGTTTAAGGGTACTTACGGCTCTGCTTTGTCCCAGGGTTTAGGGCTAGGACTGAGGATTGAGGATGTGGGGCTTAGGGTCGAGGTCTCTGGGTTTGAGGTTCTGCGTTGAGGTTTTCCCAAAACCTGATTCCGGAAATCCTACTGCCCCAGAATCCTCAAGCAACTTTTCCTATAAAGCCCTACACCTTAAAACATCCCTAAGCCCCTAAACTCTAAACCCCTGAAAGCCCTAAAATCCTTGAAAACGGAAAGTAGTTTTAGGCATTTCAGAACTCCTTAAAGGGAGTGAATTCCCTAGGCGAAAACACTAAAATACGTGTTTCCCCCTTAGAGTGCCGTTTATAACGCGCTCCCACCTCTCAGGACGCCGAGTACCTTGTAAATAGCACCATTTTTTGCAAATTCCAGCCATCTTAATTTTCAATCTCTGCACGAAAACGCACGGCGAGATGTGCGCCGCGCACCTAAGTAGTTGCAGGGAGGCTGGGGTTCGGGTATAGGCCTACATGCTTGGTAGCCCAGTGGTAGCCTTTTCCCTTTTGTTGGCTCAAGGCTTCCTTTTAAAGTAACCAACCCCAAAAAAGGGTGCCCGTATTTTAATGTGGTTTCTGGGCGACCAGGCATGTCATCAGGGTTGAGCAAGTTTTTTGGGGAGGTGTGCCCTTAACCTTGGGATGCTCCCCCTTCTACTAGCAGTCTGTAATCCGGATTCTAAAAAGGGGTACTATGTCCCGACTAAGGATTGTCTGTAGAAGGGGGAACATCCCAACCTAAACCCTAAACCCTAAATCCTAAACCCTAAACCCTAGACTATTTTTCCCTGAGCCCAGAGACTCCAAGTCCAAACCCTACGTATCTTCGTGCGATGTAGTGTATAGCTTGCCGACGCATACACGAACACCCGGAAGTCCCAGATGCCCTGTTTAGTGGTTTTTTTTGGGGATCGGGTTTAGGGTTTAGGGTTTAGGGTTTAGGGTTTAGGGTTTAGGGTTTAGGGCAGTCTCTTACCAGCACTTTTGGGAAAGGCAACGCTGCCAGTCACCATCGAGTTTGCCACTGCGAACTCAGGCTTGGCCTTGGCTGAAAAGGGCTGTGGTTTAGGATT
Organism: Symbiodinium natans; assembly: GCA_905221605.1. Lineage (NCBI taxonomy): Eukaryota > Dinophyceae > Suessiales > Symbiodiniaceae > Symbiodinium > Symbiodinium natans. The sequence goes on along the minus strand of CAJNDS010002389.1, from coordinate 83,637 downwards.
TAGGGTTCAAGAGTTTGGGTTTAGGGTTTAGGGTTTAGGGTTTAAGGGTTTAAGGGTTTAAGGGTTTAAGGGTTTAGGGGTAGTGTCATGGGTCCTGACTACGGTCCCCAACCTCCTTGAAAGGGTTCTAATGTATGGGCGCTGAATGTATGTAGGGGATATAAGGGGTACCCTGAAGCGTCCATACTCACGGACCATGTAACTATGGCCCAACCATAATCTCGTTCCCTGGTAGAGCCCCAACGCAGAGCTGCACAAGGAATCACATGGTCAGCCACTTGTAAAGGACCACGGTCCGTATTCTATCAGGGACTGCAAGCGAGATTCTGTTTTCGAGAACTGGCCATCTACATAATCCAGCGAGATGTACTTATCTATAAATGATCACTGTGTAAGACCTACACGCGTAGAATATGCTTTACGCAAATAAGTGCGTTCGATTTAAGCGCCTACATATGCAATATGTATGTGGACCCCAAACAGGGTTTGGGGCTTGGGCTTAGGATTCTACATGCCCACCCAACAAGCTTCAACCCCGCCTGGCAGGGCAAAGGGCCCCTTTGCAAAGGCGGTGGCAAGATGGTATCTGGAGAACTACACCCTCGGCCGCCGCGAAATGATCGACTGCGGGCTCGTTGCGCAAGGCCGTGAAGCACCAGTTGCTCGGCGAGGGGCGGCCCATTGTACTCGACGATCCGCGGATTCTGGGGAAGTCGGTGGGCACTGAGGGAGGTGGTGCCGAGTTTACGAAACACCTCATGGGGCTTGCGGCAGACGACAAGTCAACCCTGCAATCGCGATGCAGCGTAGTGTTCGCGGTGCAGATCGAAAAGCTGCACAGAGGCTTGGACCAAAAATATTTTCCAGTGCAGCAGGCAGGTCCTCTTGTATACCCCCTTGTACCTGTATACACATCCTGAATCCCAAGCCCAAAAACCCAATAACCCACTACGAGCCCTGTAAAACCAAGATCCCCTAAAGGGAGGAGGTTCATGGGGGTAGGTACCTAGGGAGGGAAGCTTCTGGAGCCTTAGGGAGTAGTGGGGAGTACTCGAGAACCTTGGGTTACCCTAAACCCTAAACCCCAAACCCTAAACCCTAAACCCTAAACCCTAAACCCCAAACCGCAAATCCTAAACCCTAAAGCCTAAACCCTAAACCCTAAAGCCTAAACCCTAAACCCTAAACCCTAAACTCCCCAGAGGTGCGGGTGCCAGCGAGGCCCCTCTCTGCCTGGACACGGTGCCGCGCCGCGCGCCTCGGGCGCGCAAAGGCTCGTGTTCCTCTGCAAGCGGTTTAGGGCAGGTAGGGCTTAGGGTTTAGGGTCTAGGGTTTGGTGTTGAGGGTTGAGGTTTAGGGTTAGGGTTTAGAGTTTCGGCACTCGGGTTTGGGGAATCCGGGGCGTGTGCCGTGGACTGGGGAGCGTGGAGCCCTTCGCCTTGTCCGCCGGAAACAGCTACCCAACCACCTTACGGAAACGAGCAGAACCCCGAAAAACTGTTAAAACCCCCAAAGCCCCCCTCCGAACTCCCTAACCCTAAACCCTAAACCCTAAACCCCTACTTGCAAGGTTCACGGGTTCTCAGAGTCCCCATTAGAAGTCTACTCATAACCTACTCAGGGCTTATCAGTACTGCTGTAATCGGGGTTATGAGCACCCATGAACCAGGTCCCTAAACCCTAAACCCTAAACCCTAAACCCTAAACCCTAAACCCTAAACCCTAAACCCTAAACCCTAAACCCTAAACCCTAAACCCTAAACCCTCCCTGAAGAACCCTATAAAGTAGAGCGAAGGGACTAAAGGAGATGCCCCCTTCGTTAGGGACCTTAAGGATTCAGGGCCTAGGGGGCTTGTAGCGGGTTTGTAGGTTTAGAAGGGGGGGTTTAGGGGTTGACAAGGGGTTTCATGCGGTTTAGGAGGTTTAGGGAGTGGGTCCCCTTTTCTGTTTTTACGGGTAGTTGCATAGTCCCTCATGTACCCTCCTTTAAAGGGGTTCTGAAGCCTGGGCCCTGTGGGTTCCATAGTGTATAGAAGTTGTATACAAGGGGTCCCCCTTTAAGCGCCCAAGTTTATTAAGGGGTCACGTCACTGCCCTCAGATTATAGGGTTTATATGGGGTGCAGGATTTGTAGGGCTTACTAATCCCGAAAGTGTGCCGATTTTATAGTATATGGGCCCTAAAGCTACTTTCTGGGAACCCTTTAAGGCCCAAGCGTATAATATACAGGCACGTGGACCCTTTGGGATAATTAATTAGGGTTTTTAGGGCCAGGTTTCATAGGGCTTAATTGAGTGTATAGTCAATGGACTCAGACTCGTACCCCTAAGGTTGTACCCCTAAAGGTTCCCCTTAATATACTCCTAGTATTGACCCCTCATTCTCTTAGGGATCCTTACAAAGGGACCCCGCAAAACCCAAGGGTACAACCTTAAGGGTCCAAGGTAGAACCCTAGATACCCTCCGAGTAACCCTAAAGCCTAAACCCCTAAAACCCTAAAACCCTAAAACCCTAAAACCCTAAAACCCTAAAACCCTAAAACCCTAAAACCCTAAAACCCTAAAACCCTAAAACCCTAAAACCCTAAAACCCTAAAACCCTAAAACCCTAAAACCCTAAAACCCTAAAACCCTAAACCCTCAACCCCAAGTAGTACAGACGGGGGAACCCGTAAGAAGAGGGTTTCCCTAAACCCTAAAACCCTAAACCCTAACCCTAAACCCTAAACCCAAACCCTCAACCCTCAACCCTCAACCCTAAACCCCCCCTAGTAGGGGAACCCCCAAGAAGAGGGTTTCCCTAAACCCTAAAACCCTAAAACCCTAAAACCCTAAAACCCTAAAACCCTACGCCCTAAACCCTAAACCCTAAACCAGAGGGCTTCCCTTGGCCGAGGATGGCATCGTCGGCTTGGCGCTGACTGAGGCAGTGTCCGCTCCCCTCGGTGCCTCGGCTCGCCACCTTCTGGTGCGCTTTTCCGAAAATTGCGGGGGGCGTGGGGGGGGGGGGGGGGGGACCACCCGAAACCCGAAACAGGAAACCCCAAACCCCGAACCCCAAACCCTAAACCCAAACCCTAAACCCTAAGCCCTGCCTAGGCCAACACTCCCTGCCGAGTAAATCGACATTTAAGAGGTGCTTCCGAAGTTGCTGGACACATGTTTTGTTCAGGTACCGGGCTGCTTGAGATGTACCCTGTATACCTTAGACCCCCGAGCCCTAAACCAAAAGCCATCCTGCTGAACCCGCAGCAGCCATGGGTTGGTTTAGGGTTTAGGGATTAGGGATTAGGGTTTAGGGTTTAGGGTTTAGGGTTTAGGGTTTAGGGTCGGAGGGCTTGGGGGGGGGGGGGGGGGGGGGGGGTAGTGTTGAAAAGTTCCAAGGTTGGAATGCCCAAGTCCGTTTTGCCTGCTTCATGCTCAAAAAAAGACCCCACAAAGCCCACGGCAGCAAAGACAGAAGAAGCACCTAAGACTTGAGATGTTCCCCCTCCCACTAGCAGTCCTTACTAGGGATCGGGGAACATCCCAACCGAATATATATATATATATATATATATATCAGGGAGTATATACTGTTGTATACATAGCGGATCCCTTTAAAGGGATTCTCTTCTATTTGGGGTATAAAAGGGGTACCCCTATTTTGGGAAATGCCCGTACTTGGAGGTTTATGGTACTTAGTAGCTAATTATAGCTCTACTCATGACCCACTTAGCCCCTTAAGTGCCCTAGCATGGTGATAAGTACAGTTATATGTACAGTTAGAATTAGTTACTAAGTCCATGAACCTCCAAGTATAGGACAGAAGACTTTTTTGGGCACCTGGCGCCCCCGAAACCTCATAAGCCCGAAAGACGAGGTCTCGCGGGCTATGCAAAGATGGGCCCGCCGCTGCAGGCGGCCTGGGATTTGGGATTTGGGTTTAGGGTTTAGGGTTTAGGGTTCGGTGTTCAGGGTTTAGGGTTTAGGGTTTAGGGTTGATGGGGCTTACGGTTTATAGGGTTTAGGGTATGGGGTTTAGGGTTTAGGGTGTAGGGTCCACTTCCTGTCTTCCTTCCGGGGACATTTTGCAGGCCCTGAACCCTCAAGCCCTGAACCCGAAATATGCCAAACTATGAACCATGTAAACCCTATAAACCCTGTAACCCCTGTAATCCTTTAAATCCTGTAAATCCTCTAGATCTTTCAAATTCTATGAATCTCTAAACCCTAGAAACCCTAAACCCGAAATCCGAAACCCTGAGCCCGAACTTCGGGACACGTCACTTGCTTCTCTCGTGCTTATTGGAGCACCCAAAACCCACCTTGTTCGTAGGTTCTGACTAGAAGACCTCTTCCTGATATGCTTAGGTAACCTACACAAAATGGCAGGTTTCGGGCTCTTACCTCGGGCTCTGAAGGCAGGCCCCAAACCCCAAACCCTAAACCCTAAACCCTAAACTCTAAACCCTAAACCCTATCCCTAAACCCTAAGCCCTTTGCTCCGGGCAGGTGGCCAAAGCAGGGCCCAGTCCAGCAACTCATCCGCTTTCGAGGGTTTAGGGTTTAGGGTTCAGGGTTCAGGGTTTAGGGTTTAGGGTTTTGGGTTTTGGGTTTAGGGTTTAGGGTTTAGGCTGCAGTGTTTTTGGGGTTTAGGCCTTTGAAAGTTGTTCAGCTTTCTTGCTAGGGTCGTCACACTTGCTTTGTTAGTGTGTTAGGGTTTAGGGGTTTAGGGCTTTAGGGTCTTAGAACTTTCTTCAAGGGGGTCTTGCGTGCTTGTAGGGATCGAGGGGGTAATTAGGGTGCAGGTGAAAGGTTGCAGGGTTTAGGGCTTCAGGTCGTTTAAGAGCACTTGGGGTGGGGGGGGGGGGTCTCTCATGGTCTTTCGTTGGTATGTCTTTGAGGGCCTCTAGGGTTTGGGGTGTGAAGAGGTGCACGATTCAGGGCCCAGGGTTTCGAGCTGCTGGGATATGGACCTCATGCCAGAAGCCGTAAACCCCTAACATCCTAAACTCCAAACAAACCCTAAAGCCCTAAAACCAATCCTAGACCCTAAACCCTAAACCCTAGACCTATAGACCTAAAACCCTAAACGTATAGACCCTAGACCCTAAACCCTAAACTCCTTTGAGCCTGGGTGGGGGGATGATTTTTAGGATTTATAGGGTTTAGGGTTTAGGGTTTAGGGTTTAAGGTCATTGGGTTATAGGGCTTAATTCCTTAAACCCGATTCCATGATCCCTACATCCATTAAACCCTTAACCCCTACATCCCAAGTCTCTAAGCCCCGAAATCCCTGAACAAGAAGCCCCAGACTCCCTCAATCCCTACAGAAAACCCCCAAAAAGTTGGAAACCTTTTTAAGGACAAATAGTGCTGGGACTCCCTATACTTTCCTCTTAGGGATTGAGGCTATTGAGCTTCCAACTTTTATGGCTTAGGGTTTAGGGTTTAGGGCTTAGGGTTTAGGGTTTAGGGTTTAGGGTTTAGGGTTTAGGGTTTAGGGTTTAGGGCTTAGGGTTTAGGGTTCTACTCTAAACCACCACGCAGCTTGCAAGGAAGGGGGCTTCGTGGTGGAAGCTCTGGGAGTCCATGGACAGGCGCTGGTAGTGTAGCTTGGGGCTTTGCCCCTCTGTCCCGAAACCCTAAACCCTAAATCCTAAACCAAAAAACCCTAAACCCTAAACCCCAAAAGCCTAAACCCTAAACCCCAAACCGCTTTGCAGTACAGGGTTTTGTAGGGTCTAGGTTTTGGAGACTTAGGGTTTAGGGTTTCGCGGTTGGTGTTGGGTTGAGATGGTTTAGGGTTCAGGCTGGCGTTGTGCCACGGTGGATGTTGTTCTTGCCTTTTTCGGGTCTTAAAGCTTAGAGGTATGGGAGCTTAGGGTTATAGGGCTTAGAGCTTAATTAGGCCTGCAGAGGTAAATGAAATCTGTCTTTTGGGTCTAGCAGGCCCTATGCCTTAAACCCTCTAACCCCCACTGAGTCCCCAGTCATAAGCCCCAAAGCACTAAACTCTGTAAACTTAGGAGTTACCGTGTAGGGTTTATAGGGTTTAGAGCCATAAACCCTAAACCCTTAACCCCAAACCCTAAACCCTAACCCCTAAACCCGAAACCCTGAACCCCAAACCCGGTTCAGGTGATGCCCGCTGCCAGTGCCCTTAAAGGCCCCTTGGCCGCCAGGGTTTAGGGTTTAGGGTTTAGGGTTTAGGGTTTAGGGTTTAGGGTTTAGGGAGGGTTAAGGATTTAGGGTTTGGGGTTTGGGGTTTGGGGTTTAGGGTTTAGTCCGATAAGGCTGGGGCCGAGGTTCGAGCTTCCAGGGCCCGAGAGTTTTGGGTTTCGGGGTCTCTTCTCGGGTTTAGGGTTTAGGGTTTAGGGTTTAGAGTCTAAATTCTACTCCGGCCCAAGGTTGCAAACCATAAATCCTATAGCTTGGCCTCATTGCCTCATGCCCCTCTTGCAGACAGCCGGCATGTAGGGCTTAGGGTTTAGGGTTTAGGGCTGAGGCTTTATGGGTTTAGGGTTTAGGGTTTGGGGTTTGGGGTTCAGGGTTTAGGGTTTGGGGTTTAGGGTTTAGGGTTCGTTGTTTAGCAGGGGCCCTTAGAGAAGGGTACCCCTTTTATACCCCTTATCTGCCCCAAACAGATTAAGGGCCCATACCCAACCCTTTACAGGCGCCTCAAGGCCTTAAGCACTTGGGCCCGAAATCTTAAAACCCTGATGCCCGAACCTTAGACCTTTGAGCCCAGAAGCCCTTGAAGCCCTTGGTTTAGGGTGTAGGGTTTAGGGTTTAGGGTTTAGGGTTTAAGGGTTTAAGGGTTTAAGGGTTTAGGGTTTAGGGTTTAGGAACACAAAAGCACGAACACCCTAAACGTTACGAGCGGAGATAGCTCTGCTTCTGAGCTCTGAACACCAAGGTGCCGCCAAAGCAGCCGGGCTGAACTCCATGAAAGGACGCCCGGCTTTCCTCACTTTAGGGGTTTACGGGGGTTTCCGGGGGTTTGCGGGGGTTTGCGGGGGTTTGGGGGGTTCAAGGGGTTGAGGGGTTTTGGAGGTTTAGGCCCACGGTTTAGGGTTGAGGGTAGCTGGGGTTTACGTCCAAGCTTTCGCCAACGCTGGTTTCGGATGACGCCCGCAGTGTCTAGAGTGTATGCAAGGGTTACAAAACAAGGGACCCAAATTAAGTGCCCATACTTGGGATCCCAACCCTGAACCCTGAACCCTAAGCCATAAACCCTAAAGGCTTATGGTTGAGGGTTAAGCGACACAGGGTCTAGCTAGGGCTTAGGCTCTTTTTCGAAGTTTAGGGTTTAGGGAATCTAGTGTAGTGCCAAATGGTACTCTCTTTCGTTGCCTTTCATCAGACTAGCCCCTAAACCCTAAACCCTAAACCCTAGCGCTTCCCTAGCAGGGGTTAGTGTGCCACTGGGACGTTGCGAGGAGGAGATTTTAACAGGAGGTGGAGCCTGAACCCTACTCAACATTAGTCACCTCTCTATCTCATGGTCTGTTTGGGTCACTTTTCTGAGGCGGGCCTAGTATTAATGATCCCTAAACCCTAAACTCTAAACCCTAAACCCTCTACAGGCGCTAGAGCTGCCCTTAACCATAAACCCTAAGCCCTAAACCCTAAACCCCAGCTAGAGCTGCCCCTAAACCCTGAAGCTTCCCCACAGACGCTCCCACCCTAAACCCTAAACCCTAAACCCTAAACCCTAAACCCTAAACCCTAAACCCTAAACCCTAAACCCTAAACCCTAAAAGGCCTTTGCTTGGGCATCGGCCGCCCTGGTGGAGGCCCAGCCGATGCGGCTCAGTGGGCTTTGCTCCCGGGCCTGAAACAATGAGATCCAAAAGATAAGGTTGGGGTTTAGGGTTTAGGGTTTAGGGTTTAGGGTTTAGGGTTTAGGGTTTAGGGTTTAGGGTTTAGGGTTCAGGGTTCAGGGTTCAGGGTTCAGGGTTTGGGGTTTGGGGTTTGGGGTTTGGGGTTTAGGGTTTAACTAGGGTTTAGGGGATGAGAATCATGATGTTAGCAACAGTATGACATGAGCAAAAAGCAGCATGTAACGTTTCTCAATGCAATGGCCGAAGAAGCAAGACCCTAGGGTAGGGTACCCACAGGGCGATTGTACTGTAGAGAGAGTTGACCGCGCAGGCTCAAACACCAGTCGAACCGGCTTTGAAGGCCTATACCCCAAACCCCTAAAGCCTAAACCCCAAAATCCAAAACCCCTAAATCCTAAATCCCTAAGCCCCTGAACCCTTAAACCCTAAACCCTTAAGCCCTGTAAACCCCTACAGAGTGTAGGCAGTCTGGGCCCAATGAGCTGAATCGCGCCATGACGGCTCAGCGTGGCTCGAGGAGAGCTGAAATCTGCAGGAGCATCTGAAAGATAAAGATGTGCGTATGTATTACCGGGACGCAGACATGTATGTAATGTATGTATGTATGCATGTATATATAAGCAAACATCTGGACCCGGACCAACAGAAGCCGAACCTTCAAGCGGGAGTTTCGGCTTCTCAGAGCACAGAGCACAAAGAGTTGCTAGAACATAAACTAGAACCTTCAACCCGGGCTCCTTTAAACCCTAAACCCTCAACCCTATAAACTAGAACCTTCAACCTAATAAAACCATAAACCCTGAATCCTAAACCCTAAACCCTGAATTCTAAGCCCGAAACCCCAAACCCCAAACCCCAAACCCCAAACCCTAAACCCTAAACCCTTAACCCTTAACCCTAAACCCTAAACCCTAAAACTCAATCACCCACTGTTGCAGCCGAGGTTCCCCATGGCCGGCGTGTCGAAAACAGGCCACGATGGGCACTCCGGGTTTAGGGTTTAGGGTTTAGGGTTTAGGGTTTAGGGTTTAGGGTTTAGGGTTTAGGGGGTTCAGGTTCCTTTCGAAAACCCACTGCCTTCAAAAAGGGTACCCTAGCTACAGAGTTTTTACTGCGCTAACCCGTTGAGCACGTTGTTTTGCCTTGAAAGTTTTTTTTGGCATATTTCGAATATAGCCGCAAAATGCGATGATCCTCAACATCACCCCCCCCCCCCCCCCCCCCCCCCCCCCCCCCCCCAAGAATGGGAATCCCCATTTTCGGAAACCCCTATTTGGCTCAACTTGAAGATTCCAACACCCTAAACCCTGAACCCTAAACCCTAACCCCAATCCCAAACGTCAAATTCTGCTGCAGGTGGCATCGTCCTCCGCTGCAAGGGCCCTTCCGCTGAGGGCCTGGGCTCGGATGACAGCCTGAAGGAGGTGGGGTTTAGGGTTTAGGGTTCAGGGTTTAGGGTTAATGTCAGGGTTTAGGGTTTCGGGTTTCGGGTTTCGAGCTCTGTCTGACTTCTCCCTACGACCTGAACCCTTAAGCCTTTCAAGCCCTTCAGACCCTCATACCCGCAAACCATTGACTCCACAAACTTAGGGGCAAGTTGCACGGGCCCGCAGTATGGTCCCTTGCCTTCTTTCAAGCCTTGGGTTCTATAGGCAATGGCCCATAATAAGGCACCACCCTAAGCCCCAAAAACCCTTGAGCCCTGGAGAGGCCCCATACCCTTTCCCCAAAAACCCTAACCCCCGAACCCTAAACCCTGCACCCCAGATCCTAAACCCGATACCCTAAACCCGACTAGAACCCAAAGGGTCCATGTCGCTACATAGTATATACCTTAAAAGGGATAGGAACAGTAGCTTTACAACCCAAGTATATACTAACCCTACACCCTCCTAAACCCTAAACCCTAAACCCTAAACCCAAACCCCTAAACTTACCTAAACCCTAAGCTTGCAGAAACCTTAAACCCTAAACCTAAACTGAAACCCTAAACTGAAACCCTAAACCCTAAACCCTAAACCCTAAACCCTAAACCCTAAACCCTAAACCCTAAACCCTAAACCCTAAACCGTCTAAACCGTAAACCCTAAACCCTAAACCCTAAACCCTAAACCCTAAACCTAAACCCTAAACCCTAAACCCTAAACCCTAAACCCTAAACCCTAAACCCTAAACCCTAAACCCTAAACCCTAAACCCTAAACCCTAAACCCTAAACCCTAAACCCTAAACTAAACCCTTCAAACTGGTGCCAGGTGCAGTTCTTCGCCCCGGGGCCATCCGGCGCTGCCGGGGCCATGCAGGCTGCAAGTACGTAGGGTTTAGGGTTTAGGGTTTAGGGTTTATTGTTTGGGGTTTAGGGTTTAGGGTTTAGGGTTTAGGGTTTATGGTTTTGGGGTTTAGGGTTTAGGGTTTAGGGTTTAGGGTTTAGGGTTTCGGGGTACACGGCCCTGTAGGGTTCAAGGGTTTGGGTTCAGGGTTTCGGGGTCGAAGGTTTAGGGTTCAAGGGTTGGTTCAGGGTGTCGGGGTCAAAGGTTAAGGTTCAAGGGTTTGGGGTGCAGAGTTTGGGGGTAAAAGGTTTGGGGTTCAGGGTTTAGGGGTATAAGGTTTTGGGTTCATGGGTTTGAGGTTTAGGGTTTCGGGCTTAGGGTTCAAGGGCTTAGGCTTTGGAATTCAAGGGCTTAGTGTTCAAGGGATTAGGCTTTAGGGGTTTGAGGACTTTGGGGTTCGGGTTCATATGTTTAGGGCTTAGAATTCAAGGGTTTGGGCTTTACTTAGGGCTTAGGGCTGTTTCTTGTCATGATCCTGGTCCCTTTTCGGGTTGTTGAAGATGAGGGTTATAAGGCCTACTCGCCGCGCCCTGGGAGGGGATTTATGGCATTTGCCGGGCATTATGCTGTTTTGACACGTGTGTTTTTGTTCTGGGCTGTCTAGTTCCAGTTCTTGTGAGCAAGTATGGGGGCTGTTCCGGGTCTATGAGCCTGAAGGGTGTGCCTTCTCTAAAAGTTGGTCCCTTTTGGGGTCCTTATGATAAAGTGGCCCCTCTTACTTAGGGTACCCAAGAGGGACCATTATTTTGAGAATTGACCGCATGTGATACGATTGCGGCATGCCTTGGAGTTCAGCCATCGTGAAAATAGAGCCGTGCCTCGCCTCATGCAACTGGCACCAGTACGAGAGCTCTTGATCGTCTTACCACTGCTGCCCCATTGGAGTGTTAGAACTGCTAGTCGCCAGGAGATGTAGTTCCCTTAAACCTTTTTCCGCTCAAGCCCAAGCCAGTTATAGGCTTCGCCTGGCAGATCATATTGGAGCTGGGGCGTGCGCTTTCTCCGCATCCAGAACATCTCCAAGAAAGCCCTCAAGTACTGAGGGCTACGGGTTTCCGTTCAGGAGACACATTGGCAATGTGATGCTGAATGGCGCGACGCTGCTACGGTCTGGTTCTAAACCCTAAACCATAAACCCTTAACCCCCTAAGCGGATGCTCTTCGGATCGCTGTGGCCGAGTCCTCACCGTGATTCGTATGACCCACGTGCGCAAAGCTCATCTTTTTCGGCATCGGGAAAGAGTCAAGGGTCGCAGGTGTCTGGACCTTTTAAACACGTGTCAATATGCACTCTCTTTCAAGAATGCCCATCAGCAGTACGAAGACCCTTGCTCTACGAGCTCAAACCTTAATTAACCCACTTAGGTTCCCCTAAACCCCAAACCCCAAACCCCAAACCCCAAACCCCAAACCCCAAACCCCAAACCCTAAACCCTAAACCCCAAACCCTAAACCCAAGCCCTACACCCCAAACCCTAAACCCCAAACATCAAACCCCAAACCCCAAACCCTAAACCCTAAACCCTAGCCCTAAACCCTAAACCCCCTGCCGGGGTTCAGGCGCTGGTAGGCGCGGCCCCCGCAGCCGGGCTGGCACTCTGCTGTGCCGAGGAGGCGGCGGCAGCCGCCGGGGCCCTTGGCCTTCCCTGGGGGAGGGTTTAGGGTTTAGGGTTTAGGGTTTAGGGTTTAGGGTTTAGGGTTTAGGGTTTAGGGTTTAGGTTTTAGGGTTTAGGGGTTGAGCGCTTCATGGCCCGTAAATTCCCGTCTTGTCGGGGGTTATGGGTTCCACTTCAAGCTGGATTAAGCAAGAACGCTGCTCTTTTCATTTTCGGGCCTGATTTTTTTTTCGAGGCGTAATCCCTCACTTCTGGTTGAGATCCTTACTGAGCAGCTCACGGAGTGACCCTTAGGAAGTGATATGGGAAGATTTGGGTAAGTCATCTTCTGTCCGTTCTGTAGGGTTTTGGGCTTAGGGCTTCGGATTTAGGGTTTAACCCTAGACTAACCCAAAACCCTAACCCGAAACCCCCTAAAAAGGGCAACCCTGCACAAGAGCCTCAGCCCCCCTCCTCCCCCGAGGCGCCGTCGGCGTTGCCTTTGGTTGGGCCCGCGCTGATCGGCAACGCGGGCACCGGCACCACCATTCACCGCCAGGCCTTCAGGGCCTTTCTGTGGGCTCTTCCGGTCATGTGGTTTGAGGTTTAGGGGTTAGGGTTTAGGGTTTAGGGCTAGGGTTTAGGGTTTAGGGTTTAGGGTTTAGGGTTTAGGGTTTAGGGTTTAGGGTTTAGGGTTTAGGGTTTAGGGGTTTGGGGTTGTGGGGTTTGGGGTTGGGGTTTGGGTTTGGGGTTTTTGGGGGTTTGGGGTTTGGGGTTTGGGGTTTGGGTTTGGGGTTTGGGGTTTGGGGTTGGGGTTTGGGGTTTGGGATTTGGGGTTTGGGGTTTAGGGCTAGGCTCTTCCCCCACCTTGTGGTGGTGCAAAACCCCTGCTTTTGTCCACCCCATCCTTCCTGCTTGTGTCAGCCCCTCGACCCCGAAACCCTTTAGTCGGCCCCCAGCCGCGGGAATCCACGAAGAAGCAGTCTGGGCCCCTAAGCCCGAAACCCGAAACCCTAAACCCCAAACCCTAAACCCTAAACCCCAAGCCCAAAACCCTAAACCCCAAGCCTGCAATTGAGCAACTTCCTGGCTGAGAGCAGCCACTCGTTGAGGGCCCAGGGCCTCGAGGGTGATAGTAGGAGCCCCGCACTTGGCACAATCGAAAGGTTTAGGGTTCAGGGTTTAGGTTTAGGGTTTCGGGTATCGGGTTTCGGGTTTAGGGTTTAGGGTTTAGGGTTTAGGGTGTGGGGTTCAGGTTTCCTTACTATGGGACCTTGCCTCCTCTAAAAGGTTCTGAAGTATGTGCCCCTATGTTTTTATAGTGCATGTACAGGGAATCCAAGGGGTCCCCTTCATGGGCCCATACCAAGGGACGATGGAGTTGCCCTGCGATACAATTCTTGTTAGTTATTACCTTTATTGTCTCGGGGTTTGGGGTCGAGGGTACTAGAGGTTTAGGGTTTAGGGTTAACCTAAACCCTAAACCCTAAACCCTAAACCCTAAACCCTAAACCCTAAACCCTAAACCCTAAACCCTAAACCCTAAACCCTAAACCCTAAACCCTAAACCCTTTCTGAAGCATGGGCTCGTAGTTTGGGTTGGGGATGTAGACGCCAGGTTTTCGGGGCTCGGCAGTTGGGCGTTAATCGAGATTTATCGATCCGGGATTTAGGGGGTCTGGGTTATATTATCGGGTTTAACATGCTTTCACCCTAATCCCTAAACTCTAAGCCCTAAACCCTGCACCCTAGACCCTCTAGTTCAGGGTGTTAGTGATGTAGGGTTTAACTGTTTGGTGCTTTGGGGGCGAATCCAACTCCTCAACCTCCAATCTATGAACCCTAAACCCTGAATCGCTGAATCTGGGAGTTTAGGGTGTAGGGTTTAGGGTTTTTAGGGTTTAGGGATTTTAGGTATTCGGGTTTAGGGGTTTCAGGGATTTCAAGGTTTCGGGTTTAGAGATTTCGGGAGTGTTTGTAGATTTGGCTTCAGGTGTTTCTCGGCTTCGATGGGGCTTCGTAAAGCTCAGGCTTCAGGGTTTAGGGTTTTTTGAAGTGCCTCTGACTCCCGAAGACTGCTTTGGGGGAATATGTCTGGTAGCCCTAAACCCTAAACCCTAAACCCTAGACCCTAAACCCGCAGGCTGTTGCAGCTGTGGCGTGAGAGTGCGGCATGTCTCGAGGTGTGAAACTGCGGAGCAGAGCGCGTCTCCGGCCATCGGGACTCGTTGTATGTACCCCTATGCGGTACGCAGAAGGCAGCGCCGCGTTCTCTCACATCTTTCCTCTGTAAGTGCAGGCTTCTCAAGCGGAATCGGGCGATTTGATGCGCACGAGCTCTCTGCGCTCATCCCCAAAAGATGACACTAAAGCCTCACCCTAACCTCTTGTGATTTGAAATCTCCGTGACTGCTGATTTTGGCGGAAGAGAGGGTAAGGAAAGACGTAGTAGTTGCGAAAGGTCTGGAAAGACAGGTCAAATCCACGGGAAAGGTTGCGGAGGTCCCCCCTCACAGGTTCCGAGGAGGCTACCTTCCCGTCACTTCCCGGAACCTGGAACCTCCGGACCTTGCCGGCACCTCCTCAGAACCTTTGGCATAGCTGGGTACCATGTTACATTTTAAAGGCACTTAAACCCAAGAAGGAAGATAAGTTTGGCTTTTTAATATTGTCCCAACCATGAACTAGGAATCTCCTCGCAACCTTTTCGGAACCTCCCTCGAAACCTCCCCAAGGAGGTCTCGGGAAATTTGTGCTTGGAGGTTCATGGTGCTTAGTAACTCATTTAGAACTGTACTTCGGACCCACCTATGAGCTCCCGAAGTGCGCCTAAGATGGTTACAAGTACAGTTATAAGTACAGTTACCTTAAACCCTAAACCCTAAAGCCTAAACCCTAAACCCTAAACCCTAAACCCTAAACCCTAAACCCTAAACCCTAAACCCTAAACAGTACAGTTATAGTTGGTTACTAAGTACCATGAACCTCCAAGTGGGGGGGGGGGGGGGGTTTCCGGGCAAGGTGCGACCCAAAGGGTCCATGTACCCATGGAGTGTACAGTTGGGCCTTCAAGGGACTCCCATGTTAGTAGCTGAGTGAGTACACTTTACACGTTTAAGGGATACGAACATCTCTACAAAAACTAAAGGTGTACACTTTTTGGGAGGCTTATCAACTCAGCAACTAAGCCATAGAGTAGCTTTACAAGCATAGACTCTATGGGTACGTGGACCCTTCGGGCGAGGACCCCGATCTTAACTTGGACCACTTGGAGGTTCATGGTACTTATTCACCAGTTGTAACAGGGTTTAGGGTTTAGGGTTATACCCGTACTTATAACTGTACTTAGAACCATATTCGGGCACTTTTAAGGGGCTTACAAGTGGGTTATGAGTTATAAGTACAGTTATAAGTAGTTATTGAGTACCAGGAACCTCCTGGCATGCCCTGTAAAACCTTTGAATGAGAAGCATTCCACGGCCCTGTCAACTTATGACCTTCAATTTCTTCGGTGTGCCCGTACAAAACATCACACTTCCAGCGGGCCCTCGATCCCCTTCTACACCCAAGCCATTCGCGCGATGGAGCGGACAGGGGGGGCGGGGAAGAAACTTTGGGTTTCAGGTTCCGGGCTTGCCCTAAACCCCGAAACCCTAAACCCTAAACCCGAAAACCCTTTGGAGTTTGAAGTTGTTCTTGTTCATGTCTGGCGCTGCCTCCTGGACCTAATCGCTTGAAACACCGCAGCCTCTGTCAATCCTCTGAGGAGGGGATGCAGCCCGGCCTGGGCCGGCTACATCGTCTATGTTGGGGTTTAGCGCTTGGGGTTTAGGGTTTAGGGTTCAGGGTTTAGGGTTTAGGGTTGTTTGGGTTGTTTGGGTTGCTTGGGTTGTTTGGGTTTAGGGTTTAGGGTGACTTTTCTCCTGCCTGTCTCTACCCTGAACCCCAAGCCCTCATGGGTCTGGCTATTCGCAAGTACCCGTCATGAGTCGACATTAGGGTTTAGGGTTTTGGGTTTTGGGTTTAGGGCAACTCGGTATTTTCGGGCTGCACCCATGCACATTCCCCAAGAAGGATGAACTCTCGAAACACGAAAACCTCGACCCATATGGACCCCGCCCAAGGTTTCGGGTTCCCGGCTCCCGAAACTCTCCGACACGCCTGATAGCAAGTACTTTTTATAGAGTTCTTAAGGGGGGGGGGGGGAGTTCATGAAGGGTGAAGCTTAGGGAGCCTTAGGGAGTAGTGGGGAGTACTAGGGAACCTGGGGTTACATACCCCCCTTGACCCCCCCTCCCTTAAGAACCCTATAATACTCGGATCCTATACCTGGCAATTGACAGTGGCTCGCGTGACCCTCTTGCTGCAGCTTGTGGCTCGATCTGCGCGTAGACAGAGCCGGTCAGGGTTTTAGGGTTTTGGGTTTGGGGTTAGCTTCTCCCCCTCTGAAGTCCCAGAGTTCGCACCCTAAGAACCCTAAACCCGAAACCCTCATTCCGATTCGGGCATGGCCCGCCCAGTCAGTTTTGGGCACGCGCAGTTCGGCTGGCAGAAGCTGCGCTGATCCGTTTTATTGCCCTAAGGGTCCATGTACCTCAAAAGTATGTACTTGGGCCCTGAAAATACTTTACAAAGTTTCAGGCCCAAGTATATAGTATTGTGAAGACTCTATAGGTACCTGGACCTTTGGGTTGCTTTTTAACAAGCCTATAGACTTGCCTCGTGCACGTGGTGGTGGAGAGAAGTGGAGTTACGCGAAAGTCGCTCGCAGTTTCATATCTGGTCTCATTGTTCGGGCCTTGCAGACTCGGAATTTAGGCCTAAACCCTAAACCCTAAACCCTAAACCGGGTTTCGGTTGCAGGGGTTTAGGCTGCAACGCTATGCCTCAAGCCCAACAGCATAAGGCTCGTGGGCCCTCAGCACTTCAGGGAATCTAGGCTCAAGAGTCCATGCTCAGCGAATGTCCCTCCGTAGGAGGGTCCTCAGACCCCAAACCCTACCTTTGTGGTGCTTTACTGTAACTTTACATCTTTTGCCTTTTTGGGTTTATTGGGTTTCTTATTAAGGCGGCTAAAAGTTTAATTTATAGCTACCCTCCTGTGTGCAGCCAAGCTGCACTCGCAAAGCACAAGAGCCGAAAACCACACAAACCCTGACGATTCTTGGCCCTAAACCCTACAACCTTGAATACACCGTAAAGGAAACCTTGCTAGAATCGAGTGTCCCCATTAATCCCAGACCTGCTCTGAAGTAGGGCTTTAGGCTTTAGGGTTTAGGGTTTAGGGTTTAGGGTTTAGGGTTTTGTGATCAGGCTTGGGGCGTAGGGCCCGGGTAGGGCTCAGGGAATCTTCTAAACCCTAAACTGCGGGGTTTAGAAACTTCAGGGCTCCCTGCGGGGTTTCCGGTTTGGTTGGGTGAGCATGTAGGGGTTTAGGGTTTAGGGTTTAGGGTTTAGGGTTTAGGGTTTAGGGTTTAGGGTGTAAGGGCTCTGGTGTTTCCAATCCGTTAAGAGCACGAAGTGTCATGCCCCGAACAGTCCGAAGTTCTCCTCACGCTTCGTCCAAGAAGCCCCCGCCCAAGGTCCGAGCTTCGATGCGGGTTCAGGGTTCATTGCGAACCCTAAACCCTAAACCCGAAAACCCCTGAACCCTAAACCCGAAACCCTAAACCCCTAAACCCCTGAACCCTAAAACCCCTGAACCCCTGAACCCTGAACGCTAAACCGACCTTAAGCGCCTGAGCCCCAAACCAAAAACCCAACCAAAATCTTAAATCCTTGAGGAGGCTGGGTTCCAACTGTCGGGCCTTGACCCAACTAGACTTGCTTAGGGTGTAGGGTATAGGGGTTTAGGGTTTAGGGTTTAGGATTCCCCAAAACTAGGCTTGCTTAGGTTTAGGGCTGAGGGTTTAGGGTTTAGGGTTTAGGGGGGGGGGGGGGCGGGAGTTTAGGGGTTTGGGGCTTAGGGGAAGCTTAGGCTTTAGGGTTTAGGGTTTAGGGTTTAGGGTTTAGGGTTTAGGGTTTAGGGTTTAGGGTTTGGAGAAGGGACAGCGCTTTGTTGGCTCCCAGCTTCGCTCTCAAGCGCCTTGGTCCCCATGTGGCGGCCTTATAGCCTGAACCCTGAATCTCTAAGCGCCCGTCCCCGGGTTTCGGGTTTAGGGTTTAGGGTTTAGGGCTTAGGGCTTGGGGTTGAACCATCCCCGGGGGTGGTAGAAACATGGGAGCCCTTTCCTGGCTCCAAAGCCCAAGCAATTTGCTAGGTACGCCCTTTGGGATGTCATCAATCTCCCCGCTGTTCAGTGGGAAACCCGTAACTCCGTAAACCCTCAAGGACCAAACTAGCTTGCTTGGGTCTAACAACCCTAAACCCTAAACCCTAAACCCTAAACCCTAAACCCTAAACCCCAAACCCCAAACCCCCTAAACCCTAATCGGGCTGCATGAGCCGATGCCCGAGCTTCTCTCTGCTGTGCCCTGGGGGCTGCGCTGGCCTCTCTGGGCCCCGTGCCGGCTTCCGGGCGCAGGCGCAATCCTTAGGGTTTAGGGTTTAGGGTTTAGGGTTTAGGGTTTAGGGTTTAGGGTTTAGGGTTTAGGGCCTGGAGGTTCATGGTACTTATTAACCAATTCTAACCGGACTTATAAACCCACGTATAAGCCCCTTAAGTGCCCTAATATGGTTATAAGTTATAAGTGCAGTTATAAGTACAGTTATAATTAGTTACTAAGTACCATGAACCTCCCAGTAGGGTTATTAGGGTTTAGGGTTTAGGGTGTATGGTTAGTCGTAGAGCTTGGCTTAGGATGTTTCGGATGTTTAAGGGATGGGGGGCTTAGGGGTTTGGAGATTTTGGGGCTTGGATTTCTTGGCAGCTGGGGGCTCATGTGCTAGTGTTTAGCAAGAGTGACCTTTCTTGCATTCCTCCTGAGATATTTTCTGAGGTTTGGGGTTTAGGGTATAGGGTTGAGGGTGGTGCTGGGAAGTGCATGGACAGTCATAGCTGGGTCCCGGAAGGAAGGGTACTTATAAGCCTGCATGTGACTCGAAAGCCTATAAACCCTGAACGAACGTACCCGTACTTTCGAGTGGGGTATAATTATTCCAGGTGGACGGGGCCATGGTTGTGGTTCTGGGATTCGGTGCCAGGGGCTTGGGGGCAGTGAAGTGGGGGGGCCGGGGGGGGGGGGGGGGGGGGGGGGGCAGTGCAAAGGTAACCCTAAACCCTAAACCCTAGACCCTAAAACCTAAAACCTAAAACCCTAAACCCTAAAGCCCAAACCCTAAACCCTAAACCCTAATCCCAAACCCTAAACCCTAAACCCTAAACCCTAAACCCTAAACCCTAAACCCCCAATCCCTGGCCTAGGGCCGCCGGTGACGATGCGCCGGGCATCGTGGAGAGGCCCGGAGTAGGGTTTAGGGTTTAGGATTTAGGTTTATGGTTTAGGGTTTAGGTTTTAGGGTTCAGGGTTTCGGGCTTAGGGTTTAGGGCTTAGGGTTTAGGGTTTAGGGTTTGGGTGCAGGCCCTTATTCCCTTTTTTAGGGTTGTGGGCTCCTTATCAGCCCTTTTAAACCAACAAGGGCCCTTAATTTTAAATCTGGTACTGTTGGATCTAGACCAGTGTCGGCTCGGACCCCGAAAATCTCCTTGTGAGAGGAACTGTAGAGTTGTTTTTGGCTCAGGGACCCTGAACCCTCAACAGGGTAGATTTTAAGAACAATTGTACATATATATATATATATACACACATAAATAAATACATATAAATAGAGATACAAAATATAAATATAAATTTCAAATGTACATAAATATATATATATATACATATATCAATATATACACATATAATATGCACCCTATATCCTGAACACTAGAGCAGCACACCTCCCAGCCACCCATCCAACCTTCACCCCTTCACCAGCACACGGTGGCTGAGCTAAACTAATATGGGTGCCTAACTATGAATAGTCTCGGTTTAGGGTTTAGGGTTTAGGGTTTAGGGTTTAGGGTTTAGGGTTTAGGGTTTAGGGTTTAGGGTCTCCCGTTATGGTCCCGAGATATTCATACTATAGTAAGCCGCAAATCTTACTCCCTAATTCCCTACTCTGATGCTAAGGCCCCTGTGCTAAGTGGGCTTTATTTATGGTGCCCTAAACTAGAGCCAGCTCAGGGGCATACGACAAGATAGAGATCCCCTAGGACCCGCCAAGCCCACGCTCCACTTGTCAGTGCCTTGGTCTCTCGCCGCGTTGCCCATCGCCCGGCGTGTGCTTTCTCGAAGGCGCAAGCTCTACAAGTAGACTTTAGGGTTCGGGATTTGTCTATAATGGTAGTTGCATGGGCCATTAATATGGTCCCTTACTCCCTAAGCCCGAAACCCTAAACACCCTAAACCCCAAACCCTAAACCCCAAACCCTAAACCCCAAACCCTATACCCTAAACCCTAAACCCTAAACCCTAAACCCTAAACCCTAAACCCTAAACCCTGTGAGGAGGTCAGGGTCGGAGCGCAGCATGTTGAAGCACCATTGCCGTTGCGATATCCTGTGCGGCAGAAAACCATGGCATGAGCCGCGGTGGTGTGAAGCCCTTGCGAGGTAAACCTTAGGGTTTAGGGTTTAGGGTTTAGGGCCGTTTAGGGTTTAGGGTTTAGGGTTGAGGGTTTAGGGTTGAGGGTTTAGGGTACCCTGTAAGAATAAACCCGAAGCCCTACAAGCCCTCTACTCCTAAACCCTGCGAACCCCGTAAACCCAGTAAACCCTGTCAACCCGGAACCCCTGGTAGCCCAGTGTTACTAAACCCTAAACCCTAAACCCTAAACCCTAAACCCTAAACCCTAAACCTTAAACCCTAAACCCTAAACCCTAAACCCTAAACGAAACTTCACCTCCCTGAGGTGCCGCGCCTTTGCCCTAAACGAAACTTCACCTCCCTGAGGTGCCGCGCCTTTGCGCAGTGCACGCAGGTGGGAGTGCCCTCCTCCTGCCCAACCCCTTCGGTTTAGGGTTTAGGGTTTAGGGTTCAGGGTTCAGGGTTCAGGGTTTAGGGCTTAGGGTTTAGGTATATAAGGTTTAGGCTTGAGCATGTAAAGGTTTTAGGATTTAGGGTTTAGGGTTTTAGTGTGCAGGGTTTATGGGATTGAAGGATTTCTATGTCATGAAGGTTTGCAGGTTCAGGTTTTCGGATGCCGCGTCTAGGGCTTAGGGGCAAGGTTTTAAGGTTTAGGGTTTAGGGTTTAGGATTAGGGAGGGTTGGAACTTGCATACTAGCTTCTTGTACTTGTGGCCTCAGACCAGTTTGCAACAGGGGGAGGGGTCTATGAGGTAGAGTTTATATGCCTAAACAAAAGTATTTGTGAGTGTATGTATTGGTTGAGTACTGAACCTCATACAAGTATTAGCCAGTCACCCTAAACCCTAAACCCTAAACCCTAAACCCTAAACCCTAAACCCTAAACCCTAAACCCTAAACCCTAAACCCTAAACTAAGTGAGGGGTCGCTTCCGTCGAGCGACAGACCCCGAACGCTCGGCCGAGGGCCTTACAGCCCGAGCGCCCAAGCGAAAAGAGAAACGGAAAGGTGAGGGTTAAGCCTCACCGTCTGTCCTGGACAGGCCAACGGACATCGGCCTTTTTTACGACAACGTCAGTACTCGGCTAAGGGATGGCCGGCACCCAGACCACCTTTAGCGTAGCTAAAGTATAACCCCAAATCGTAACCTTTGCCTCGCCCCCGGGCCAAGGGCCCCCCGGGGCCAAGGGCCCCCCGGGCCAAGGGCCCCCGGGGCCAAGGGCCCCCCGGGGAAGGGCCCCCCAGGCCAAAGGCCCCAACCCCTCGGCCAAGGGTCCTCCCCCCCCGGCCAAGGAAGGGCCTCCCGGGCCAAGAACCCCCCGAGCCAAGGGCTTCTGCAGCAAGCGTCCCGGACCAAGGGCCCGCGGGGCAAGGCCCAAATAAAAGGGTTCCGTCGCAGGCAAGGCCCTCCCGGGCTAAGCCAAACCGAAGGGCCCGCAGGCCCTGCCAAACAGCCCTGCCAACTAGGGCTTAGCCAAGGGCCCCTCGGGCCAAGGGCCCCCCCACACCAACACCCTCGCAGGGAATCTCAGGAAGCCCCCAAGAACCGCCAAGAGCCACCAAAAGGCTTCAAAAGCTTCAAAAGGCCCACTAAAAGAAGGGGACCACAAGATTTGTCCGTGCCCACAATGAAAAATGCTATTTTTGAATATTGAAAACGATGGTTTTAGGTACCCTTGCCCGCAATGAAAAATGTTCTTTTTTAGTACTGAAATCGATGGCTCCCCCCAAATCAGCAAGGACCTCTACGGGCCCTAACGTGCCGAAGGACCGAGGCTACTAAACCCTAACACCGCAAAAGCCTGCGAAGGCCTTCAAGCAAATAAGGGCCTCTACGGGCCCTAACTTGCCGAAGGCCCGAAAAGGGCCGAGGCTACCCCGAACCCGAGCTTAAACCCTAGCGATTGAAATACTCATTGGCGAAAAATTCATTAATAGGTTCCCTGACCTTTAAATGAATGAAGCCTCTACGGCCCCTGACACGCCGAAGGTCCGAACAAGGCCCCGAGAGACCCCAAGAGCCACCAAAATGCTTCAAAAGGCTTCAAAAGGCCCCCTAAAAGAAGGGGGACCCCAGGATGCCCGTACCCGCAATGAAAAATGCGATTTTTTGGTAGTGAAATCGATGCTTAATTGAAGCCCTTAAAGAAGGGGAATCCAGGAGCAGACACAAAGGGTTTCCCTGACCTTCAAATAAATAAGGGCCTCTACGGGCCCTGACACGCCGAAGGCCCGAAAAGGGCCGAGGCTACCCCCAACCCCAGCTTAAACCCTAACAGCGCAACTTTAAAAACATCAAAGCAAGCATCAGAGCACAAGAAAGTAAATTCCATAAACCCTAAACCCTAATAGAGTATAGTTTGGGTGGCCGGGGTGGGTTGACGGGCAACGCGAGCGCGCGGCCCGGGGTGTTTCACACCCGAGCGCGCGCCCTCCCCTGACACACCCTAAACCCTAAACCCTAAACCCTAAACCCTAAACTCAAACCCTAAACCATGTACCTTCAAGTAGAGGGCCTGGAGATTTTGGGCTTCATGCGGCTGAGAGGACTTTTAGTTTAGGGTTTTGGGTTTTGGGTTTAGGGTGATCCTAAACCCTAAACCCTACTTGTTTTTAAGGTGGGCAGAGTAGGGATTCCTGGCTGACAGTGTGTTCGGGCTTATGGGCGCGGATGTCTTATTCGGGTTTAGGGCGTAGGACAAGGGCTCGAAGCGGTTGGCGGGTTTGTGCGGCTTGCAAGCATTCGGCGTAAAAGGGCTGTTAGGGCTTGGGGGTTTACTTGGAGGTCAATGGGTACTTATATAACCCCAACTAAAAGCCTACTTATAGCCTACTTAGAGGACTTAGTGGACTGGCTTGAATAGCAACCTCGGAGCTGGGTGTTCCCTAAACCCTAAACCCTAAACCCTAAACCCTGAACCCTGAACCCTGAACCCTAAACCCTAAGCCCTAAACCCTAAACCCTAAGCCCTAAACCCTAAACCCTAAACCCTAAGCCGACAAGCTCAGCTTAAAGCGGAGGTCGACGCGCCGGCGATAGCTCCCGCAGCTGCCGAGCCTCCAGAAAACCTGGCGTCTCGCCCTGAAGCCCTCGAATGCGGCTTACGGTTTAGGGTTTAGGGTGTAGGGTTTAGGGTTTAGGGTTTAGGGTTTAGGGTTTAAGGTTTAGGGTTTAGGGTTTAGGGCCGTTAGGATTTCGGTCCCAGAGTCGGCCCTTATGCCTTTTTTTTTGGGGGTGGGTTGGGTTCCCTTCTTAGCCCCCTGTATAAACCAAAAAGGGCACTCTTTTTTCCTCCGTAGGGCGGTTCAGGGGCGATTCGAGGTTGAGGGTCTAGTGTGCAAGTCCTGAGCCCGAAGAGATAGGCGCCAAATGCCAACCGCAGAAACCTACACCTCGAGTCAGTCCTGTACAATTTTCTTGTGAGCTGACCATAGAAGCTTGGGGGACTTGGGGCGTAGGGAAGCCGACCGCAAAGCTCACAGGTGCAATCCGGAAATTTTTTTTGACTCCGCTTACCCCAAACCTATACTCTTAGACCCCCAGACCTCGCCCTAAGCCCTAAACCATGAAAGCCTGAGCCTTAACGGCACAGACAACCCTAAGCCCTGGAGAGCCCTGATCCTAAAATCTTAGGGTAGTCCCTTACTATGGGCCCTTAACAGGGGGTTCCTGACATACCCCTTACATAGCCTCCCCTTATATACCCCTTGCATACCCTTTGAAAGAAGGTAACTACTATTTGCTTAAGAAGCTCAAAAGAATAAAGAATAATCCCTAGATTACCCTTAATAAGGAAGACTATTCTTATTTTGTTGGGTTCCTAAGCAATTAGTAGGTAAGGGTTTAGGGTTTAGGGTTTAGGGTTTAGGGTTTAGGGTTTAGGGTTTAGGGTTTAGGGTTTAGGGTTTAGGGTTTAGGGTTTAGGGTTTAGGGTTTAGGGTTTAGCTACCCTAAGCCTGCACCCCGAGCTTCCGGCATCCCGTGGAAGGAATGGCTGGCAGACGAGGCTGCACAGAAGAGCCTCGGCCAGCTATACCTCACGTGCTCAGGGTTTAGGGTTTAGGGTTTAGGGTCACTTAGGGGTACTTGGAAAGACTTTGTTAGTTTTAGGTTACGAGAACCCCGAAGGAACAGCAGACATGCAGTTTTTCGCCAGGGTGCCAAGTTCAGCATAGAACAAGTTCGCAGAGCTGTTCTCCGTGCACCCCAACAGTACATTCTTGGCCATAGAATATTTCGGTCTTGAGAGAAGAGCGTTGATTAGGAGCTGTTGTCAGAGGGATATGAGGGCTCGCAGGGCTTGGGACTACTGCTTCAGGTTGAACCATGCATATACTTGGATATACCTGGAGCGAAAACCTCCTATACCTTTCAAGGATCTAAGGAGGGACCGCTAGAAGAGGCCCTTAACTTTTTTCCGCGATGTAACGCCTATATATGCCTTGTATTCGTAGAGACCCTATATTCCTAAGGTCCCTTAGAAGGCTCCCTCCTCCTTTCCCTTGATACATATGTTCACTTCTCCAAAAGTACGGTCCCTTTTTGGGTTTGCGATGACAAGGCGCCCCCCCCCCCCCCCCTATTCTTAAGGGTACCCAAAAAGGGACCATCATTTTGAGAACTGACCCCATCCCTTTAAGGGAGAGTAGTACCTCATTTCCCTCAGCCTGTTCGCCCAGGATCAAGCGGAAAGCGCCGCAAGAGTTTCGGGAGGCTTTGCTTCGGAGCTTCAGACAGGACGCCCGTTGTGGGTTTTAGGGTTTAGGGTTTAGGGTTTAGGGTTTAGGGTTTAGGGTTTAGGGTTTAGGGTTTAGGGTTTAGGGTAGGGTTTAGGGTTTGGGGTTCAGGGTTTAGGGTGTCGGGTTTAATGCTGTGTTCGGTCCTTCCCCTGCCCCTCAAACAATTTCGAGCCGGTTGGGAGCAACTATGCACCCTGGCGGCAAATATCCTACTAAACACAGACCCTCAACCCCGTAGTCCAAAGATGCCCGAACCTTCGGTCTGCATGAGCACCACGCAATCGTGCTGAAAATTAGGGTAGGTGTTCTAAATTCCCAGGCCCTTGAAAAGGGTTTAGGGTTTAGGGTTAGGGTTAGGGTTTAGGGTTTAGGGTTTAGGGTTTAGGGTTTAGGGTTTAGGGTTTAGGGTTTAGGGTTTTAAAAGGGTTTAGGTTGGGATGTTCACCCTTTTACTAACAAACCTTGAGAGGGATGATGGTGCCCCCTGTTATATCCCCCTGTAAAAGAATGTTAGTATAAAGGGTGACCATCCCCAGGTTCAGGGTTTAGGGTTTAGGGTTTAGGGTTTAGGGTTTAGGGTTTAGGGTTTAGGGTTTAGGGTTCGGGGCTCAGGGTTTAGGATTTTTTTTGGTTTGGGGGGGGGGGGGGGGGGGGCTTGAAGTCTGGGGTTGGGTTCGTACAAAGAGTTGTTCTACGTGCCTGTATCCAAAGTAACCATAAGCTCAGTTCCCTTTCAGTACGGGTCCCCTTTGGGGTTTAGGATTCAGGGTTACTGGTCCATCCCTCTCTAGGGGACCGCTTGAACCTTATATACCCCAATTCCCGCATACTTAAAGGCAGGTGTCTAGGCTGTAGGGTTATGGCCTTGTACTGCTTCCAACCTTCATTTTTCTCACTGCATGCACTGGGCGAGGGACGATTGGCATCGTCAGTTGGCAGATTCACGGTTTAGGGTTTAGGGTTTTGGGTTTGGGGTTTAGGGTTTAGGGTTTAGGGTTTAGGGTTTAGGGTTTAGGGTAGGAAGCCTGGGATCACAACTTCCACAGGAAGCCTCAAGCGGTATCTGCTGGATCTGACCTCAGGAGGAGAAAGGCCATTGCCCTTCGCATCGTGCGATTGTACACTGAGTGCTTGGAAGGGTTTAGGGTTTTGGGTTTAGGGTTTAGGGTTTAGGGGTTTAGGGGTTTAGGGGTTTAGGGGTTTAGGGGTTTAGGGGTTTAGGGGTTTAGGGGTTTAGGGGTTTAGGGGTTTAGGGGTTTAGGGGTTTAGGGGTTTAGGGGTTTAGGGGTTTAGGGGTTTAGGGGTCGCCGAGTCGAGCCGGCCCAGGTTGTGGCTGAACTCGCGCCGTATCTTCATAGGGCGACTGCGCGCCAAGTCGAGCTTGAGGGCGTTCAAGAGCTTAAAACGAACTCCCTAGAAGGGGCCCCCTTAGTCCTATTGCCCTATACAACCCTTATGTGTACCTTATATGGTCACTCTATATATATAATATAATAATATAGTTTATATATATATATTTATTTATATTTATATTTATTTATTTATATATATATATGTTTTCTAAGTATCCCCAATCTTGCCCTAAGCCCTAAACCCTAGACCCTAAACCCTAAACCCCCGCGAAGCCACAGGAGGTGGCCAGCTTCAGCCCAAAGGTTCACCAAGGCCACGTCTTTTGGCTGGCTGCACCGCTTTTGTTGTTTTGGGTTTTGGGTTTTGTTTTTTGGGTTTTTGGTTTTGGGTTTTGGGTTTTGGGTTTGGGGTGTGAGGGCTCTTAGGGTCGTTCAGGTCTTTCGACGTTGTAAGGTTTAAGATTGAAGGGTTCCGGTGCGGCTCCTTAGATCACATCCTCCTATACATCTGTGTATCAACCTAAACCTGAAACTCCTCGACTTCGGATACCAAATAACCCCCAATCCTGAAATTCCAAACCTGAAGCCGTGAACCTTCCGCCCCCATATATAGCCTCAAGCCCTACCTACTGGCTCCTGTGTGGTACCTTTTCGGGCACTCTGCTAGGATCCCCTAGAACGAACCCAAAAAGGAAGCACATTGGGCCCTCAAGCTACCAGATGGCAACCCCTTGAAGTCCCAAGAAAAAACCTAGAGCCCAAACCCTAAACCCTAAACCCTAAACCCTAAATTTAAGAACCTCCGGCTCAAGCCGCCGACCCCGCTGGAGCATAGTTGAAAGGTTTAAACGCGCTCGTCAGCTCAAAGGATGCCAAAAGTTGATTTGCTTGAGCCTCTGTGAAACGTTGGGGGGGGGGTAGGGGGTAGCACCAGGACCCAAACAGGAGCTGAAGCCAGCTTGAAGGAGGGCAGCCTAGGGGGGGTAGGGGGGGGGGGGGGGGGGGGGGGGGGGGTGGGGGAGGTGTGAGGGGTCAGGGGGGAGGAGGTTGGGGGGTAGAGGTGGGTTTTGCCACAGGACCCCTCTGTCCCGCCTGTGGTCCGTGAGTTTAGGCGGTGCGGGTGGCCTGGCCCTCCATGAAAAAGCTGCCCGAGTACCCCCCCCTACCCCCCCCCCACCCCCCCACCTCCTTTTCCCATCCAACACGCCGCGAGGGTCGGCGGACCCTAAACCCTAAACCCTAAACCCTAAACCCTAAACCCTAAACCCTAAACCCTAAACCCTAAACCCTAAACCCTAAACCCTAAACCTAAACCTAAACCCTAGACATGGACCCTTTGGGTAGGTGACCGCCAGCAGCTCCTGCATCGCCTCCGGCGATGCCGGCTCGACTCGGAGGTGTGGGGTTTAGGGTTTGGGGTTTAGGGTTTAGGGTTTTTGGTTTTCGGTTTTCGGTTTAGGGTTAAGGGTTTGGGGTTTAGGGTTTGGGGTTTTTGGTTTAGGGTTTGGGGTTTAGGGTTTAGGGTTTCTGGGGCCCCCAAAACCCTGACACCCAAAGCTTGCATATGTTGTCAGCAGCTTGGGGTAAAAATCTGTGATGTTCCCCCTTATGCTAACAGTCCTTAATCGGGGTTATGGGTACCCCCTACTAGAATCCCTTCTACGGGTTGTTAGAACACCCCAAGGTATACTATAGGGGTTGGAGTAATTACGAATAATTTTCCAACAATCCTCCAAAACCCTGTTCTAAATATTAAGGCCCCTATATGAATCCTTATACACCCTTATACTAACAGTCCTGAATAGGAAGGGATTGCAGTACCGCCTATTAGAATCCCTACGAAGCCCGGTTAGTATAAGGGGGAACATCCCAAGGTATACTATAGGAGTCGGAAAAATTCAGGCTCCTAACCCTAAACCCTAAACTCTAGTACTCCCTGACTTTCAAGCCCCTACATGAATGCCTTGGTCTGAAGGTCTCGTCCCTGGGCGTGTCCTCCGCCACCGAGGCGCAGAAGCTGACGGAGGCCCGGAGGGGTCCAGAGCCACTTCATCCCAAAGCGCGAAGAACGGTTACCCCAAACCCCTAAGCCCCTAAGCCCCTAAATCCCTAAACCCTAAACCCCGAACCCCGAACCCTAAACCCTAAACCCCGAACCCCCCAAACCCTAGCGAAGTTCGCGTTGGCCGAGGCCTTCCTCCGGGAGCTCTGGGCCGGGGCGTCCAGGCGGGGCCTGTTGATGAACGACCAGGCGGGGTGCCCGCAACCTTCTAAGGTTTGGGGTTTAGGGCTTAGGGTTTAGGGTTTAGGGTTTAGGTTTAGGCTTATGTAAGCCTTTGGGATGTTTGTGATCTTCCCTTACCATGTGCCCGATGCAGAGCTTCAGGTGGAACAAGGGCATGGGGCGTTGTGCTGTTTTCTATTAAGGGTAATCGAGGATTATTATCCTTATTAAGGGTAATGTAGGGATTATGATTCCCTTACTAAGGGCAATATAGGGATTATGATCCTTATTAAGGGTAATATAGGGATTATGATCCTTATTGAGGGTAATAGAGGGATTATTATCCGGGATTATGATCCTTATTAAGGGTAATATAGGGATTATGATCCTTATTGATAAGGGTAATCTAATACTTGGGTCCAAAGAAGCCATGATTAACCCTTACATCATGGGTTCCCTACCCTCGAGGCTGTTGCCCCCACCATCCCTTCGGGATACCGGACTTCCGTCGTCATACTCTCTCTTAGTAGTAGAGTAGGTAACCTTTAACCTTTTTGGGTTACTATATTCCCCTTATAATCCCAAAGGTTAACCTTTAAAACCCCTAGGTACTGGACAACTAAGCTCTTGCTGTAAGCTCAAAAGCCTGTTTGGAGCACCTAACTTATGCATTTGCATCTTGTTCCCTTATTGGGTTTTCAAGAGGACTATACCTAGGAACATATTTTCAGAGGGTTTTGATCAAAACCAGGTAGGGATATTTCATGTTCCCTCAGTGGGTATTAAGAGGATTATACCTAGGAATATTTTTCAGAGGGTCTTAAGATGTCTTAAGGGTGTTGCTGGTAGGGATATTTTACATGTTCCCTTATTGGGTTTTTTAGGAGGACTATGCATATTTTGTAAGAGGGTTTTAAGGGTTGTCCGAGCTCAGGAAGGGATACTTTACATGCTCCATTCTTGGGTTTCAAGAGGACTTCGCCTATCGGTTATTTCGTACAAGAGTTTTAAGGGTTATCCAAGTTATCCCAGCTAAGATACCTTCATTTTTTAGGGTTTTGGTTCCCTTTTGAGCCCCGTTAAACCAAAAAGGGCACTCTTTTTATTCCTAGAGTACTCTTGGGTCTAGCCCTAAAACCCTAAAGCCTAAACCCTAAACCTTAAACCTAAGAGAGCTGAGCGCTGGTTGCTGCAGGGCAAGCGCATGCGCGGCGCTGCGGCCTCCCGGCTGAACCCTAAACCCTAAGGGTTTAGGGGCCCAAACCCTAAGGGTTTAGGGGCTTATAGGGTTTAGGGTTTTAGGGTTTAGGTTGGTTTAGGGTTTGGGGTTTGGGGTTTGGGGTTTGGGGTTTAGGGTTTAGGGTTTTTAGGGTTTAGGGTTTAGGGTTTAGGGTTTAGGGTTTAGGGTTTAGGGTTCCCTGAACCCCTAGTCCTAAGAACCCAAAACCTTCTTTTGTTGTTTAGGTTACCTAAACATTCCGTAAGGGGTTTTATAGCACGAGCCTACGAAAAATGTAGTTTGGGGTTCTTAAGGTAAACCTTAGGCCCCAACTTGTTTTGCGTTTAGGGCTTGCAGGGTCAACTTGGGTTTTGGGTGTAAGGGTTCCTAGAACTCTGTCTTCAAGTTTGGAGAGGGACAGGGTATAGGGTTGATATGGGCCTACGAAAGCGGCCTTCAAACAGCGCGCGTCCACCTTTTCACGGGCTTAAATTGAAAGCCCACGCCAACGTGGTCCTAAGTTGCGCTTTAAGGCATCAGGATTCTGGATTCAGGCGGCTGCGGAATTACGGGGGCCATTCTCTGCTGAAGAAAATCTGAACCCCTGAGCTCTACCCAAAGGCTCCTATGTAGTACCTTTTTGGGGTAGCATACTAGAATCCCCTATAACTAACCCAAAAAGGAACTACATTGGAGCCTTTGGGTACAACCCAAATCCTAAACCCGAAACCCAAGCCCTGGCAGCGTGCCTGATACTCTGCGGTGGTCGACCTCCACACAAAGAGAAGTTTTCGCGCCCTCGAACCCTAAACCCTGTTTAGGGTTTTGCAGGGTTGGGATTTTAGGCTTTAGGGTTTAGCCCTGACTTTGGGTACAAAAAAGTCCCGACCTGCCCTTTATTCTGCCTTCGATACCTGCGTACTTTAAGTGCCTCTGCAGCTGGCTGGGTTGAGGCTGCCTCCTGTCTTTGATACCTTCTTAGCCCTGAAAGAAGCCACCAAGGTTTTGGTGGGGTTTAAAGCCTCAAACTCTAAACCCCAAACCCTGAATGCTAGTCCCTAACCCTAACCCAACACGCGCCCACGGAGCGCACAAAAGGCTGAACTGGCCAAGTCCTTCCTGGCACAGGAGCCTCCTGGGGGGTTCAGGGTTTCGTGTCGACGGTCGTACCATAGCCCTGAATCCTAAAACCTTGAACCCCGAAACCATAGACCCTGAACCCTAAACCCTAAATCCTAAACTCTCTCAGTGCGTATCCGAAGCCTTTACCTTAGACTCCCAACAAACGCTCGGCTAAGATGGCCTGTGGGCTTGAATTTTTTGGGTTCTTAACCCAGAATTCGACTGAAGGGTACAGGGTTTAGGGTTTAGGGTTTAGGGTTTAGGGTTTAGGGTTTGGGGTTTAGGGTTTAGGGTTTAGGGTTTAGGGTGAAGGTACTTTAGGGTTTTGAGAGAACCTGACTGAGGGTTTGGGCTGTGGTCTGCAGAAGCTATAGGACCCAGAGCAGGCCTTTATTCCCTTGTTTCAGGTTCCGTATATGCCCCTTTAAAGCAGCAAGGGTGCCCTTGTTATTCCCAGTCTACTTCTGGGTCTAGCCCTAAACCCAACGCCTGAAACCCTCACCCCTAAACTCTGAACCCTAAACCCTAAACCCTTTCTTACTCCTAGGTTACTCTTGGAACTTTTGGGTAGAGGTAGGGCTTACGTGGGTTTTCTCACAGCCTCAGGACCTGGACACGGCACAGCATTCAAGATTCAGGATGCAGTGTTCCTTCTTATCTTCTCGGGAGTTTACCCAACCCCAAGACCCTGCACCCTTAACCCCAAACCCTTAACCCCAAACCCTAAACCTAGATGCGGAGTGCTACGGAATGAAGGGATGCGCTACATGAATTACAAGGAAGCGTGAAGATTGCTAAGGTTTTCCTTTGTTTTTCTGAGATAGATCTACTCTGCATGAGCAGGCCTTCAGAGTGCCGTGGGTGATGAAAACAATGCTGAAGATCCGCAGGAAAGGAAGAGGAATCAGGCTGGAGGAAAGTTCGACATTGCGGTTCCGCCAAGTTTTTGATAGCTGCCGACCATCCTAAACCCTAAGCCCTAAACGTGATGGTACGGTGCCACCACATATCATTGTCTTCTCCGCTTCTTCACCCTTGACATCGGAAGATGGCAGAAAACCCCAAGACCAAAAACCCCAGAACCCTCAGAATCATGGAGTCCAAACTGCAAAATACAGCACGAAGGCCTGAAACCCTACATAGTCTACAAAACCCTAAGATCCTGAACCCCAAACAAAGCCCCTAATAAACCCCAAAGCCTGAGGAGGTGGAGGAGGCAGACATATCCTCCCCGCAAGGCAGCTCCTCTGGCCGCTTGGTCGAGGGACAGGATCTAGGGGGGTTTAGGGTTTAGGGTTTAGGGTTTAGGGTTTAGGGTTTAGGGTTTAGGGTTTAGGGTTTAGGTTTTAGGGTCTAAAGTTTAGGGCCAGGGTTTAGGGTTTGGGGTTTGGGGTTTAGGGTTTAGGGTTTAGGGTTACGTACTTCCTGTACAGGATTCTGATGTGTGGGCCCTTCGGGTTGTATAGGGTATATGAGGGGTATATACGGGGTCCCCATTCAGTTTAAGGGCACATACTAAGGGACCCTGTCACTACCCTAAGAATGGTTAGGGTTAGGGCTCAGGGTTTATAGGCCTAAGCCTGATCCTAGGCTCTTCGCTGCGGAGATTGGCAAAGCTAACCCCGAAAACCCATTACCAGCACACGATCTCGCCTTGCAGTGGGCCTAAACCCATAAACATCCTGGCCTCTAAAGCAAAAATCCATGTAAAAATTAGAGTAGAATTAATACTACTACTTAAAGAAATAATGTATACATATAAATCTTTAATACTACTACTTAAAGAAATAATGTATACATATAAATCTTTGCACATTCAACCACTGGATTCTGGGTGTGGCCGAGGACCGACATGGCAGGCGGTAGACTTTTGGCTCTCCGAGAGAGCCTTGGAGCGCGAGGTCCCCAAGCAAGTGAAGGCATGGCTGTGCCGGGTTTGGGGTTTAGGGTTTAGGGCTTGGGGTTTAGGGTTTGGGGTTTAGAGTGTAGGGTTTAGGGTTTGGGGTTTGGGGTTTCGGGTTTCGGGTTTCGGGTTTAGGGCTTCGGGTTTAGGGTTTAGGGTTTGGGGTTTAGGGCTTAGGGTTTAGGCTTTAGGGTTTAGGTTTAGGGTTTAGGGTTTGGGGTTTGGGGTTTGGGGCTAAGGCTTAGGGGTTCAGGGTTTAGGGTTTAGGTTTTTTGGAGGTATATTTTCTTTTTGTTTTGTTGTGTGGGGTTTAGGGGCTCAGGGTTTGGTGCTTAGGGGGTTTAGGGTTTCGCGTTTGGGGTTTGGGGTTTGGGTCCTCAACCCAAATTAACCCTTCACGCAGAGGCTTCTACCCTATCCCGTTTCGTGTGCGTCACTTAACAACTGCAGCATCCTACCCCGGAAAAAGGAGGCGCCATATGGGCGCTTACCTTCGTTACAGCGTTCTGGAGTAAGGGCCCTTGGGTTTTGTAGTGTATATAAGGGGTTTAATGAGCAAGGGACCAGATTGAGGGGCCACGTAAGTACCGGTAGATCTGGGCATAAGTTTCTACCCGCTCAGGCAATAGTTCGTTTTTGTTAAAACCTTTTTGGCCCACCGAAGTCTGTAGGAAGAAGCAGGCCCTTGGAAACCCTATACCCGAAACAAATAATCCCTAAGCCTTCGAAACCCTAAGCCCTAAACCCGAAACCCTAAACCCACCCTAAATCCCAAACCCCAAACACTAAGCCACGAAGGCACCAGGCCTAAACCTCAAACCCTAAACCCTAAACCCCAAACCCCAAACCCTAAACCCGCCCAGGCCCCCCCCCCCAAAGCTGTCCGGAAGCATGGCCTAAAACCCGAAACCCCTATACAGGAATGGCGCCGCCGTTCTCGCCAGTGCCACCCCGACAAAGGTGGCTCTATGCGGACGATGCAGGGGCTGCGAGGACTGCGCTCGCGTCGCGAGCCGCAAGTCTGCGGGCCTGGCTGCACCGATCCGGGTCCAGAACGCAGCCCGAAAGCGACTCCGACTCCGAGGAAAGCTGCCCTAAACCCTAAACCCTAAACCCTAAACCCTAAACCCTAAACCCTAAATCCTAAACCCTATCAGGGCTTCAGGATGGCACCGCCCACAGCGTCCGCCGCGGCCTCTGCCCACGAAGAGCGTTGCTGCCATGCCGTGTCGCCGCGGACAGCTTCGGGCCCCAACGCCTCAGACTCAAAGCTCCGAGGCCCTGGACCTAAACCCAAAACCCTAAACCCTAATAGGGTTTAGGGTTTAGGGTTTAGGGTTTAGGGTTTAGGGTTTAGGCTAGGTTGTAGGGTTTAGATCTTAGGGGTTTACCCGAAACCCTAAACCCGAAACCCTAAAGCCTAGAGCCTAAAGCCCCAGCACGCACACCCGAAACCCCCAAACCCTGAGCCCTACCTGGGACCCTCTTCACCTACAGCTTTATGGGTTATACCTGCTACTTAAGGGTAGTTCCGACTAAACTGTCTAGGTAAACCCTAAACCCTAAACCCCAAACCCAAAACCCCAAACCCCAAACCCTAAACCCCAAACCCCAAACCCCAAACCCCAACCCCCAAACCCCAAACCCCAAACCCCAACTTCATACTTCGACAGGTTGACGAGTTCGACCCAGGGGTAGCGCCCTATTGGCGTGAGCAGCTGGCGAGAGTGGATCGCGCTGAGGCAAGGAGAAGCGCCAGCCCCAAATGGGGGGTTTAGGGTTTGGGGTTTAGGGTTTAGGGTTTGGGGTTTGGGGTTTGGGGTTTAGGGTTTCCTACAAGGACGGGCTATTAGGCCCTTTAATCCCCATAATCAACCCCATAAAGGGCCTGTTTAAGGGGTTATAGGGTATAATAGCAAGTCCTGGTATGATCGTAGACCCCCAAATAAGCCCACATGTAGGGTTTAGGGGCTTAGGAGGACCTGCGATTTTTGACCATGTGAAATCTGCTTTCAGGCCAACACTTGTCCTCCGCCCTTTTTTTTTTTTTTTTTTTTTTTTTTTTTTTTGGGGGGGGGGGGGGGGGTAGCTTAGGAAGGAAGTCGTGGGGCGTCTTAGGGAAACGGAGGGCCTATTTTTTGGGGTCTTTTTTTTTTTGCATTTTTTTTTTTTTGGTCGATTTCCTGGTTTTTCCTAAGAAAACCACCATTCCCTCCATATTTTTAAGGATTTGATGCATTTTCGTGGTTTTTCGTACGAAAAACAGTAATTTCTCTGTGGTTTCATAGGAAAGCGTTATTTCTGGTAGGTTTTAGAGGGAAAGAAGGAAAGAAAGGAAGGAAGGAAGGATGAAAGAAAGGAAGAAAACAAGCAAGGAAGGAAGGAAGGAAGAAAGGAGGGAAGGAAGAAAGGAAGGAAGCAAGGAAGGAAGAAAGGAAGGAAGAAAGGAAGGAAGCAAGGAAGGAAGAAAGGAAGCGTGCTTCGAAGCCCAAGAAACTAGTTGAAAAACATCGTGTGAGCATTGTGTTTGCAAATGGGGGGGGCTGCGCCCCCCCCAACCCCCCCGCTTTTTTTAAGCCGTGCAGAGCGTGCTTCAAAGCCCAAGAAACTTGTTGACACCCATCATGTGAGCATTGTGTTTGCAAATGGGGGGGGGGCTGCCCCCCCCCCAACCCCCCCCGCTTCTTTTAAGCCGTACCAAGCGTGCTTCAAAGCCCAAGAAACTAGTTGATAAACATCGTGTGAGCATTGTGTTTGCAAATGGGGGGGGCTGCGCCCCCCCAACCCCCCCGCTTTTTTTAAGGCGTGCAGAGCGCGCTTCAAAGCCCAAGAAACTTGTTGACACCCATCATGTGAGCAGGGTGTTTGCAAATGGGGGGCGCAGACCCCCCAACCCCCCCCGCTTTTTTTAAGCCGTTCAAAGCCCAAGAAACTAGTTGAAAAACATCGTGTGAGCATTGTGTTTGCAAATGGGGGGGGCTGCGCCCCCCCCAACCCCCCCGCTTTTTTTCAGCCGAAGCCCAAGAAACTGGTTGAAACCCATCATGTGAGCAGGGTGTTTGCAGAACCCCGCTTCTTTCAAGCTGTACCAAGCGTGCTTCAAAGCCCAAGAAACTAGTTGAAAAACATCGTGTGAGCATTGTGTTTGCAAATGGGGGGGGCTGCGCCCCCCCCAACCCCCCCGCTTTTTCTTTTTTTTAAGCCGTGCAGAGCGCGCTTCAAAGCCCAAGAAACTTGTTGACACCCATCATGTGAGCATTGTGTTTGCAAATGGGGGGGGGCTGCGCCCCCCCCCCCAACCCCCCCCCACCCCCACCGCTTCTTTTAAGCCGTACCAAGCGTGCTTCAAAGCCCAAGAAACTAGTTGAAAATCATCGTGTGAGCATTGTGTTTGCAAATGGGGGCTGCGTGCAGAGCGTGCTTCAAAGCCCCAGAAACTTGTTGACACCCATCATGTGAGCATTGTGTTTGCAAATGGGGGGGGGCTGTGCCCCCCCCCAACCCCCCCGCTTCTTTTAAGCCGTACCAAGCGTGCTTCAAAACCCAAGAAACTAGTTGACAAACATCGTGAGCATTGTGTTTGCAAATGGGGGGGGCTGCGCCCCCCCCAACCCCCCCGCTTTTTTAAGCCGTGCAGAGCGCGCTTCAAAGCCCAAGAAACTTGTTGACACCCATCATGTGAGCAGGGTGTTTGCAAATGGGGGGCGCAGACCCCCCAACCCCCCCCGCTTTTTTTAAGCCGTTCAAAGCCCAAGAAACTAGTTGAAAAACATCGTGTGAGCATTGTGTTTGCAAATGGGGGGGGCTGCGCCCCCCCCCCCGCTTTTTTTCAGCCGAAGCCCAAGAAACTGGTTGAAACCCATCATGTGAGCAGGGTGTTTGCAGAACCCCGCTTCTTTCAAGCTGTACCAAGCGTGCTTCAAAGCCCAAGAAACTAGTTGAAAAGCATCGTGTGAGCATTGTGTTTGCAAATGGGGGGGGCTGCGCCCCCCCCAACCCCCCCGCTTTTTCTTTTTTTTAAGCCGTGCAGAGCGCGCTTCAAAGCCCAAGAAACTTGTTGACACCCATCATGTGAGCAGGGTGTTTGCAAATGGGGGGGGGGCTGCGCCCCTCCCCCAACCCCCCCCGCTTCTTTTAAGCCGTACCAAGCGTGCTTCAAAGCCCAAGAAACTAGTTGAAAAACATCGTGTGAGCATTGCAAATGGGGGGGGCTGCGCCCCCCCCAACCCCCCCGCTTTCTTTCAGCCAAGCGTGCTTCAAGCCCAAAGTAGTTGACACCCATCATGTGAGCAGGGTGTTTGCAAATGGGGGGGGGCACAGCCCCCTTCTTTTAAGCCGTACCAAGCGTGCTTCAAAGCCCAAGAAACTAGTTTGAAAAACATCGTGTGAGCATTGTGTTTGCAAATGGGGGGGGCTGCGCCCCCCCCAACCCCCCCGCTTTTTTTAAGCCGTGCAGAGCGCGCTTCAAAGCCCAAGAAACTTGTTGACACCCATCATGTGAGCAGGGTGTTTGCAAATGGGGGGCGCAGACCCCCCAACCCCCCCCGCTTTTTTTTAAGCCGTTCAAAGCCCAAGAAACTAGTTGAAAAACATCGTGTGAGCATTGTGTTTGCAAATGGGGGGGGCTGCGCCCCCCCCAACCCCCCCGCTTTTTTTTCAGCCGAAGCCCAAGAAACTGGTTGAAACCATCATGTGAGCAGGGTGTTTGCAGAACCCCGCTTCTTTCAAGCTGTACCAAGCGTGCTTCAAAGCCCAAGAAACTAGTTGAAAAGCATCGTGTGAGCATTGTGTTTGCAAATGGGGGGGGCTGCGCCCCCCCCAACCCCCCCCGCTTTTTTTTTAAGCCGTGCAGAGCGCGCTTCAAAGCCCAAGAAACTTGTTGACACCCATCATGTGAGCAGGGTGTTTGCAAATGGGGGGGGGGCTGCGCCCCTCCCCCAACCCCCCCCGCTTCTTTTAAGCCGTACCAAGCGTGCTTCAAAGCCCAAGAAACTAGTTGAAAAACATCGTGTGAGCATTGCAAATGGGGGGGGCTGCGCCCCCCCCAACCCCCCCGCTTTCTTTCAGCCAAAGCGCAAGAAAGTAGTTGAAACCCATCATGTGAGCAGGGTGTTTGCAAATGGGGGGCACAGCGTCCCCAACCCCCCCGCTTCTTTTAAGCTGTACCAAGCGTGCTTCAAAGCCCAAGAAACTAATTGAAAAACATCGTGTGTGCATTGTGTTTGCAAATGGGGGGGCTGCGCCCCCCCCGCTCTTTTTTTTTTGAAGCCGTGCAGAGCGTGCTTCAAAGCCCAAGAGGTGTTTGCAAGTGGGGGGGCTGCGCCCCCCCTCCAAACCCCCCAGCTTCTTTTAAGCCGTACCAAGCGTGCTTCAAAGCCCAAGAAACGAAGGAAATGACAGGATATCTGTCCAAAATGTAAGGAAAATAGGGTTTTCCCCCGAGGAAAAACCAAGGAAAACCTAAGGGAATTACAGGAAATCCGTCCAAAATGTAAAAAATAGGTTTTTCCCTATGAAAAACCAACGAAAACCTAAGGGAAATGACAGAAAATCCGTCCAAAATGCAAGGAAAGTAGGGTTTTTCCTAGAGAAAACCAAGAAAATCGACCAAAAAAAAAAAAAAGGCCCCCCCCCCCAAAAAAAAAAAGACCCAAAAAAAAACTCCACCCGTTTAGGGCTGTCACATGGCAATCTTGAAATTTAGATACTGTTGCTGTGCTGCAGTCCGAGATTCCCACTCCCTCCACGGCTTGGGGGCTGTAAGTTGCGGAGGTCTAGGGCTTGGAATGGGGGCTTGGAGCTTGAAAGCAAGAGAGGGTTGCAAAGACCTTTGCGGTGTAACAGCATCAGGCCTGTTTAATGGATGCACGACATGTGCAGTATGACTTACAATTTGTCTTGCCCAGGTTTTACCGAATGCTTAACAAGCCGGCATCGACCTCAGCATCTTTCAAATGAAGGAGCAATAGCATGATGGTCTTCAGGTTTCTTTGAGGAAGCATGATTCAAACGACTGAGCTGTAGTGTGATCTTCTGAGGGCTCCATGAGGAACAGCGGTTTATGACATACAGTTGCTATCAGTTGGTCTGTAGAAATATTTTCTTCTCAAGCAGCACGAAGTCCCCCACCCCCACGCAATGTTCCCCTATCGTAAAATCATCACCGCTGCATCACTCTACTTTATACAGCAAGCGGCGCGCCGTTTGTTGCCTGTCTGTCCATCCCCTTCAACTCCTTGGACCTTGGCCGTTGGCTGAACTTCCCATCCTTCGGATAAAATAGCCCACAGGTGAACAAAGTAACAAAGTACAACGCCCCAACCGGCCCCAAACGCATCCAATCACGAAAAGCACAGTACAGCAGTCGCAGACGCTGAGCTTCTAACCACGAGATGTTGAAACCAGTGAACTTGCAACAAGGCTATCGGGCTGTCATTCGTAAAGCCTGGGAAAGAACTTGCTCCAATGCATTCTATTCTGGTTTTCATTGCTGTTGAAGATTCCCTACACAAGGGTGTGCCCTACTTGGATTAGTGTATGCCAAAAGCCACCCTTCTGCATGCTAAACGAGTCCCGCAGCAGAAGTCTGCAATCCTGTTTTGATTGCTCCAGGCCCTTCCGATTCCCTAGCCCGATCCATCGAGGCATCCCAGAAACCCAACTCAACTAAGAACTGATAACATTCTAGAACTGCTTTAAATTTCGCCTTCAGTTGTCGAAATCTGCGAAGGTGCCCACAAAGGCATCTCCTTACGTGGAGTCCGCCATCAGGCATGCCGTGGTCTCAACCTTGTATGGAACTCGAGAGGTTCATAAAGAGAACTGTGGGGGCTTGTTTTTCCGAACATTAGTATGAGCGGGCTCGCTTTGCATGTCCGTTTTCGCAACCTGCGGATGGGAATAGGACAAGAAATCTGCTGTAGCATCCTTGTGCTTTACTGCCCAGAGCTTTATGTGGCAAGGCCGTAGGTTGAGCGCTTGGGCAGGTTAGACGTACAAAGGTTTCAGGCTAGCAGCCCGCACTTTGGGTAGCGAAGCCCTTCACTGAAATTCCAATACCTGAGTGGGTGTCCCACTGCTCAACGCAGGACACATATGACCTAGCTTTGGGGATCTAGCGAGGAGAATTTGGGACTTGGGCCTTAGGCTGAATGCGCGGGTCAGAGTACGGTATAGCCCCTGTGAAAATCCCTTCAGGGTTCCATGGCGGAGTTTGTCATTCTTTCGGTCACTTCGGTCACAGCTGCGGAAAGCATAAGACTAGGGGTTGCGGCTTCTACTTAGAGAAGTCGTGAGGTTGAGGATCTAGGGGTGCCAGGCCACTGACAGCCTTCCAAGATGTCCTTGCGCGGCGCTCGGAATGCTCTGGACCAGGGTTCGAACATGCACAGGAAGCTTTGAAGCCTTCACTCCTGGAATTCTGGACTTACTGCTGAGAGCATCGATGGAGAGAGCAATTGGGACCAAGCAATGCTGGGCGGCTTTTGGGATAGGATGCAGGTGTGTAGGGGCTAAGGAAGCATGGGCTTGTGATCGCTGGCCATGGGTTCCGATTTCCCGATCAGTACAAACAAGCAGCAACCAAGTGAAAATGTCACACGCCCAAAACTCTGAAACTCGATAGAATCTCCAGCCTCCGCGAAGACAAGTATGCAGGCTCGTTTCCAGGTGCCTTCTTCAAGATATCATCTCCCACGCCCTGTGAGACAGATTCGGGTTGCTCAGAGGTAAGCGGCTGACCTTGAAAGGAATCCACCTTGCAGCCTGCCGCTAAACCCTGACACATGCCTGCCGGTCTTTAGAGGTTTAAGATCTAGCAGGTGTCACCTTCATTCACCCAATGGAGGACATTCCAGAAGCTCTGCAACCGTTTGGTACGTGTGGCCGTCCTGTGTCTGAGCTCAATCAACCATGCCGAAGAGAATCTTGCAGGAGTTTTTTTAAGCCCGTTACTGCGCTTCCAAACCAACTTTTCCCTCAGCCCACTACATTGACTGCACTGTGCAAGCTGAGACTCCCAGAGGTCAGCGCAGCCATCGGCGATGTGTCTGCAGCACAACAATGGCTTGGCGAAGTGGCCATGCCCTCAGAGAGAAGACTTCCTGGATCGTTCTGGCATTTAGGGTTGTAACTGATTGCCGAGATTTAAAAGCATTGACATAAATGCTGTTGGTTACTGCACCTGGTGCCCACCAAAGGGTTGGAGTGGCCTCCCGCAAGCCCTAAGCTTCGATGTTTCACATAGACTCGTAACAGCTGGCAACAGGAAGCTTCCGGATATGGCTGGTGCCGAAAGAAATACGGTATATCTGGCGGGGGTTTGAGGAAGGACCGCGAAGGGACACGAATGAGTTTAGAATGTTGTTAGGAATTTTGTTAGCTGCGCTACGCTTGTGCCCCGAGTTGTCGTTGTAGGGAGGCTCGGAGCAAGTGGGTTCGGGCGAAAACCTTGACTTAAAATGCCGGAGTGTTGTTGTCGTGGCGGACGATCTTGTAATTGAGTGTTGCCACAATTCAAGCTTGACTTTTTGGAAACAGCTTCTCTTCTTCAGCTCGGACAACCTCAAGCAGCAGTCCGGGTTGGCCATGAGGCTCCAAAATCATCATCCACCTCGATGGATGCGACGGCATCTTAGGAACTGGCAAGAGCCACACCATCATTCCTTCGCGGACCAGGGCTCCTTCACGACGGCAGCGTGGAAAGTGTGGATGGGGCGAGCCATCTTGCATCTAACCGATCTAGCCATAATAAACACATGGAGTTGCCAGCATTTCACTCCGCATGGTCTCCCAAGTACACTTCGCCATGGTCAGGTGCTACTGGCCAGTGTCGCAAATCCGCCTTTGATTGTGGTGTTGAGGGTTCTTCCATTTCTTCCCCATCCTTGTTTTTTCCGGGTGGCTGTCAGACTGCTACGTCTCGTGAAGAAGACTTCATCATGATTGTCCACTGAGTGAAATTGATCACCCAAAGCTTCACTGACTCGGACGGCTCACCTCTGATGGAGGAGAACCGAGCACGCCCTTCGGACTTGGAACCAGAAATGCCACGCTGTCGGAGTCAAGGCTCGCATCTTGGGCCGAGAGGCTTCGCAACAGCAGCAACGATTCGCAGCGATATTTGTCTTGAACCCTGAGCGAGCTCTGCTCATGGACAGCGACTAAGCCTTGAAAAAGAGCTAGATGGGATTCCTGCTCAGTCGCTGCGCAACACGGCGAAAACAGCATGGTCTGCCGGACTGCAACAGCAACGACATGCAACAACAAAATGAAGGAGAGATAATAGCAGAAGGCTGTGCCCTTTTTATTGTACTTGTCCCAAGTCGCTAGCGCTGGATCCTGAAATGCCCAAGCAACCTCGACAAACAACCTCGGCTACAACAATCGCCAAAACCACAACTTAGAATGCTCCTGTGCAACATATGTTTGCCGACTTCAAAGACCACACGGCTGTGCCAGAAAGGTTGATGGTGCTTCCCAAGAGTTCACCGTGCAGGCCAAACCAAAGTTCACGCAGGGCAAGGTAGGCTTACTCGTTACTGGAAGGTTTCAAGTTTTTGGGGCTTCAGTGTTTAGAGCTCCGTGCTCGCTTCAGAGCTGAAAATGCTGGGGATTCAAGGTGTGAACTTGGTCAAGGCTTAGTGCCCAGATTTGTGCAGGGATCTGTTGAAACCCGACACACCAAGCCCAGGGTTTGGTTGCTTATTGAGGGTTCATGCTAGGGATTCGAGCTAAAGACTTTTTCGGTTGCGGGATCGAGCTCGTCATGCAAAGCGTTTTGGGTCCCCCGTCGTTTCATCCGGCATGGCATCGGCGTGAAACCAGGCCTTAAACTTCAACTAGTCGGTGGCCCCTTCAAACCCTAATGACACCACATTTGGGTCGTGGGTTTACGTGTGCAGCTAGTGTGTTCTTAGAGCATCGCTGAAACACGGCAGCTCCCAAGCCTTGTAAGGTGGCAAGAAGCCATACTAAGCAACTGCACACGCTCTTACAGACCTATAGAGTGCCCACAAACTCTTTGGAACTCTTCATGC
Organism: Symbiodinium natans; assembly: GCA_905221605.1. NCBI lineage: Eukaryota > Dinophyceae > Suessiales > Symbiodiniaceae > Symbiodinium > Symbiodinium natans. Next base: position 40,715 of record CAJNDS010002389.1, on the reverse strand, counting down.
AGGCCACCCAGCTCATCGAGCTGACAAGGCAACAAGAGGCCGTGAGATTTTAGGGGTCCGGGCTCAGGTGGGATTTGAGTAAGGATGGTAGGTATTGCAGAGGTCGCTCCGTGAAGACCCTCTTGTCTACTGCCTGAGCCAATGAACGTCATGTGGCTGCTTCTGTAGAGTTGTGAGTTGGGGTAGAAAGAGCCCCCTTGACCCTTGAAACTTGTCGAACAAAACAGCTTGCAGGTTCTTAAACTGTGCAGAAGCCATGACCATGACAGTGCTACTTGAGAATACTTTTCATTCCCAGCTCGGGTTCCCAGCTTCCAAACTTGAAAGCTGAGCTTTGGGACTGCCCGTTTGCGCGCCATCAGTGGGGCAGAGCAGCGTCCCGAATTGGTTCTACAATACATTCGTGGATGTTTTCTGGCACTGAGCCGTCCCAAACGTCACATGCAGAAAGCGGCACTGGAGGGCGAGTTTTCCTCTGGGCCGAAAAGCACATTGCGCGGCTCTCGCGCAAAGTGGTGGCATTGGCAACCCCCCCCCTCCAGCTTGAACTTGCGCTGCAATACGAATCAGTACGGCGCAGAAGACTTCAGAAGTTCGGCCTCTCCCTCCGGCTGCCGGCGAACGTAGTCGAGCATTTGTGGCAGCTCCAGCGAACTCGAAAGTTCCAGCGTGTCGGGCTGCTCACTTCTATGACATCTTCCCCACTATCACCGTGGTGGGAGCACTCAGTCATTTCCTCGTTCGAGGAATTTGCGAAGACTCGCTCTTCCAACAGCTGCCGGCAAGATCCGGCAAGCACTTGTCTCCTTAAACTTTAAGATGTGCCATTGCAGGGCAACAATGCAAAAGCTTACGCTCTGAAATCTCGGAATATTAAGAAAGCCAGTCCTAATCTGCGGGCGAATGTGTGTATGTGGGCGTGTGTGAAAGAGCGTGCGAAGACCTTGTGACGAAAGTGTGAACATGAGCATCAGGTCATACTGTCATAAGACCAAACCCCAGCAGTCCCAGACGCGCGGCCGTCAAAACCCATTAAAAAACAAACAACTTTTGTGTTTCCTGCGAGGTCTCCCTCCGGAGGCTCGGCGGCCGAGGTTCGGGCGGGGAGGCGCGTAGCAGAGCGCATTTTGGAGTTCTGACTCGGTTGACTGTGATGTTCTCGGGGTTTTGCACTTTTCCGATATTTAGACAGGGGTCCAGGTGTGTAATAGTTTTCAATTTTGGGATTCTGGGGTTTGGAGGGTTTTGGGAGCTTTGGGGGTTTTGGGGGGACCACCGACCCAGCAATTTGCCCCAAAGAAGGACTCGCTGCACGGTTACCAGCATTGGTGCAAGTTGGTGCAAGCAGTTGCGGTTGAGCTACAAAGGTCACTCTCCTGAAGAGTCCATGTACTGTGAAGCACTTGCTTGGGCAGAGCTCTGGCCGAGCCCTATTTCGTGCTCGTCCATGCCACCGTGCCGGGCAACAAGGGACACAACAAAGCATATGGGCGCAGAGTATCCAGGAAATGAGTTTTGATGCTCAGAGTTTGTCCGCAGCCTAAGTTGGCCGCCTATTGTCGCAAGTTAACCCTGCTTGGGCTGCCCGGCGAATCAGGCGAAAGTGGAAGTTTAGATTCTTCCAGGAGAAGCTTGAAGGCGTTGCTCGCAAAAGTGCCCCGCTTTGCCCCTACACTGCCCTAAACTGACTTAACGGGCCTCCTCGGCAAAGATGAGAGTTTGGGGGGCCCAACCTTAAGAGTCGCAAAACCCGAAATCTGCTCACCTGGCGGTGGGAGAGTTCAGGCAACAGGGCTTTGCTCTGGGCGAAGTTCCGTGACAAGCTTGACAACTCAGAACGCAAGAGCGAATGTAAAGATGTGGGCAATGAGAGGGACTCGAAAGAAACAGTTTTCAAACTCGGGCCCGCCGTTCCAAAATCTCAAGCTGCCCAAGCAAGTTTCACGCGACATGGAACTTCGCTCAAGCAGTTGGATTTGGAACTGTGAATTGCGAGTGCCGGATAGTGCTCTCAACGCCAATGCCACCATGCCTGCTTTGCCTCACGATGCTTTAGGACGAAGCGGCCCTCCCTAAGGCCCTAAGGCCTGAGTTCCATAACGTTCAACCGTGAGCTCTGTCAATCGCAGAACCCCTCCTTGCAAGGATCCAAAAGGTTCGCGAATCTGTGGCGTAGGTTTGGCAGAAGTGAAGAAGAAACAAATCGACCTACATGGGCCTGCTCGGTCGTGAACTTGACAAACACAGCTGCAGAATAACATGAAATGCAGGTATCGGACCTGGAGAAGATCCATCTGCAGTTGTGCCTTGACGTGGACACCTTCGTCAGCCTCGCCAGACATCTCAGTCGGAGCATCTGAGAGTTCGAGGGCCGGTTGTTTGGGTTCTGGATCGCAAAAAGCCGCTTTGCCCGAAGGCCCGGTTGTCGCGGATCACCTCTCCGTCACGAAGATCACCTCCACTAAAGGGATTTTCTGCTTTCCAAGCTCCTAGTAGCAAGCACTCATTTTGGGGTGCTGAAAATTCACAGAGGGTTTTTTTGGTTTTTTGGGGAAGCGATTGAGTTCCTGGCTTCAACTACTGCAGGGGCAAAAGCCGCAACAACCTCCGAAAAGAGGGGCGTCTGCCCTCCCGAGCTCTGAAGGCCTCCAAATCGGCCAACTCGCCGGGCTTGGCAAAGCTGACCGAGGCGACGCTGCATTCAGGGTCCGGTTGAGGTAAACTGTAGGCACTGTAGGCCCTAGGCGTGCCAGAAACAACCTTGAACTTTAAATCCTGAAGCTTATGAAGGATTCAAACTGCTATAAACCAAGTATCCGCTAAAATCTTTCAGCCTGCCAAGCTTAAAGTTTGGGCTTGTGTTAGCACTGTTGGGAACTCGTCTCAACATAACACTCGGACACGCTGCAAGTACCGGCCGACATGCCAGAGTTCTCCGCCAAAATTCAGACACGGAGTTTATGTAGCAACGGCATGCGAAACGTGCCCGCTGACAACCTGTCAAAGAGGAACTGTGGCGACACATTCTCTTAGGAGGGCTCTTTCCATCATGTCCGCGCGCACTATCTTAGGATCCACGAAAACTTCTCATGAAATTTCTATAGCCTTGCGACACCCCAGCAGCGAAGCCCTTCAAGAGCCTACATCCCAACCCAATCCAAGCCTCAGCACATCTCAACACCGAAGGCGGTCGCAGGGATTCGCCGGTCGGAGGACCACTTGAGTTCATTTGGGCCCGTTGTTGGTTGATGCCGCAGAGGGCTGTGTTCCGACATGTTAACCTCTGGTCACGACTCAAGATTGCAGGGTTTGAGGTCCACGGGTCAGCAAACACCAACAACAGGTCCTGTGCAGCTTGACACCTGCGTGCATATGATGCGTTTGGTTGCTACATTCAAACTGAGAGCAAGGCATGTCCGTCCCTGTGCTCAGTGCTAGAAAGGTTTAGTTTTCGAGGGCGACAAATGTTGGGATTCCTTCAAAACTTCTCTCGAAATCTAGATGTTCCAATGCGACAGGCTTGGAAGATGGGCAGCATCAGAGTGTTTTCCTAAGGCAGATGCGTTGTTGGACCAAGTTGTGCTAAATGCACCATTTTTGTGTTCCTGCATTGCCAGAAGATGAGCTAGATGATGTTAGGATTCGGGGCTGTAGTTGGGTTGGATGCTGGTGGGGAAAGCAATGACATCTCGAGGACGCCTGACCGCCAAAGCAAGGTATTCGCCAAGGTGCTGTGCCAGCTGCGGAGAAAGTATTGCATCGCCAGGAGGAGGGTCTAGAGCTTCAGTGTGTTCTATATCGGACAATACGGTCATCCTGACTGGATTGTTAACATCGTCATGGCGCACATCCCGGCGTCTCGTACCTTTGTATCACAGCAGAGCTCCTGGATGGTACCAGTAAGGTATTGCAGCCATTAGCAGTAGCAGTGCCACTGCATGGCCTTTTGGAAGTTGCTGAGCCTTCTTTGGGCAATGGAATTATGAAGGGAACCTTCTTGGGGCAGGAGAGCATTCACGCAGCGTTCGGCGTTGCATTCCAAGCTCTCGGGCCATGCGGTCTGGGCGAGTTTACTTTCTGCGCACTGCCAACACGTGGTTCTTTCCGTGCTGTTGCTGGCTCATTGAACGGTAACGGAGGGAAGGCCCTCACCTTTAAGGATTCTAAGGTCAAGTTCAGTAGAGGCACTTTCAATCTTTCATAACCAGAGCTCTAAAAGCCCGCGGCCTCAAGGCTGAATCATCCACCCGTCAACCCCTCCAAAGGCCTATGACCAGAAGACCCTGAACTTCATATTTGGGACCTCCCTTGGTCACAACGGATCAAGTGCACCCTGAAACCTCACTGCTAGCGGTTTGATTCTCAAGCCATCCGATTCATCGAGGCTAGATTCCTAGGCCCTGCACGCTTGATGGCGCATGTGACGTCCTGGAGCAAGGAGGATGTGGCACAGTGGCTGAGCTTAATGAGCCCCAAGCTCCAAACCTTTACCAAAGCACTTGTTCTCCTGTAGTGCCCCTAGGAACTTTGCATGCCGGGACGGGCTCACTTTGCTAGGTAGAGACATATAAGATAAGTGCTCTCCCTGTTGTAGACCTCAAAGGAAAAGGCGGGCGTTTCCGTAGAGCTTTCATGGAGCAGAGCTGCTACTGCTCCCTCACCAATATAAGGTGGTATGAGCGCGCGCCCCCCGCCCCGCGACCCCCCCCTGCCTGCCCCCCCCCCCTCGTGCCTCCAGATCCATGGTTTTATATCTTCGAACCTTGACATTAAGCAATGTGTGGGAGCGTTATTGGTTTTTGTCATTAGGTTGCAGATCTGCACTGTTCAAAACAAGGCATTACCACGATTTGCTTTATCTTCATGCCAAGATGTCTGTGGCAGACTCACACTTATGTTGAAGATCAGAACAGCTTAGATGGGCCCCCTTCCCCCCCCCGGACACAGAGGGTCCTTCCCAGTCGGGTCCAGATGTTTCAGAGGGGTTCAGAGATGAGTACCGTGCCCATAAAACTGGAGAGCAGAAAGCACTGAAGCCAAGCCCAATCAAAGGCCCGGGATACCCCGGCCTTCAGCCTCGAAATCCGCAACGATGCTCATGAAAAATGCTCATGCAAGTGATTTGCAAGACATGGAACCATCCCCACCCCCCAACCCCGAACGAAGGTCAGGGCTTTGGGTTTGGTGCTCTAGCGGAGGTGGGCCGAAGAATGCTTGCAGCTGACATGCGGCCGTTTGCTGCGTGAAGCCGTGGCCCGGCAGAACGAATGAGAGCTGCACCTTAAGGTCAACGACGTGTGTTTGGCACCAGCCGACTCAGCGCAGTCACTGTGTAAATTTTATACGGACACCCAAAGCCCTAGACCCCAGAATCCAAACCTTAAAAAACCTTGAAGCAGCGGTCCCGAACCAGCCTCAGCAATCCACCGGTGACAAGGAGGCTTGGAACTTGGAGCTCCGCCTTACATTCTCCAGCTTTGAACGTGTGGAACCCAAAAGGCGTTTGAGGGTCCAGAGCCTCAGCCTTAAAATGGAGCACTGCGCTCTGAGGCCTGTAGCGGTGTAACGCCTTAAGAGTCTCCGATGGATCTCAAAGCAACTAGCTTGCGAGCTGTTGCCAACGGAAGAGGGGAACTTCATGCCGCTCCTCAGAAAATGTGTTCACGGACGTCTGGGGGACGTCCGTGAACATAAAGGGTTCGAGGTCTACTTGCGGAGCCTCAAAACGCCTTGAGCCTTTAGGCCGCTCAGCAATGAGGTTAAGGGGAGCAGGGATACCCCTAATCCCAGAACGCCAGAGCGCGAGGACATTTCTGGATCTGCACTTCTGCGCGGTGATGTCGACCAGCTGAAAGCCATAGGAGCCGGGTGAGCGAGAGTTTCCAAGCGTTTGGTCCTTCAATCCTTGCCATTTACGCCAACATGTTCAGAAGCTTCAACGGGAACTAACGATGAAGCCCTCACATGTCGATAGTTTCTCGATACGCGTACCTGCCTCTTGCCGCCCTTGCACTTTTCTTGGAGCCCTGCTTTGTTTCGTTGCATCCCTGCCAACACACCGGGGCTAAGTCCCCCTGCTCGGCTTGAAGACTCTTCGCAAGCCGTGAGTGAGTGAGTGAGTGAGTGGCACCCATGCCCGAACCATGATTAACTTATGTTATGTCCCATTCCCAATTCATCCACGCACGAATCAGGATCATTCTGCACTGGTCTAAGGCGAGCATGGTTGGTATTGAGTTGCCCGCACGCCACCTTGCAGCCAGTCCGAACCACCCACCATGCAGTCTGTTATTTACGCACCAGTACACCACATTATGGATCATGCTTGCTATGAACTCATCAGTTTATCCCCGAAACCCTGTTCGCCCAACCAACTTCCACCGTTCGCCCCACAAGGCTCTGCAAGACCCGAAGTTCCCAGGTCTAAAACCCTGAAGAGCCCCAAAAAAAGACTGTTAAGGCTCCGTAACCCCTACACAAGTCCAACGTAGCTCTCTACGAGGCAGAAGAGCAGCCAAGATTCACTTCAAGATACTTCAAGAGCTTGAAGTCCGACAGCTGCAGGAGTGCCCGACACCGAAGCCCAGCGTTTGGAGCGCCACATCTCCGTCTTCCGGAAGCAGCTCTCTGCCGAGGTTCGAAGTTGGGAGCTCGTTTCCTAGATGCGCATGCGTGTGCAATGCATGTGCCATGCAAGGGACGTTTCGACCCAAAGCCATCAAAGCTTTGATGTTCATGGGTTAGTACTTCACCGGTTGGCGACGCCGTGGTGTGTCCCAAACTCCTACTTCGGGCTGGGGAATTCAGGGGATTAAGTCGTTTGGACCCACGAGTTCACACTGCCGTGGCAGCCAAGCTCTCCTTCACCCTGGCTTCAACCTTACTCCAAGCTCTCACTCCCAGACTCCCAGACTTTAAAGTTATCATGCGCCTATGCGGAGGACTTGGCCACACCTTCCAGCTCCAGAGTTTCAATGCCCTCAACTTCCGCATCGGTTTCTGCACCAGCTTCCGCGCCTGCTGTGGTCAAGGCACGCAGGATACTTGAGGTTTGGGGCGACCAAGCTTTTAGGCTTAGGAGCACTTGTTGGGATGGTTTTACTTTCGATTCAAGGTTTCAGTTTGGACTTCGGGCTTAGTTTTGGGGCCTAGTCCACAGAGGCACACAATGAACAGCATCCTGTGTTTGATCAAGCACAGTAACCATAAGTTGAGAACCCGTAAGCCCGCTTGCTATCTGTACAAACAGGTGGGCAGCCTTTCTTTCAGGACATGCGCTTAAGGTTTAACAGCTTCGGGTTTGGGCAAGGGTCTAAGTTTGGGATTATGGGCCGACCACTGGCGCTTGTGGGTACTAACTTGTGCTTCAGAACTGGAGCAGCGCATTTCCACTAACATCAGAAGCCTGATCCCCGACGCTCCAAGATAGGCAACAATCTCTCATTCAAAGCTTGTAAGATGGGTCAATGGTTAACGTCATGTTGGGTCACTTAGATATATGTAGACCCCACGCAATACGCTCGAAGCTTCATCAACACGTTGCGCAAGGGTTTTCGCAAGCTCTGTCAACGTTTAACTTACAGACTGTCATGAGACTGCTGGTGTACGAAAAGAGAAGCCTGAGGATGTACTAAGCGTGATTGTGCTAGTTCAATAGGCGTGAGGAGAGGCACCTTCGAAAGTTGCAAGGGTTGCGTTGTCCTAACTTGCTTTTCACTCGTGTTTGCGCCTGGCTTATAGTTGGTGTGATATCTGACCCTGTGACTTGCGACCCCGCAGCCTTGAAGTCAAAAGCCCAAAGCTGCAAACCCGTACCAGGTGCGAACCCCTCGGCGGTCACTCCAAACTACTCCTTGCGCCGCCGCAGCATCCGCAGCGTCAGCAAAGACTGCAGCCTGGACTCACAAAGGGCATGAAAGGGCTTGTGCTGTTCTGCCATCGAAAACTGTATGGTTCAGGGCTACTGGGCTCATACATGGGATTGTATGGGCACAAGTCAGTGTGGGGAAGCTTGGGCTGGCCGGTGCCTCCTTCGCGCCTCGTCAGCCTAGGCGCCAGGGCCGCCGCGTGTCGCTGGCATCCAGCGGCTAAGGGAGCTTAGGCCGAAGCAGCTGGCACCCTGGCTGAAGTTCTAAATCAAAGGTTGCATACGGTGTTTGAAAGCGGACTGGGTGGCAGTAGTGAAGAGCCACTGCGCTGCAAGACTCAAGTGAACGTGCAACAGACAACGAATGCAACCAGGAGAGAAGGTAAACAGCAAAAAGCAGTATGCCGTCTCTTCTTCCTTATGCGAATGCTTTGATGGGCTAAGCAGGTCGTGAACTCGAAAGGACACGTCCCAGGCATCAACTGCTTTGAAGGTATCGGATCTGCAGGAACTGCAGGAATTCGGTAGGCAGAGGTGACGATCGCAGATGAGGTGGTTGACGGTGGTTGCCAGGTTTGGAGGCTTTGGAGGTGCTGCACAGGCACCACAGTCCCACAGTGGTGGTCCTCAAGGGCTCAGTACGAAGCAAACAGCTTGGGTGAGCAGTTGTATGGGCTCACTCGCTATTGCCATGCTTTGAAGCTTTACGCATGGGGGCTGAGCAACTCTGCAGGTGGAAGGATACAGAGGCAAAACGGTTTTGTTAATGAGGCCCAGCACTCTGTGCGTGGTTTGCTCAAACATAAGCCTCAGCCTTTACTGAGCACATAACGCACTCCAGTTCGCGAGGCAATTCAGGCCAGGGAGTGCACATAAAAACAGCCAATTACAAAACTCCGGGCCCGGACCTCAAGACTCGTAGCAGAAAAGACAGAAAGCCGCATGGATCGTTGCATTACTTATCGTTGAAATTGTGATGCTGTTGTTGCTTTGCTTCCCTTTGAGGCTTGTTACATCTTCTTATTGTTCTTCCGGACCGCAAACATCAATCATTCAAGAACATGTTTTTTTTTTTTTTTGGGGGGGGGGGGGTGTTTGCTGGTTGTTAGGAGCTATACCCACAAATACTGATGTTTGGGATGGGCTTAGGATGCTTAGGCTGCTTTACAGAAGCTCTCCCATGCTTTCCGTCTCAACACCAGCCTCTTTTCCTATCCCCTCCAAGCTGCTACCCTTTACATTCTAACCTGCCAAATGCTTGGGAGACTTAAAACTCGGGTCGCCCTGAATTGGTTGCAACTAGTACTAAGTCGTTTCATTTTTTAACCTGACTCCCCGAAAGTATCATCGGCTTCTGCGCCAGTTCAGTTCATCTTTGACTGATGAGGGATGACTCCCGTAGTGTTTCCCCAATACGAGTCCCCCCAAGCCTCACCAAACCTTGCTCTCAGGACTTCACAGCAGTCACCTCGACCCAGGCAGACGATGAGGCGCCACCACTTAGGTCACATAGCAGATGTCGTTAGTAGCAGCATGGCTGCCCTTTCAGGTCATAGTTCTGGCACGTTCTGCTCCGAGCTGATGGAAGACATTTCACATGCGCTCGAAATGAGGCCTTAAAGAGTAGAAGTGCACATCGACGTGTCGGCGGATGGCAACGTGTTCAGGTCCCCACACCTAGGCGCGCGCCCTCCAGCGATGGAGGAGAGCTGTTCTGCCTCAACCTGTGAAAGGTTTTTTTCCCGCCCCTACATTAAACATTTACACCCTAATTTCTCAAGGTTCAAACCCAAGACCCCCAACAGCGTGTTGCCAGTAGGTCGAGGATCAGTCAACATGGTAAAGTTCGTAGCATGGCAGTCACGTTTTAGGGCCTTTGGGTTTAGGGTTTGAACTTCGAAAGGCTTGTGGGCACTTTCGTCTTTACATGATTTAGGCGAACACTGTGAGGGTCTCCCGAAGACATCAAGAGTGTGGTACGTAAGCCTGAGCACGCGTTGCACCATGGCTTCACCGACGACCTTCGGGTTGCAAGACGATCCAAACGAAGGCACGCTTGGGCATGCCGATCCAACAGAAGGCCCGCTTGGGCCGCTTGGGCATTAGAAATTTGTGATGGCTGGGATTCGCCACAGGCACCCGGTTCACCACAAGCAAGCGAGCAAGCAAGCGAGCCCTGTGATGACTGGATCGTGAATGACTGGATCGTGGACATGGTAGCCAGCATGAAGGCCACCAGGCCCGAAATCATTGGAGTGGGCAAGCGATGCGTGGGAGGAAGCCGGGACAATACAAACTCAGTCGCGCCACAGCACGCATTGACGAGTTCTGGTCCCACAGCTGGCACACCTCTGCTTGGATGAAGTATGTCACGGCATGGTACTTGAACTGTGCCGCTGTTGCCGTGGCTTGCGGCATGGGAGCCCTCCTGGGCTTCATCCTGCAGAGGGGGTCTTGCCTGCCACCGTTCCTCAGTCAATGTGACATAGGGATCCTTCAGGGCTGCGTATTCATTTTTGTACTGATTTTTTTTTCCTTATTCTTTCTGGGCCGGCCAAGGATTTAGCAGGGCTTTTCGGGGTTTATTCTGCGGTTTTCTTCAGGGCATTCAGAGGGTTCCATTCCTTATTCCACCTATTGGCATTCTTATCCCCAGGTTTGGCAGCTAATTCTCACGGCGCCCCCCGTTATTTTCGTTATTTTGAGGTTATTCCCACCGACACCCCGCCCCCCCATCCCCCCGCTCCCCTCACACCATGCCATACCGTGCGATCCATACTCCATACTTACTATTAGTCACCTTCTTCCTCCTCCCCACCATTCCCCACCACTCCTACCATACCTTGCCAATATTCCTTGCAAGTCGCACCCTTGCCTCTGCTACTCATTATGACCCAGCGTGCAAAACCATGTTTCCCATTTCCCACCATATTGCCGCCCACGCCAGTCTACCCCATTCCCACCATTACCCGACACACGCCCCCGCACACCATTCCCAGCATTCCATTTCCACCCACCATGGAAGACCATTCCCCGCCGCACCATAAACCATCATTCTCACCGTTTCCCGCCCATATTGCAGTCCCCATCCCACCATTACACACTATTCATCGCCCGCAATCCCACGATTCGTATCACTACGCGCCACTTCCAGACATCCAAAAACCCGCCATTTTCACCATTTCCACCATTCCCCCCTTTCCCGCTAGTACCAGACTTTCTCGACCATTCCCGCCATTTCCACCATGCCCCCCTTACCCGCCAGTGCCCGCCACCATGTACCCACCATTTCCGCCATTCTCCCATAGTCCACCAGTACCAACCATTCTCTACCGCCCACCTACCCCACTGCCCATATCCACCACCACCCGCCACCATCCGCCGAGCGTTCCCACCACTATACGCAACCCTCACCCACCACCTGACATCGACTCACCCATCCTCACCATTACCTGACATTTATTTCCACCCAACATTTAGCTCGCCATTCCCACCGTTCCCATCTTTCTTTTGCCTTGCCCACGTTGGCCATAGCTTCTGTTCCAACCTGGACACGCTGCAGCAGCAACTCGTCAAGTTCCACATCAACGATGCGAAATGCTGGTGCTGCACTGTGAACCACGTGGACAAAGTAACCGGCGCACCCATTCCTTGCGACCGTGACATCAAGCTGACATGCATTGGCATCTGGTTTGGAAGCAATACTGACTTCGAGAACCTGGTGCAAGGGCATGTTAGGGCAACGCTGCTTCGACAGCTGACTAGTCCAGTTTACCTGTACCAACAAATCGTCGTGGCTTCTAGTCCGGTGGTGTGGCTGTTCTTGGATCGCGTGGCTTACCGTCTCGCCGTCGGTGACATGAGCATTGCGGTGTCATCTTCCTTTGATGCACTGGCATGGTGGCTATTGGCGATACCTAGCATCATAGTGCTAGGTGTCGCATTGGCTTACCAAGTCTGCAAGAAGCAAGCATGCTGCGTGCTGGATTGGATCTTCAGCCTTGGTGTGTTGGTTGTACCAGCTTGCATAATGGCCGCATTCGTTCTAATTGCTGCAATCACACGCACGGCTGCCTTTGCGCTTACATCTGCCATTTTTTCCGGGTGCACACTCTACCCGTTCTGGAAGGCCAAAAACCGTGCCTTCCGGACAAATGCTAGCTGAGGCAGCGCCAAGCTAGCCCGGATGTTTACTGCTGCAATCGAAGTTGAAACTGGAAACTCTTGCTTCCACTGCTCACAGTATTCGCTTCAAAGGCAGACACACATGGCACGTATGGGCACGTAACATCATAGAGGAAGCTGTAAACCCGCGCCTTAAATTCAAAAACGCCTTGTAGCTGAAAGCGGAGGATCTTCCCGCGGCCTGGAACCTTGCCGCAATCAGGGCGCGAGTGTCGTGTCGGTGGCCGGGCAGCACTGTGCGGCATTGACTCAGGTTGGGCTCACAAGCTCGGCTTCAGTTTTTGTGCATTTTGGGCCTGCCTTTAGGATTTTGGAACTTAGCTGGGCTTTTCTGGGTAGGTTCGTCACGATCGCTTCCATCTTTCGCTTGGATTCCTGGGGAATGACGCTGTACCCCGGCGGCGAATTACACCTTTTGGCCTTTTGGGCCGCGTCAAGCTCATGAATCCCTCATCCTGAATTCCTTGTTTCTATCAGGCTTTCTTACGACACCAAAGCAACTCGTCTCACCAACGAGCGCAAGCTGCAGCGGACCCCTGGTGGCAAGGATAGTGCACAGGTTTGGGCATGTGGGGCTCACTAAGAGCTCACTGGGGCCCATGGTGGTTCCTCACCCCCGCATGAAGTGGTCAATCAGGGTGCGGAGTGGATCCATAAGAAGCTTTAAATTCATCCCTTTCTGCACGCCCCCTTGCGGAACCAAGCAAGTTTTAGAACCCACCCCTTATTGTGTCAGGGAAGGTGTCGCATTTGAGCCTTCTCCCCGCCCAACCCCCCAGAGTGGGACTTCGGTCTTAGGGTGTAGGTCTAGGCTTGGAGGGAGGGTTTAGGGGATTAGACTTCAGGGAGGAGTTTTGCCTTAGGGTTTATGGCGAGAATCAGTGAAAGGGTGGAAGTAGAAATTTGACAAGTTGGCTGGTGAGTAGGGGCCCAAAATTCGTATGTAGTCCTCAGCTTGATGAAAGCAAGTGTGCATGTGTTTTTCAGGATATGAACCCTAACCCTGCACTCCGAAATGCCCAAGCCTCAAAGCACAAATAGCACAAGTAGCATTTCTATGAGAGCCCTGAAGCTTGAAAAGGACCTTCTCAGCTTCGCGTGCTCTGCGAGTGAGGCGTCGAAGCGAGCACGTGAGGCGTCAAGGGCTGTAGTAGGTCGAGAGGTCCCTCTCCGATAGGATTTTTACTCGTCTTTGGGGTCTGCAGCAGGTTGAAGGGTATGGTGATGAAGAAGTGCCCGGGTTCCAGCCTGCCACAGGCTTCGAGTCTTGAGCGAGGAAAGAACGAATGAAAGTGGAAGTCAGTTCAGGAAAGTCAAAGCCGGTCTGACCATGGAATGGAAAAAGTCGCACGCAGATGAAGATCCCAGAATTCGATTCTACACCACATCGAAAAATTTGGGAGCTGCTAACTCCAAAGCCGCACGCTCGGCTGAAAGGTGACATCGATGATCGCATGCCCTGTCTACACTCTACTTCGGCTTCCGAGCCGGCAAGGCGGCAAGGCTACCTTGGCAATACTCAACATCATTCCGGCTATCATGAGCGTTATGGCTATGGCGAGCCCTGAATGCTCTCTTCGTCGCTTGGCCCCAGGCATCAGAATCTCTGCATGCCAGTATTACTGTGGAGGGTGGCCCTTCCACTTGTGAAAGCAGCGCTGGTCATCTAGAAACACTGCCGCCATTGTCACTTCTACACAGTACTTGAACAGAACCAAGCTTCAGTCTCACAGTGACTCGCGCATGCCATTCGACAAGGTTGCCTCTTGTGCCATTGTCATTGTCCTTCAGTAAGTCCGTCGAAGACACTTCCGCATTGACCCGAGCCACGCCCCACCACACAGACGACGAGCTGCTGCTTGACCACAATGTGCTGGCCGCAGGCCCCGGCACGAATTTTTCAGTACGAGGTTGACTTGCCCAATCTTCACATGAGCGTCCCAAGTCCCGAGCACTCGTACCCCGGGGGTTGGCATACCTCGGCCAAGTATCACACCATCTGGCTCTCTATCAGCATCAAGCCTTGTTCCGGACAGCACGTGCATGACGGTGCACTGGCCGGAAGTCACCTTTGCAAATGGATATCAGTGCTTCGCTGTGCCGCCGTATCTTCTGAAATGGTGAACGCAAATCTATCTCGCCATGCCATCACACGATTTTGGCAACACCACGCTGCGGCGGCACATCTGCTGACAGACCACTCAAGATGGCAAATTTGTCATGGCAGTCCGTTTTCAGAATCCGAACACCTTCACTCACCACGGAGCGAGCGAGAGAGAGAGAGAGAGAGGGAGAGGCAGAGGGAGAGGGAGAGGGAGAGGGAGAGCGTTGGTTTCGCGTCAGTGCATGTGGGAGGGGCCACTCCGCCATGTCCTTGAAGCAGAATGAGGAGGAGGAGAAGCAGGAGGAGGAGGATGAGCAGGAGGAGGAGCAGGAAGAGGAGGGGCGAGAGAGAGAGAGGGCGAGAGAGAGAGAGTGCGAGGCAGCGACACGGGAAGAGACAGAAAGTGAAAGCTTCGGTTCTTGAAGCTAGCCTTTCGGGCGGCTTTGAACCAAGGCCTTGGGCTGTGGTTGAGGGAGGATCCAATGAGGGACGATCTTAAATCATTCGTGAATGCCTGATGGCCTAAACTGCAAACTCTATCACTCCAAATTTGATGCCTACACCTTCAGCCCCAAACCTCAAACCCTGTGAAAAGCCCCGCAACCCTAAAGCCTCCAAGCTTTCTGAACCCTCTTGGAACTGCCCTGCAAGGTGACCAAGCGAGCGGGGCCAAAGCCTCGCGCGGCGTCTCCTCCAAAACTTGAGAGCTTCAGAAAGCTGCCGGAGATTGGAGTGTGAGTGCTGACAGGTAACGCTAGACCCCCACCTTGTTTGTACATATGTGTATATATATATATACATATACATACGCGTGGTGGGCGTTAAGGGCCAGGAGCCACCTTCCTGGCTCCGCAGTTCACAAAGTCACAAAGCCACCCACCAAAAATGGGCCCCCTAAGCTAGTGCTCAGTAGGTTTCAAGCCAGGCCGCAGATGCCGGCTGCAGGAGCATGAAGGGATGGTCCTGGGCTCGTGGTCTGGTAAGTTTATGTAAGTTTGGTATTCCCTCACGTTTAGTTTAATGTGTTCTTTGTTCCACTGCACAAATTCGACAGGAGACTTAGAGAAGATTCGCGTGTTGGCAGGCAATCGAGTCGACGGTTTAACAGCTTGCCGGTGCGAGAAATGAAAGCAAACGAAAAACGGAATGGAATGGAGATGCAGATGCAACCGTGTGCCCGTACAGAACTCCTTCCATTGCAGTTGCACGACAAGAGTTCCCATCAGCTTCACCTCGGCGCATGTCGGCCTCGGGTGGGTTGCAGCCGCAAAATCCGTTGAGAACCTGAGGGGCCCTAAGCTTGAGACAATTTGCATGGAAGCACCTGTGTCTTGCAGGAGCGCCAAGTCAACAGCTGATGCGGGTGGCAAGGCAAGAGGGTGTTCCGAACAGGCTACATATAACAGGTCATGTGAAGATTCTGGTTGCAGAGCTTTCGGTCTAACGGTTGAGGTTGAGGTATGCGGGCGTAGGGGATGCTAGCATGATTCTGCAGGGTTCCATTTAATAGCCAGGATTTGCAGCAGTCATTGGAGGTTTCAGTTCCGCTGGGTACCGTATGCTCGATTTGGTGTCAACCTTTCATTTCTCAAAGGCGACCTATGTACCATCCGAAAAGCTGAACATTCTTTGGCTCTGCAAATACGCCTCTCCTACCCCAAGGCTGTAGACTCTAAACCTCAGACCCTATGTGTTCCAGGCGGACATCCGGAAGCCCACGCCCGTGCGAAGGTTGGGAGCCGATGTGTATCTTAGCTGAGGGTTTCTGGGTTTGGGGCTTTCAAGCCATCAGGAACCATCAGCGACGGCGTAGGACGTAGGACCTTCAGCCCTCAAAGGGACTCATTGCCTCAGAACTGGAAACGAAGCTCAACATTGGAGGCAGCCACGGGCCGCCCGAGTTGAACTCTGGCCCACGTCGGTGGCCGGTCATGCGAGAGGTGGACCAACTCAGACGAGGGGCACTGTGACTTGTGGGGTTTAGGTCCTACTTTGTACTTGCGAAAGCTTTACATGATAAAGCTGTGGTGACGTGGTGGCTGTCAAAGGATGGAAAAGGTTTGTTTGACAGGTTCATGCGGGGCCTTGCAGCGGGTGGGGGGGATTTTTTGAAGAGGAGGAGGAGGTGCAGCATGCCCAGGGACGCACAGGCATATCTTCCACAGCAACCGAGGGTGTCACTTCATTGCTCGTACACAACGTGAGGGAGGATGACTTGCAATGAGGCGCTTCAAACCCCTTCGCTGAGCATCTTCTGCCTTGCACACACCCGAATGAAATAGTCATGATATCCCCCATGGAGTGCTAAAATTCATCCAAGCAGTGGAAAACCAATCCATCCAGAACCGGGGCCCGGGCCAGTGAAGCCAAAATTTGGCTTTGACCATGATGCCGTCCGCACAGGCAAGAATGATGTGCAATGAATGAATCTTGCGCTTTCTCCGCTGCATACCGTCTCGCACGCGCTGCAGCCACTCTGAACGAGTCGCAACTGCGTCGGACTTTGATCTGTCAATGCATAAACTCCCCAACGGCCACACCTTAAGGTCCTGGATCCGCAACCTCGATAAGCAGAAGCTCCTCGAGGCGCGGGCGGGGGCGGGGGGCGGAACGTGTTCAACACACTATCGGGGCAGCAGAGAAGTTGCTTACTTTGCTTGTTAAGAGGGGTTCTCTATGGGGCTTCCTACTGCCCTCAAAAAAGCCCTTAAGTTCAGGCGTTAAGCCGCAGAACCTGGCCTCTGCCCCTCAGAGAAGCACGCTGCCTCCCCAATTCCCGAAGAAAGTCTTATGCCAAAATATGAGTCATGCCAGGGCCTCTTCGGCGCCAGGTGCCGCGCGTGCACCAGGTGCCAGGAAGCCTGCCAAGGCACCGGTGCCAGTGTGGGAAAATATTGGATGGGGTGAGGACCAAAAGCCAGATGTGCCAAGAGGCCTCTAATACTTTCGAACAAGGGGGGTTTATGATAAGCCAGGAGCTGTCTCTGCCAACGGTGTCACTACCAGCCCGGTAGAACTCTTGATTCATCACGCCCTGAGACTTCAACTGTTTGTTCAGGCGCCATTCTTTACAGCAGTGGCCCCTCCTGGGAACACTTTCGGCTTTCACAAGGTGCGCTTAAGTGCGTTTTAAGTATGTTCCAGGCATTGGCCTCAAGGTCGCTTGAGGAACTTAACGATTTCCTTTCATGGTCATTGCAGCTGGGTGACCTCAATCGCACAACAAAAGCAAGCACGAGAAGATGCACCAAGTTCGGGAAATCCTTCTCGTGCCCGAAGCCTGCACTTGGGACGCTTGATGTTGCGCCTGTGTTGTATACATTGTGGTTTGCTTCTGCTGTTTTTTGGTTGGCGCTCGTGATTTGCGAACTGTGGTCTGGAAATTCGATGCTCCAGGATCTTTGCGTTGCGCTTTTGATTTGTAGGTTGTGGTCCGGAATCGTGCTTTGTTTTATGGCGGGCCATGGATCTTTGAGAAAGTCATGAGCGTACTCAGGGTTCTAAGTTGCGAGTTTCCAGAAGTCATGGTTTCGCGATTTTTGGCTTGAGGGCTTGGAGTTCGGGTCAAGTTGGTTCCGAGCGAAACTAACGTCGATTGACATCCCGACCCCGAAGCTGAGATTGCAAGACCCACAGCGAGAACCCCAAGCCCCTTGTTTGAGGCCATCCCGGAGCCGCGGCAGTCCAAAGAGATGCCGCGGGAGGTGCTCGTAGCTTGGCAACGGCATAAGGCCGTCTGAAGCGTTCGTAAGGGGGATCAAGTGGATGCGGAAAGGTCGGGCGGGACCACCGGATCTTTGAGAACGTCATGAGCGGGCTCAGGGTTCGAAGTTGAGAGCTTCGCGAAGTTCTGGTTGGAAGTGTTGGAAGTGTGGGGTTTCGGGTTAGTGCTCAGTAGTCAAGGGTATGCATCCGCGCCAGAAGAAATGAAGGATCGAAGCAACCGCTGGCGAACACCCACTGAGGCTTCCATGGTGGAGCCGATGCACAGCGCCCGCCAAGAAGATGCTGAGGATCGGATCGGGACGCGCAGTCCAATGCTTTTGGGGCTCTCTATGACTTGGACATGGAAGCTTCCGACCAAACCCAAGCGATCGATGCCCCTGCTACAAAGACGGTCTAGTATGCCTTCAGCTCAAACAGAACCAAGGCTTTTAGCGTCAACGTCTCAGATGTCAGACGCAGGGCAAGGGGAAATCGACAGGGACGCATCCAGCAGGGAGTATGAAGACCCCCCCGAATCGACAAACAGTGCTGTCAAGATAGACTCTGTGCTGGTCAACCAGGCTCTGATTGTGAACATGCGAATTCTGTTTTCCTCCATTTGCTGAATTTTGCTGACAGACAATTGCAGTTCCGTTTGTCATAGGCTTTGTTCGGTCAAGGCTCCATGAGACTGATCGTGCTCGATACATCCGGGAAGTTAAAGTGGATTGACATCCCGACCCCGAAGCTGAGATTGCAAGACCCACAGCGAGAACCCCAAGCCCCTTGTTTGAGGCCATCCCGGAGCCGCGGCAGTCCAAAGAGATGCCGCGCGAGGTGCTCGTAGCTTGGCAACGGCATAAGGCCGTCTGAAGCGTTCGTAAGGGGGATCAAGTGGATGCGGAAAGGTCGGGCGGGACCACCGGATCTTTGAGAACGTCATGAGCGGGCTCAGGGTTCGAAGTTGAGAGCTTCGCGAAGTTCTGGTTGGAAGTGTTGGAAGTTTGGGGTTTCGGGTTAGTGCTCAGTAGTCAAGGGTATGCATCCGCGCCAGAAGAAATGAAGGATCGAAGCAACCGCTGGCGAACACCCACTGAGGCTTCCATGGTGGAGCCGATGCACAGCGGCCGCCAAGAAGATGCTGAGGATCGGATCGGGACGCGCAGTCCAATGCTTTTGGGGCTCTCTATGACTTGGACATGGAAGCTTCCGACCAAACCCGAGCGATCGATGCCCCTGCTACAAAGACGGTCTAGTATGCCTTCAGCTCAAACAGAACCAAGGTTTTTTGTGTCAACGTCTCAGATGTCAGACGCAGGGCAAGGGGAAATCGACAGGGACGCATCCAGCAGGGAGTATGAAGACCCCCCCCCGAATCGACAAAACAGTGCTGTCAAGATAGACTCTGTGCAGGTCAACCAGGCTCTGATTGTGAACATGCGAATTCTGTTTTCCTTCATTTGCTGAATTTTGCTGACAGACAATTGCAGTTCCGTTTGTCATGGGCTTTGTCCGGTCAAGGCTCCATGAGACTGATCGTGCTCGATACATCCGGGAAGTTAAAGTGGATTGACATCCCGACCCCGAAGCTGAGATTGCAAGACCCACAGCGAGAACCCCAAGCCCCTTGTTTGAGGCCATCCCGGAGCCGCGGCAGTCCAAAGAGATGCCGCGCGAGGTGCTCGTAGCTTGGCAACGGCATAAGGCCGTCTGAAGCGGTCGTAAGGGGGATCAAGTGGATGCGGAAAGGTCGGGCGGGACCACCGGATCTTTGAGAACGTCATGAGCGGGCTCAGGGTTCGAAGTTGAGAGCTTCGCGAAGTTCTGGTTGGAAGTGTTGGAAGTGTGGGGTTTCGGGTTAGTGCTCAGTAGTCAAGGGTATGCATCCGCGCCAGAAGAAATGAAGGATCGAAGCAACCGCTGGCGAACACCCACTGAGGCTTCCATGGTGGAGCCGATGCACAGCGCCCGCCAAGAAGATGCTGAGGATCGGATCGGGACGCGCAGTCCAATGCTTTTGGGGCTCTCTATGACTTGGACATGGAAGCTTCCGACCAAACCCAAGCGATCGATGCCCCTGCTACAAAGACGGTCTAGTATGCCTTCAGCTCAAACAGAACCAAGGCTTTTAGCGTCAACGTCTCAGATGTCAGACGCAGGGCAAGGGGAAATCGACAGGGACGCATCCAGCAGGGAGTATGAAGACCCCCCCGAATCGACAAACAGTGCTGTCAAGATAGACTCTGTGCTGGTCAACCAGGCTCTGATTGTGAACATGCGAATTCTGTTTTCCTCCATTTGCTGAATTTTGCTGACAGACAATTGCAGTTCCGTTTGTCATAGGCTTTGTTCGGTCAAGGCTCCATGAGACTGATCGTGCTCGATACATCCGGGAAGTTAAAGTGGATTGACATCCCGACCCCGAAGCTGAGATTGCAAGACCCACAGCGAGAACCCCAAGCCCCTTGTTTGAGGCCATCCCGGAGCCGCGGCAGTCCAA
Organism: Symbiodinium natans; assembly: GCA_905221605.1. NCBI lineage: Eukaryota > Dinophyceae > Suessiales > Symbiodiniaceae > Symbiodinium > Symbiodinium natans. Next base: position 20,354 of record CAJNDS010002389.1, on the reverse strand, counting down.
AGAGATGCCGCGGGAGGTGCTCGTGGCTTGGCAACTGCATAAGGCCGTCTGAAGTGTTCGTAAGGGGGATCAAGTGGATGCGGAAAGGTCGGGCGGGACCACCGGATCTTTGAGAACGTCATGAGCGGGCTCAGGGTTCGAAGTTGAGAGCTTCGCGAAGTTCTGGTTGGAAGTGTTGGAAGTGTGGGGTTTCGGGTTAGTGCTCAGTAGTCAAGGGTATGCATCCGCGCCAGAAGAAATGAAGGATCGAAGCAACCGCTGGCGAACACCCACTGAGGCTTCCATGGTGGAGCCGATGCACAGCGCCCGCCAAGAAGATGCTGAGGATCGGGACGCGCAGTCCAATGCTTTTGGGGCTCTCTATGACTTGGACATGTAGTTCAGGTACTTCGGACTTTCCCAAGCTTTTGGTGCAAAACCCATCCTGCCAGGATGGAGTCCAGTTCGTCTTTGCAGAGCTCTTTGCTGGCTTAGACAACTCGGACCAGTTCGTGCCGCATGGTTCCCAGGCGCGCTTCTGAGAAAGAGCTGCGACTCTGAAGGTCTCTTCTTATATATGTATATGTGTTCATGTATATGTGTTCATGTATATGTATATGTATATGTATATGTATATGTATATGTATATGTGTATATATATATATACGTTTAATACGCGCACATATTCGCATAACTTTTCCTTTGGTTTGAAGATGGCCCAGCCTTCGATGTTGAAGGTTTGCGAACTCAGGCTCACGCATCCCGAGCTTGAAAAGACTCCAACTCTTAAAGGTTTGGCGTTCGGCGGTGCTTCGAGTTTGTAGCCTTTCGAACTTAAGTTTGAGAGGGGTCGAGTTTGAGAGCTCCAGAGATTGAAAGTTAGAAAGTTCGATTTTTGAGTTTGAAGGTCCTGTGAGAGTCGTGGCCGGCGTCGGGAGATTGAAAGTTTAAAAACTCGAGGGCTTGAGATTTTACACCAAAAGCTTGAAAGATCGACGGGCTCAAAGTTTGAGAGATTGTTAGTTTGACGTCAGTTCGGGTGCACGAGTTGTTCGACCTTTGAGACAGGACGCATTTGAAGATTTGATGATGCCGAGTTTGAAAGTTGACTAGAGATTTTGAGAGTCGAGAGGTTTAGCCTTTGAAGGTGTCACGGGAACGCACGGAACACTTCGTTCGCCTTCAGCCTTCTCTTTGCCCCATGTCGCCTTCGTACAACCCACTAGCATGCAGCTTCTCCTTTGCCCATCGTAAGCACCCTGTGAACTATGGGGGTTTGTTTTCTTGCTCTTGGCGTGCTTGTAACTTGGGAAAGCCTCGTCAGGAGTGGCTTTGTGTCCGCAAGTTTCTGACAGAAGCTTTATGGCCGAGCCCTGATTCCAAACCCCTGCTTTCTTGCCATTGCAAGCAGGAGCAATGGTGCGAATCGTTCGCCAGCTCCTCACCACCGGTTGCACAGGCACAGCTTGTGTTGGTGGAGTTTTCAGGGAGTTCCCACGGGGAAAATTCAAAGCAGATCAGGACATGGTACAGGTGCAGGGTGCAGCGTTTGTTTTGTTTTTGTCAGGTGGAGGTTATATGGCTCGGGATGTGTGTCGCAAGTTTCTGACAGCAGCGTGTTGAGTCCGTCGACGACTCTTGGGGCACGTGTTGCAGATACTTCTTCATGCTGGACTCCAGTTGTGAGCTTGATGTGCTGGTGGGCCAGAAAGCTGTGTGTTTCACCATCAATGTTAAGCAGCCATGCAAAGATACTGAAAATTCCCGCACTACTTGTACAACCTTCATGGCCGAGGTCTGATGTAAAGGGTTCGTTTGTTTCGATCACTTAGCAACACGTTTTCTTGCGTCCTGGGCAGCATGCCGCCCCAAACCCTGAACCCTGAACCCTATGCCTAATCCCTGAACTCCGACGTGGTTGCTAAGTGATCCTTCAACTAGCCCTGATTCCAAAGCCCTATTTTCCTGCAGGAGCAATGGTGCGACTCGCTCGCCAGCTCCTCGCTACCGGTCGTTCAGGCACATCTGGTGTTGGTGGAGTTTACTGGAGTTAGATCTCTAACTTGGCTGTCGCTCAGACGGCCACGCCCACACTGTTTCTTTTTGTTTTGTCAGGTGGAGCTTGCAGGTATGGATTTTTCCACTTCGAACATCCCCACTTCATCCTTAAAACCCAACTGCAAGAATTAAAGTTGCAGCGTTGGGAAGGGGACGCTCTGTCTGTTTTCCATGCTGATTCAGAGTTGCTGGTCTTTGAATCAAAGCTTCCCGGCTCTGAACGATCTGGAAGCTTGAACTCTGAGTTGGCAGCTCAGATCTCAAGCTTCCAAATTAAGCTTCCCCGACCTGAGCTTCTCGCAGTTGCAGGGGAAGGTGTTCCAGGATCTTCTTCTCCGAATGGGTTACATCGTCGCAACCAGCAAGTGCAAGCAAGGAACGAAGGCTGTACACAGTCAATCTGAACTCTTCTTAGCCGTGAGCGTAGCACTGTGCTAGCTCAGGCAGCCGGGTGTGTGCTCCGGCATAAACAGGCCAGCAATGCGGCAGTCAGCAACTCCTCGTCCGAAGCTGCCAGTGGCATTTGCACAGCAAGTGGGGTCACAGTGGGGGTCTCAGCGTGTCGCTGCCAAGCGATCTGTGAGCCAGAGGGAAAACACAGGGAGGATCGGCAACCAGATGCCGGTTGCTGGCTCCCGGACTTGGAAACGCTCCGTGAGCAATTGCTTGGCCACAGCAGTGGTGAAAAATTTTTTACCCCCCCTGCCGGTGTGGCTGTCCGGGCTTGTGCTCCTGCCAGACAGAGTGCATGAGCTTGCTAGCATGTGCTAGCCAATGGGGAGAAGGCCGAGAACTGCCTGCGACAGCAGTGGGCCAAGAGGCCCAGCTGGTCATCGAGGGCCCTGGCCCGAGTAGGTTGCGCAAGCGAGAGAGCATGAATTTCCCGTCTAGGGAACATCGGTGCATCTTCCCTTCATGTTTTCTTAGCGTTCTTGGGGAGGCATCAGCTGCATCAGCAAGGTCGACTTGGGTGGGTGGTCTGGGAAGGGTCCGGGGCCGTAAGGTAAGCACTCGAAACCCCAGGCCCGAAACCCTTTGTGGCCTCCCCTTCCCGCCAAAAAAAAGACTAAGTCATGTTTTCTGTTTGTGCCGTGGCGGGCTGTGGCCGGCACCCGCTCAATAGAGCAAAACCTGAAAACCTGCACGGCCTCAGCCCAAATCCGTACCCTGGCCATAGGGCCATAGGGCGTCAAAAGTCAACAAACAGGTGTTCACCCGACGCTCGTGCCCTTGCCGATGTCGGCGGAATATTCTCTTGAAACCTGAGCAAACGAACGTCTTCAAGCTTTCATGAGAACAGCAGGAGCCTGGTTCTTTCCTGTTTATTCTAGTCAAAATCCATCCGAAGCAGCACAAGGCAGACGTCTTTGAACTGTGAGTGAACCACAAGCTTCTGGATTTTGAGCCTGAAACCCCCAACCCAAGCATCAAGGAGCTGCAAAGCCATCCAGCCATGCGCCCCTCACCTCACCTCAAATGCTAGGACCCGGCCCTGGCGCTCACGTGCACCCTGACATCCACCCGCAGTCGAGTGGCATCCACTGAGGCGCTTTCAGTTCATAGTTTGGGGCTGGGCTTCTGTTCAGGATGAGCGTTGAAGGACTTGGCTCCTGCGTTTGGCGCGTGACGGTTTTGGTGTGGTTGGTAAGGCTTCGGCCTTGTAGGCTGTAGCGTCAGCAACTTCTATCGAAAGCCATCCAATAAGACTCGGAGCCATGTTCTGTAGGATCTTTAGGTGAAGGGCCACGTCCGTGATGCAGGGGCCCTTTGGTTTATAAGGGTTTAGGGTTTAGGGCTTGACTTAGGGCAAAGGGTTTCAGGTTTAGAGGCTTAGGTCCTTAGGGTTTTAGACTTTGTGGCTTTTGAGGGGTCTTGGGGTTAGGGCCAGGGGCTTGTTTGAGTTTGGGCTTTGAGGAATGAGAGTTTGGGGCGAATGAGGCTTTGGGGCGAGGGGCTTCGGGTTGCAGCACAGGATTCTGAAGCCTAACGGCTCACTGGGATTCCCGGTAACCTAGGTTTAGGGCTTAATTGGGGTGTAGGCGCTGGGTACTTGTACATACATGAAGCTCGATCCCCAGGGCGTTAGGATGCTCAAGGTGTGACGTTTGTTTAAGGGTCGAAAGGTTTGGAGAATTTTGAGACTTGGGGGTCTGCAGGTTGGAGGCAAAGAGGAATAGAGCTTAGGGCAGCCTGGCTCGGGATACCGCTGCATTGTTTCAATATGTGTTTCGGAATCGTCTTTGCTTGTGCACGCATGTGCTGAAGGTTTAAGGTCAACGATTGAGCTTCAGGGCTTTCCCCAAAACTCAGAAGTCATGAGAGACTCTTGCATCCTAGACCCTGGGAGAGAGGTGCCGTCACCGCGGGTATACTCGGCCTACGAGACAAGTCCAGACGCTCATCCGACAATGGTTCGATTTTGAGATTTGAGAAGGTAGGGTTCTGGAATGAAGTCTTCTCGGCTCCGGTGATTGGAATCTTGCTCGACTTCTCAGCGAGCGCCAAAGCGTAGGAGATCCTATATTCTGTGAACCCCCCCCCCCACCCACACACTGGAATAGCTTCTTGAATCATGAAGCTGAATGGATGCAGGGATTTAGAGTAATGGAGCCCATTCTATCAATTCTGCACGCCTTTGCAACAGCTTGGGACTCGTAGCTTCACACGATGACACTTTGGATCGGTTCCCAGCAATTGGTGCAGCATGGTGCAGCTTTGACAAATCCCTAGTATGTCCTGACTTGCAAAATCGACCCTACCTGCCACAACATGAGCGCTTCTTTGCCAGGCAAGAGAGTACCATCGCTATGACATCGCGCCTTGCAGTGGACATCTTATCGCTCGGAGCGTTGAGTTGCTTGAAGGGCTCAAAACCTAAGTACTGAAAAACCCAAATGCATAAAGCCCCAAAACCTTAAATCCGTTCACGGTCCTGGGGCGCAGATCCTCTTGGGAAACTTTGCGCCCTGGTTACCACGCCAACAGCGAATTGTAAGGTTACGGTGTAGGGTTCATCACGTGCCAGACGGAAGCGTGCTTTGTGAGCTCTGTTTTAGTTACATTCTCAGAAAAGGCACCAGGTTCTGGACGATTCACTGAACCAGTGCTTGAACTCCCCTTCTGCTCTTCATTCACGCTAGACATCAGGCTCTCACTACAACATGGTTCTTTTGAGGTCATGCACATCTTGCTTTATGTGTGCCCGTTACGAACCGTTCGGAACAAGACACTTTCGGGACAGGATGTGGTGCCGCTAGCAAAAGCAATCTACCTCGGAAAGAGCTTGCAAACTTCCAGTGCCTGTCGATACCTGTCGCCTGTTGCCACACTGATTTTTCCTTCGGTGGACCACGACAATCCCACAAACTCCACTATTACAAAGATTCTTGCAGCGATTCTAAAAGTGCAAAAGGCTGCTCAGCAACAGCTGTTCAGAACATTTTGCTCAGGGATGCGGCCGGGGTGAATTGCTTTGAGCACCGCTTGCCATGCATGACCCCAGGCAGTGCTTTCGCACGAACCTTCCCTGAAGTCCTTGCAGCCGAAAGTAAGATAGCGATTCTGAACTCCCGTCCAAGCCCTGACTCTCAATCTCAAACCTGTACAGCTCCACAGCCGCAATAATGCAATGCAGCAGGAACCAAGTAGCGCTTCCCCAAGCTGTCCAGACACGCACTCAAAATGTCGGCAAGAAGTTGATTCAGAAGTGAGAAGTTTTTGTTTTTGAAGCCCGAAACCCCAACCCTGAACCAAGACCGCTCTAGACCTTGCAACCCAACAAACCCTCCCAAACCAAGCCTCGTTGAGTCTTACAAGCTTTTTTACTACTAAAAGCTTCTATTTCAAGGAGACGCCGCTTTCCACCTCGCCGCTGTCTGAGTTCGGGGTGGATCGGCGCCAGGGTACTCCCTTCACGTGACCTGCCGTCGAACTTTCAAGCCTTAAACGGGTCAGTAGAAGTTTGAGAGACTATCTTGGTGCGGCCTCGGCTATGCAGCCTGCGAGGCCTGTAGCAGTCTCGCACTTTGTTCTTGTTCTTGGCTTGAGGCGGAAACTACAACTTTTTGAGGGCTTAGAAGTCCAAACCTAGGTTAGGCCTCCCTAGGTGTTGTGGAGAGAGAGAGAGTTTCGCAAACCAGCGCAGCCAGGCAATGCCAGCGACACCCTACCACGCATTTCAGAGGCGTTCAAGCCCTGTGTCACCCTTCTCTTCATGGATGTTTTGGATCACAACGCTAGGCCCCGCCAGGCTCACAGCATTGGCCATGTCGATGTAACGAAAGCCTCTGAGGCGCTCTAAGGCATCGCCCTGAGGCACTCATCGCACATGCCATTTTGGCTTCCAACTTTCAGGCTCACCAGGAGTTCAAGCATGGTTGCAAAGCGAAGCACAATGCATTTTTATGGAGAAGAAAGAGTGCTCGATCTGTGCCAAGATAGCTTGTGAACACAGCTGTGAGCTGAACTAGAATCTTGCAAAAACCTCGCAAAGTGCATGAGGCTGTGCCCACTACTCCGAACCTCAACATCACGGGCCCCAGGCTTTAGGGCCGAATGTCCTACAGTTTGAACACATCAAGCTCGACAGTACTTAGGACCATTGAAACCTGCTGCCTGACAGAACCGGAAAGCCCTTTACTACGCCTCAATTCCGAGCCCCAAGCTCCCGGTGCTCATCTCAGGTGCACGGGGCAGCGAGTCTCTCGGCTGTTGTCCATGCAAGCGCAGTCTCAGGTGCAACCTTCTTTCGGCTTGTGATAGAGTAGTCTACGATATAGGGTGCCGGGCCTGAGGCGCAAACCGACTTAACCTTCATCACAAGTGTTTTTTTCTTCTTCCTGCTTCTTTTGTTTGGGCAGAAACTGATAAACGCACACGTTACTCGTGGCATCGTTCTTTGAGACGCTTTGCAGAGTTGTGTAGCTGACTTTGAGTATGTGGCTGTTGTTTCTTGCTTTGCCGAGGGCCAAAATGCAAAACACAAAAAAGCAAGACACAACAAACCATATCAAATATCAGGAGCTAGATAAACGCACACGCACGCACACGCACGCCACGTGCACACACACGCACACACACAGAATCGGAAGTCTTGACAAGCATGGCTGTGTCAGTGTAAAATGGCTTTAGTACCGCGTGAGCAAAGCGAATGAATTCAGCACGCCAACGCCCCCCACATCAGGTTCTTCAGCTATAACCGTGTAACACCTGGGAATCATGGCGAGGAAGCTAACTGGAAAAGCCGGTTCATCATACTTTTGGACTGGCAAGCAAGAAAGGCGCGTGTAAATTTAATATTGCATTAGCAGGGATTCCGAGGGGCGTCAATTGATGAAGGTGAACGAGCCTGCGAAAAGGTCCCTAAAACACCCATAACATTAATACAAAAATAGGCAATGAACGCGCTCTGAAATTATGTGTGGCTTTTAGGAGGGCTCTGTGGCTAAGTCTGGATTTATAAAGGTTGAAACCAAAGGCCCTTAATTAATGATTCTTGCATGTAAGAGGAAGTCAAACAGCTGCTAGGAGAAGCGAAAGGGTTGTGCTTTGGATTTCAGGTAGTAGGGTTGGAAGCTGTCAATTGGCTTGTGAGCTGTCAAGTGCAGGGTTTATGGTTCAAGCTTCTATCACCATCTGACTCTCTCATTGCGTGGGCACTCCTTAGCAGACCCGGAAAGTTTGATTCCATCAAACTCCAAGGCTCCATCGCGTCTAGCTCTGGTGCGCTGTTAGTTCTCAAATGAGACGGCGAGCCCTCACCCCTCAACAAAACAGCAAAAGCCTAAGCCCAAGCTTTTTCCAAGCGCCTACTGTGCTACCAGGAGTTGTTCCCTCCGAGCGACACTGTGCCCGCGCCGGGTTTCTACTCCAGCACGGGGTCCTCCCTGAAAACGCGGCTTGTTTCGGTTTAGTGCCTAAGCCCCAAGCCTCAACCCTGGGGCCCAAAGCACCATGGCTCTACAGCCAATATCAAAAGAATCGGGAAGACTGCAAGACTTCAGGCCCTACCAGATGCAAAGCGAGATGTTTCCAGCCCATCATCAGCTTTGGTTCTTTGGGTTGAGGTGGGTGGGTCTCAAGATTGTTGTCGGATTCGAGACAGGCTGTCTTATGTCAAACGCAGAAACCCCATCGATGCCTAAGCCAGAATGCCACCGAGGCTTCAGTTTCGCACCCAAGAAGCTGTGGAACTGCTCGTGAGCCCTTCTAAGCCTAATCCTAAAGCCTCAACGAGCTTGACCGGATCAGCGTTCCAGGGCTGGCGTCTCAAAGTTCGGGCGCGAAAGACGACGGACGGTTCTGGCCGTGAGGGAGACCCGGGGTTGGGGGATACCTTCAGTGCATTCGACCCAGGATTTCAAGGTGCAGGATGGGCTTCGGCTGCCTTATGTATATTTTCTTGCAATGCCTACTGTAGACAGCCTACCAAATTTGTGCCTACCTACATCTACGTACCAACGACTTGAACTTGACTGGCTCAAGAAAATATATGCGCTTTGCACATATGCATTTGTGTGTTGGCTATCCGCTGGTCCGTAATCCTTGGGACACTGTCTTTCAGTTCATGGATGTTTTTCAGCTCCCGTAAACGCTGCACCCGTTCCTGGGAAGGGCGAGAGCATGCCCCTACCTAGTGTTTTCAGCTGAGGCACCCCTCTCCGGGAGAGAGGTAGCACCTCTTAGAAGTAGAATGTGTCGTTGCTCAAGATTGGTCTGGCGATGAATCAGGCAGGCGCTGCAAGCGTCGCAGCTAGCCAAACTGTTGTTGAGCAAGCCGGGGCTCTGGCGGGCACCCATCAATCTTGGAACCTTATTCCTGGTCTGGGAACCGCACACTATATGCCCACCGAACAAGTATCCGATCATGCTCTCTCAGCAACATTTACAAGAACTGTAGAGGACCTTCAAGTGAACCAAGTCAGCCGACAAACAGGATTCATAGGGGGGGGGGGGGGGGGGGGGGGGGGGGGGGGGGTGTGCACACGGGTTAGGGACAGGGCGGTACCATGGCTGGCTTGCAACTGAGCGGACTGTGATGGCCTGGGTTTGAAGCAACAACAAGAGCAACAAGAAGCGCACTGTCGGGACGTGCCAAGATGCTTCATTCCCGAGCTATACAGGCGCTCCATGTTTGTTTCAGTCCACTGGCCTGAGAGTGGCCCGCAACCCGCTTTTGGGGGGACGGCCATGGTGTCGAGCAAGGGGGTCCTGGAAGAAATCGGCGATAACGGTGGGCGGAGGCGAAGAAGCTTTCCAGTAAAGGAGGTGGGTTGTCCTTTCACCCCAAAAAGCCGTACTGGCTTTTCGGAAACAATTTTTGCAATCAAGCGTTGCCTGCCGCAGGAGAGTCGGAGTGCTTCGCCAGGGGTGGGAAGCTATGATGCCCGCCCCCATACGCGGATCCGAGGCCTAAGCCGGGGTTGTAAAGCAACATCGTCAGCACTCCGCAGTTTCACCAGGTACTCGGGTTTGAGTCTCGCGCCTCCAAACCAGCCATTGAAACATACCGAGAAGTTTCAGTTGCAATGGCATTGCGTGCACGATACTCTAGTTTCGTAAACGCGTGCCAAGCTGCATGACTAAACATGCTTGTCGGCTGCAACTTACTCAGAATTGCTGTAGGGCTCAAAGACCAGCAGAAGTTATAAACAACATATATCCATGACTGGCATAGATCTTCGAAAAATGTGGTGTTCAAACCTGAACCTTAAGCCCAAGACCCTACCTTTGGGTCAGCCCGCAAAGCCTGGAAGCCCCGAGACCTTGAAACAGGAGCGCCGTTCTCTTCTGCCTCTCGCTGGCGAAGCGTGCACGCAGAATTCCGGGCGTGCCTCTGGCCGCAGAGAGGGGATTGAATGCACACCTTGTGCGAAACTTTATAACCCCGATGCTGAGTCGAAACCCAACAAGAAAAAGAGGCATCCAAAAAGCACAGAAAGCATGCAAGCCTTAAATTAGGCAAAGGTGGAAGCACTTCTCATGTAGGAATCCAATGCAGTCCTGTGCCTTATGATATAACTCAAGCCCGTCATGCTATTCCAACACTTTGTTAGCCTTGGCACATGAAATTATCTTTGCTGTTTGCCCTCATGTTGAGCAAGCTCAAGCCACTGACTTTTGGATAAATCTTGAGCCTCACTGGCAAACATACCCGCACCTGAGCCCGGGACACCACATGAACCATTAGAACCCGGCTGAACCTCTACCCAGCGCCTCCTAGGAGCCGTGCCAAATCGCCCGGCCCCATCTACAGCCCCAAGCACACGCCGCGGAGCAACTTCGGAAAGCCGCAAACTACCAGGCTGTAAAGCTTCCAGAGTTCTGTTCTGGTTTGGGATGTCACGGGTCAGGACCTTCATGTTGACATTCTTACATGATTTTGGGCTTGCTTGTATGACTTTTGCATAGCTTTTTTCATCCAAAGCCCCCCCCCCTCCATCCAAAGCCCCCTCCACAAGCCCCCCCCTCCATCCAAAGCCCCCCCACCTCCATCCAAGCCCCCCTCCATCCACAAGCCCCCCCCTCCATCCAAAGCACCCCCCCCTCCATCCGTCCAACGCCCCCCCCTCGAGGCAACGCCCCCCCCGCCCCTCCACCCTAGCCAACCCCTCTGGGCTTCGCCGCTCGATTGGCATGGGTCCATTAAAGAAGAAGACAAGTGAGCTAAAGTTTAGCAAGACTGCTAAAATACCCCCTATATGAAAATATTTTCGTTCTTCAGTTTTCTTACATTTCAGAATCATATGTGTGGGCCCACTAAACGACTAAGAAAAATAGGGGTAGGGGCGTTGACAAGATGATTGGCGCCCAAATAGAAGGAAGATAATGTACGCCCTTTGTCAGTTTTATGGGCCGCTCAGAAAAGCTATTTACAAAAATCAATTCTGTCCTCATTTTGGGGGTGTATATCTGCATCTGCCTACGAAGTCGAAAAAGACTCATATTGCAAGTGGGTGTTGATCAAAAGGTCCTTGTAAGGAACTTTATATAAAACCTACATTTCAGGGATGTATAGGTGCCAGTGAAAGATCCGCGAAGAGGGTGTGCGAAAGGAATTTTTTGTTGGCGAAAGTTTTGACGTAAGGCGCCTGTTTGCTATGTATCCGCAATACCAGGCTCGCTCTCGTCACGCCCAGCTGGCGGAAAGCCTCCGTCGGACCACACTACACGCAGCGAAGGTCTAGGGTTAGCGTTTGTCTAGTGTATAGGGTTTGAGGATTTAGGGTTCGGGAAATCCGTTTCTGAAAGCTAAGCTCCACAAAACCCCCGCGAAAATCTAATGTATTCCATGAAGGGCCTAGCCCACGTGGCATTTGCTCAAGGAGTGTGTGTGTGTGTGCGTAGCTGTAGTACGTAGGCTATGGTCATAATTAAAGGTCTTGGGATTCAGGAGTGCACGAGATTAGGTCCACTAAAGTTTCGCGATATGACGTAAGATACATTTCTGGGGTTTAGACTTATTTATTTATTGTTATATTTATTACATCTTTTTTTTTTAATATGGAGAATTTGATAGGAAATTGGCTTTTTTTACTACGAAATTGTCGGCTTTTGTGAACCTCTTAGAAGAAATCATTTTGGAATTATATTGTATTTAGATATTATAGATTCGATTATGGAAATGGTTTCCTATTAATATCGAAATCGTATTATAAATCGTATCGGGAATTGAATTGGAATTGGAATCTTATTATATATGAATTTTTTTTGATTCGTATATGGATAAGTATGGCCTATATTCTTCGTTATAATTAAACCATCTGAAAAAGATTAGAGATAAGTGGATAGATATTTGAGTATTGAGATTACGAATTCATTTCTAATAATCGTATCTCGTATCTAAATGGTATGGAATTATAAAAGAAATTGAGATTTAATTTGAAATTCTTGGGCAAAGAGAAATTACGATTCAAAATTTAGGGATGGAGATATGAGAATATGGTATGATTTAGGATTTTGGGAGTATGATATATGAATGTGATGGCCATGAATATATACGATACGAATATGAATAAAACAATGTATTTCATGATAGAAGCAAAGTTTTTCTTCATATTACAATAGGAGATTATAATATGAATTTAGAGTCGTGGATATTTCTGAATCTTGATTTGTCACGATATTGTCCGCTTCTAGGAATTTTGATTTGTCACGATATTGTCCGCCTTCAGAGATCGGTCTGTCACGATGATGTTATCTATCTCTAGAGGGTGGCATGGTGTTGTCCGCTTCTAGAGATCGGTCTGTCATGATATTATTTGTCTCTAGGGGTCTTTGGTCTGTCACGGTATTGTCCGCCTCGAGGGGTCTTGGTGCGTCATGGTATTGTCCGTCTCTCGGTCTGTCATGGTGATGTCCGTTTCTAGGGGTCTTGGTCTGTCATGGTAATGTCCATCTCTAGAGGTCTTGATCTGTCATGGTGTTGTCCGCTTCTAGGGGTCTTGGTGCGTCACGGTATTGTCCGCCTCTCGAGGTCTTGGTCTGTCATGGCATTGTCAATCTATCTGTAGGGATCTTGGAGTGTCATGGTATTGTCCGCCTCTCGAATTTGGTCTCTCATGATGATATCTATTTCTAGGAATCTTGGTTTGTCATGATATTGTCCGCCTCTAGGGGGTCTTGGTCTGTCATGGTATTGTCCGCCTCTAGGTATCTTGATCTATCATGGTATTGTCCTCTTCTAGGGGTCTTGATCTATCATGATATTGTCCGCCTCTAGGGGGTCTTGGTCTATCACGATGTTGTCCGCCTCTAGGAGGTCTTGATCTGTCATGATATTGTCCGTCTCTGGGGGTCTTGATCTGTCATGGTGTTATCCGCTTCTAGGGGTCTTGGTCTATCATGGGGATTTCCGCCTATAGGGGGTCTTGGTCTGTCATGGTGATGTCCGAGTCTAGGGGTCTTGGTCTGTCATGGTGTTGTCCGCTTCTAGGGGATTTGATCTGTCATGGTGTTGTCCGCCTATAGGGGTCTTGGTCTGTCACGGAATTGTCCATCTCTAGGGATCTTAGTCTGTCACGATATTGTCCGCCTCTAGGGATCTTGTATTGTCATAGTATTATCCATAACTAGGAATCTTATCTATCATGGCATTATCCATCTCTAGGGGTCTTGGTCTGTCAAGATATTGTCCGCCTCTAGGGGTCGTGGGTTGTCATGATCGTGTCTGTCTCTAGGGGTCTTGGTCTGTCATGAAATTTCCGTCTCTAGAAATCTTGATCTGTCATGATATTGTCCGTCTTGAATTATCAGGGGGATATTTCTAGGGATCTTGGTCTGTCACGATGATGACCGTCTCTAGGGGTCTTGACCTATTATAGTGGTATCCGCCTCTAGGGGTCTTGGTCTGTCATGGCGATGCCCATCTCTAGGGATCTTGATTTGTCATGATATTGTCCGCCTCTAGGGGTCTTGGTCTATCTGTCATGGTAGTGTCTATCTCTAGGGGTCTTGGTCTGATATGTTGTTGGCGATTTCTAGGGGTCTTGGTCTGTCATGGTGATGTCCGCCTCTAGGCGTCTTGGTCTGTCATGGTGTTGTCCGCCTCTAGAGTCTTGGTCTGTCATGGTCATGTCCGAATCTAGGGGTCTTGGTCTGTCATGGCGTTGTCCGCTTCTAGGGGTCTTGGGTCTGTCATGGTGATATCCGTTTCTAGGAATCTTGGTCTGTCATGTTCTAGGGCTCTTGATTTGTCACGGAAGTGTCCGTTTCTAGGGATCTTGGTCTGTCGCGGGGTTGTCCGCCTCTAGGGGTCTTGGTCTGTCACGGTGTTGTCCGCCTCAAGGGGTCTTGGTCTGTCACGGTGTTGTCCACTTGTAGGGGTCTTGGTCTGTCATGGTGTTGTCCCCCTCTAGTGGTCTTGGTCTGTCACGGTGTTGTCCGTCTCTAGGGGTCTTGATCTGTCATAGTGTTGATAGGGGTCTTGGCCTGTCATGGTGTTGTCCGCCTCTAGGGGTCGTGGTCTGTCACGAAAATATCCGTCTCTAGGGGTCTTGGTCTGTCACGGTGTTGTCCGCCTCTAGGGGTCTTGGTCTGTCATGGTATTGTCCTCCTCTAGGGGTCTTGGTCTGTCACGATGTTGTCCTCCTCTAGGGGTCTTGGTCTGTCACGGTGTTGTCCGCTTCTAGGGGTCTTGGTCTGTCACGGTGTTGTCCGTCTCTAGGGTCTTGGTCTGTCATGATATTGTCCGGCTCTAGGGGGTCTTGGTCTGTCATGGTATTGTCCGTCTCTAGGGGTCTTGGTCTGTCATGGTGTTGTCTTCTTCTAGGGGTCTTGGTCTATCATGATATTGTCCGCCTCTAGGGGTCTTGGTCTATCACGATGTTGTCCGTCTCTAGGAGGTCTTGATCTGTCATGATATTGTCCGTCTCTGGGGGTCTTGGTCTGTCATGGTCATGTCCGAATCTAGGGGTCTTGGTCTGGCACGGTGTTGTCCGCCTCTAGGGGTCTTGGTCTGTCATGGTGTTGTCCGCCTCTGGGGGTCTTGGTCTGTCACGTGTCGTTCGTGGTCTGTCACAATATTGTCCGCTTCTAGGGGTCTTGGTCTGTCATGGTGTTGTCCGCTTCTAGGGGTCTTGATCTGTCGTTGTGTTTTCCGCCTCTAGGGATCTTGGTCTGTCATGGGGTTGTCTGCTTCTAGGGGTCTTGGTCTGTCATGGTGATGACCATCTCTAGGGGTCTTGATCTGCCACGGTGCTCTCCGCCTCTAAGGGGTCTTGGTCTGTCACGGTGTTGTCCGCCTCTAGGGGTCTTGGTCTGTCACGGTGTTGTCCGTCTCTAGGGGTCTTGGTCTGTCACGGTATTGTCCGCTTCTAGGGGTCTTGGTCTGTCACGGTGTTGTCCGCCTCTAGGGTCTTGATCTGTCACGGTGTTGTCCGTTTCTAGAGGTCTTGGTCTGTCATGGTGTTGTCCGCGTCTAGGGGTCTTGGTCTGTCATGGTGTTGTCCGCCTCTAGGGATCTTGGTCTATCATGGTGTTGTCCGCCTCTAGGGGTCTTGGTCTGTCACGGTGTTGTCCGCCTCTTGTGCTCTTGCTCTGTCATGGTGATGTCCGCCTCTAGGGGTCTTGGTCTGTCATGGTGTTGTCCGCCTCTAGGGGTCTTGGTCTGTCATGGTGTTGTCCGTCTCTAGGGGTCTTGGTCCGTCACGGTGTTGTCCGCTTCTAGGGGTCTTGGTCTGTCACGGTGTTGTCCGCTTCTAGGGGTCTTGGTCTGTCACGGGATTGTCCGCTTCTAGGGGTCTTGGTCTGTCACGGTGTTGTCCGCCTCTAGGGTCTTGATCTGTCACGGTGTTGTCCGTTTCTAGAGGTCTTGGTCTGTCATGGTGTTGTCCGCTTCTAGGGGTCTTGGTCTGTCATGGTGTTTCCCGCCTCTAGGGGTCTTGGTCTGTCATGGTGTTGTCCGCCTCTAGGGGTCTTGATCTGTCACGGTGTTGTCCGCCTCTAGGGGTCTTGGTCTGTCACGGTGTTGTCCGCCTCTAGGGGTCTGAATTCTTATATGTCAGAATTTAATATGAATGCATTTCTCAAAAAATTTTCGGGAATGAAGGTAGCTGATTTAGGATCTCATAGATTATAGAATTTGATTTGAAAGAATTAGTATTTATGATGATAATTTAATGAATATCAATTTTCATTCGTAATTCTGGAATTGAGAATAAGATTTGAAATTCAAATTCGACTTGAAAATTACGTAAATAACATACTTATTTGATTTATACGGATAAATTCAATAAAATCAATTTACAAATAGGAAAATAGATAAGATTTGAATTTCAATTTGAATAGAAAATGTTCGAATTGATATATTTATTTGACCGATTCGGTAAATTTGATTCGATAAAGCTCTAAACAGAAATAATTAGAAATATAATTATAGATGTAGAGGTCGTCGAGATGAGAAGTATTAAAATGGAAATGTATTCCATTATCTTTATCAAATCATATTACAGTGTTTTGCAAATAATTTATACTTCGATCTTTCTGAATCCGAATTGAATGTATATATTGATTCAAAATTGATTCTCAAAGCCCTCTAGAAACGGACAACACCGTGACAGACCAAGACCCCTAGAAGCAGACAACACCGTGACAGACCAAGACCCCTAGAGGCGGACAACACCGTGACTGACCAAGACCCCTAGAAGCAGACAACACCGTGACAGACCAAGACCCCTACAGGCGGACAACACCGTGACTGACCAAGACCCCTAGAAGCAGACAACACCGTCACAGACCAAGACCACTAGAAGCGGACAGCACCGTGACTGACCAAGACCCCTAGAAGCAGACAACACCGTGACAGACCAAGACCCCTAGAGGCGGACAACACCGTGACTGACCAAGACCCCTAGAAGCGGACAACACAGTGACAGACCAAGACCCCTAGAAGCGGACAACACAGTGACAGACCAAGATCCCCAGAAGCGGACAACACCGTGACAGACCAACACCCCCAGAAGCGGACAACACCGTGACTTACCAAGACCCCTAGAAGCGGACAACACTGTGACAGACCAAGATCCCTAGAAGCGGACAACACAGTGACAGACCAAGATCCCCAGAAGCGGACAACACCGTGACAGACCAACACCCCCAGAAGCGGACAACAACGTGACAGGCCAAGACCCCCAGAGGTGGACAACACTGTGACAGACCAAGACCCCCAGAGGTGGACAACACCGTGACAGACCAAGACCCCTAGAGGCGGACAACACCGTGACAGACCAAGACCCCTAGAGGCGGACAACACCGTGACAGACCAAGACCCCGAGAGGCGGACATCATCGTGACAGACCAAGATCCCTAGAGACTGATGAACCAGACCTTGACCAGACCAACACCAGAGGCGGACAACACCGTGACAGACCAGAGGACCACCTTGACAGGACCCGAGACAACACCGTGACAGACCAAGACATTAGAGCGGACTAGTGACAGACCAGAACCCTAGAAGGGACAACACCAGACAGACTAAGACCCGTAAAGGCGATCAACACCGTGCAGACCAAGACCCTAGAAGCGGAAAACACCGTGACAGACCAAGACCCCTAGAGACGGACAACACCGTGACAGACCAAGACCCCTAGAGGCGGACAACACCATGACAGACCAAGACCCCTAGCGGCGGACAACACCATGACAGACCAAGACCCCTAGAGGCGGACAACACCATGACAGACCAAGACCCCTAGAGGCGGACAACACCATGACAGACCAAGACCCCTAGAGACGGACAACACCGGGACAGACCAAGACCCCTAGAGGCGGACAACGCCGCGACAGACCAAGACCCCTAGAGGCGGACAACACCGTGACAGACCAAGACTCCTAGAGGCGGACAATATCGTGATAGACCAAGACCCCTAGAGGCGGACAACACCGTGACAGACCAAGACCCCTAGAGGCGGACAACCGCGTGACAGGCCAAGACCCCTAGAAGCGGACGACACCCGGACAAACCAAGACCCCTAGAAGCGGACAACCCCGTGACAGACCAAGACCCCTAGAAGCGGACAACACCGTGACAGACCAAGATGCCTAGAAGCGGACAACCCCGTGACAGACCAAGACCCCTAGAAGCGGACAACACCGTGACAGACCAAGACCCGTAGAAGCAGACAACAGCGTGACAGACCAAGACCCCTAGAAGCGGACAACACTATGACAGACCAAGACCACTAGAAGCGGACAACACTGTGACAGACCAAGACCCCTAGAAGCAGACAACACCGTGACAGACCAAGACTCCTAGAAGCGGACAACACCGTGACAGACCAAGATGACTAAAGGCGGACAACACCGTGACAGACCAAGACCCCTAGAAAAGGACAGCACCGTGACAGACCAAGACCCCTAGAGGCGGACAACGCCGTGACAGACCAAGACCCCTAGAGGCGGACAACACCGTGACAGACCAAGACCCCTAGAGGCGGACAACACCGTGACAGACCAAGACCCCTAGAGGCGGACAATATCGTGATAGACAAAGACCCCTAGAGGCGGACAACTCCGTGACAGACCAACACCCCTAGAAGCGGACAACACCGTGACAAACCAAGACCCCTAGAAGCTGACAACACCGTGACAGACCAAGACCCCTAGAAGCGGACAACACCATGACAGACCAAGACCCCTCGAAGCGGACAGTGCCGTGACAGACCAAGACCCCTAGAAGCAGACAACACCGTGACAGACCAAGACCCCTAGAAGCGGACAACACCGTAACAGACCAAGACCCCTAGAAGCAGACAACACCGTGACAGACCAAGACCCCTAGAAGCGGACAACACCGTGACAGACCAAGACCCCTAGAAGCGGACAACACCGTGACAGACCAAGACCCCTAGAGGCGGACAACACCGTGACAGACCAAGACCCCTAGAGGCGGACAACACCGTGACATACCAAGACTAATAGAGGCGGACAACACCGTGACAGACCAAGACCCCTAGAGGCGGACAACACCGTGACAGACCAAGACCCCTAGAGGCGGACATCACCGTGACAGACCAAGACCCCTAGAGGCGGACAACACCGCGACAGACCAAGACCCCTAGAGGCGGACAACACCGTGACAGACCAAGACCCCTAGAGGCGGACAACACCGTGACAGACCAAGACCCCTAGAGGCGGACAACACCGTGACAGACCAAGACCCCTAGAGGCGGACAACACCGTGACACACCAGGACCCCTAGAGGCGGACAACACCGTGACAGAGCAAGACCCCTAGAGGCGGACGACACCGTGACAGACCAAGACCCCTAGAGGCGGACAACACCGTGACAGACCAAGACCCCTAGAGGCGGACAGCACCGTGACAGACCAAGACCCCTAGAGACGGACAACACCGTGACAGAGCATGAGCACTAGAGGCGGACAACACCGTGACAGACCAAGACCCCTAGAGGCGGACAACACCGTGACAGACCAAGACCCCTAGAGGCGGACAACACCGCGACAGACCAAGAACCCTGTAGGCGAACATCACCGTGACCCCTAGAGGCGGACAACACCGTGACAGACCAAGACCCCTAGAGGCGGACAACACCGTGACAGACCAAGACACCATAGAGGGGAACACACGTGACGGAACCAAGACCCTAGAGGCGGGGACAACACCGTGACAGACCAGACCATAGAGCGGACAACACGTGACAGACCAAGACCCGAGAGGCGGACAACAACCGTGACCAGACCAAGCCCTAGAGGCGGACAAACACCGTGACAGAGCAAGCCCCCTAGAGGCGGACAACACGTGAAGACAAGACCTAGCGGCGGGACAACACCGGGACAGACCAAAACCCTAGAGGCGGACAACACCGTGGACAGGACCAAGACCCTTAGAGGCGGCAACACCGCGACAGACCAAGAACCTAGAAGCGGACAACACCGCGACAGACCAAGACCCCTAGAGGCGGACAACACCGTGACAGACCAAGACCCCCAGAGGCGGACAACACCGTGACAGACCAAGACCCCTAGAGGCGGACAACACCGTGACAGACCAAGACCCCTAGAGGCGGACAACACCGTGACAGACCAAGACCCCTAGAGGCGGACAACACCGTGACAGACCAAGACCCCTAGAGGCGGACAACACCGTGACAGACCAAGATCCCTAGAGGCGGACAACACCGTGACAGACCAAGACCCCTAGAGGCGGACAACACCGTGACAGATCAAGACCCCTAGAAGCGGACAACACCGTGACAGACCAAGACCCCTAGACGCAGACAACTCCGTGACAGACCGAGACCCCCAGAGGCGGACAACACCGTGACAGACCAAGACCGCTAGAGGCGGACAACACCGTGACAGACCAGGCGGGCAACACCGTGACAGACCAAGACCCCTAGGCGCAGACAACTCCGTGACAGACCGAGACCCCCAGAGGCGGACAACACCGTGACAGACCAAGACCCCTAGAAGCGGACAACACTGCAACAGACCAAGACCCCTAGAGGCGGACAACACCGTGACAGACCAAGACCCCTAGAGGCGGACAACACTGTGACAGACCAAGACCCCTAGAGGCCGACAACACCATGACAAACAAAGATCCCTAGAGGCGGACAACACCGTGACAGACCAAGACACCTACACCACCGTGACAGACCAAGACCCCCAGAGGCGGACAACACCGTGACAGACCAAGACCCCTAGAGGCGGACAACACCGTGACAGACCAAGACCCCTAGAGGCGGACAGCGCCGTGACAGACCAAGACCCCTAGAGGCGGACAACACCGTGACAGACCAAGACCCCTAGAGGCGGACAACACCGTGACGGACCAAGACCCCTAGAGGCGGACAACAC